>VXAU01001251.1:534042-845786 GCA_013399695.1 Formicarius rufipectus
TTTTTTTTTTTTTTTTTTTTTTTTGTCACAATGAAGATACACTAAAAGACAGAATGTGGTTATAAGCCTTGTACACATACCTTAAATCTCTTCTCCCTCCTTTAGTCTTCCCAGTTTTGGCATTGACTTAAACATTTATCTTCTCACCTTTCCAGAGTTTGTGGTGTGATCCATTTTGCTTAAAAAACTAGGGCAAATCCAGGGAAATGACTTCAGCTGTGTGGTGAGAATTGCTAGTTCTAACTGAACCACAGAGTACTGCTGGGAAACTGCATGCTTGCATCTGATAACCATTTTATGGGAATGTGTGCTGACCCACAGCTGTGGTTCTCCGCAAAATGCTGGAAGCATGAGTCCTCTTCTACCAAACATACTTTAGGGTCTATTCTTAGCCTGCTTTTTATTGTAGCAGCCTTGTTCTTTCCTCACCACTGAGATTAAGTGGAAGAAGGAAAAAAAATCCATGACAATATTTCTTGTTTTTAATTGTGTGTTTAGATGGTTTGCAAATGGAGATAGCCCTGTTAACTTCAAGTCTGGTATATGTTGGTGTGAGTTCATTAAGGAAATAAGGAAATAATTGTATTTATTGATTTCATCTGCCACATCTGTAACTTCTGGAGCATGGCTATTAATTTCAGTTATGGTATTTATCAACTCAGAGTGTACAAGGGTTTAAGCAAAGAAAAAGCTAACCTGTCTTCTCTAGAAATATCTCAGGGATCTTAGGACAGATATTCTTCAGTCTTCCTTCTCTCCATTATGCACTTTTGTGGATTTGTATATATNAGTAGAAAACCAAGCTGTGGTGAAAGTAAGATCTTATGCTTGACCTCTCTGGGGCAAAAACTACATATTTAGTTTTTCTAGTGCCTCCTGTGTGATTATTTGAAATATTTCAGTGTTCCTGCTGAAAATAATATGATACTTCAGTATTTTGAAATAGATTGAGTAGCAAGTTTACCAAATCATGACTAAATTCATTGATGTGTTACATGTGGCCCCATAAACCCCCATCAAGGTTATATTTCTAAGACAAATCTTCAGCATGAACAGACCTTCCTATCACTTAGCAAGCATAAAAGACCAAAGCAAATTGCCACATTTTGAACTTTTCAGCCAACTGCTTCAATGAATGATGAAGGTCCCAAAAAGCCACTGAACATAGGAAATCTATCGGAGAATAGAGGCTTCCTGTTTGCCAACTGTGGAAATAGTTGTATCTCTTGTTTTCAGATATTGGATGAGATTTTTTTATTTAATCATGACATGTTCCTCTGAGCAAAGATAATCAGCATAAAAGAACAGAACAAGTTGGGTATGCAAGTGTAATCTCACCACACATGTAGCATCAAACACAAGCACACAGATACACTTGGATTTATACAAGTGACTATATATTAATCTGGCAAAGTAAAACAATGTGCAAAAGAACGTCATTAAATTTTACTTAAAGGATCTTTTCTTCCTTCCCCTTTTTATTGCCTCTAGCAATTACTTGGCTGCCTTAAGAAGCAATTAATCTCTGGTCTGATAGTGTTGTGCACAGCAAACTGTTCAAAGAGAATGAAGACAGTTATAATATTTCCCTCCTGAGCCCTCCATCTGACCTAGGAAAACACCATCCTGTTTTCTGCTTGAGAATGCACTGGGATCTCATCAGGCATTTTCACAGTCCCCATATCTCATGGGATTGGAAACCAGCCTGTAAGGTCTCTCCTCTATTGCCCTATTTGTCATCTTCTAAATACCTCTAGGCTATTGTCACGTATTCATCCCTTATACAAAGCTAGTATTGTGGAAACACTGTGGTGATGAGTACTGGCAATATGTACATGCTGCTTCTCAGGAATGTTGGTTTGGAAAAAAGATGAAAGCCCCCAGCGTATGCTATAAGGCACCCTCCTGAGATATGAACCTTCTTTCCTAGCTTTGCTCTTCTGGAAACCTAGGTGCAAGCAAGCACCTCACTTAGGAAACTGAGGCACAGTGACTCTATCAGAAACCAGCCCTTCCATCCTATCAGGAACTTGTTTTATACTGGAAAAAATAATTGCAGTGAAGACTGAAGGTGCTTATGTAATGTTGCAGCGGAAACACTCAAGAGAGGAAACACCAAGAGACAATCCGTGCAGCATTCTTGCAAGCACTTTTCAATTCTCCACAGTCATACCATGAGCATCTTCCCTCCATGTGCTGCGCTACTGTTCACGTTGCTTGCGTGCAAGCTGGAAAGCTGAGGAACTCTGTCTGTCCGCACTGTTTACCACCTGCTAACAGTCACTGGAGAGAGCTTGGACTGCCTTACTCTGGAGATTGGTGTAGATACAGGAGGGATGAGCATGGGTCCAACCTGTCTGCACATCAGCAATGGAAAGGAAGCCGCTTCCCATGGCTTCTTCCCCTAAGTCCTTCTCTCAGGGCACTTAAGGCAAGAAAAGTTTGCCAATTTGAAGTCATTCATGTAAACATTTCGAATTGTTTGTCTGCTTTGGAGTCAGCAATTTCACTTGCATGACAGTCTAGTTCAGTGAGCAAATGAAATGGTTTATTTATAAGCTTGCTTCTCACCAGGGAGCCAATTTATGCTTAAAATTAGCTAATTGTCCCTTTGATGGATTTCTACTTGAAGTAAATAGAGGTCATTAAGTTTCTCTATTAGACTGCATTCAGCAAATAACTATCTGACAAGGGGCTGACCTTACTGAGAAATCCCAGGTAAAGTCAACTATTTGGAACAGCTATTTAGCTTTACAGTTAGCAAAGTGCCTAGGGAAGAAAAGGATGTCGTTACCCTGACAGTCTCCTCAGACCTTGTGCCTTTATGGCTGGAGGTACAAGTTAGAATAACTTGAGGTACTCTCATAAACAAATAATTTTTGGGGGTACAGAATTATTTTAATTTTCCTCCTTGGAAACACTAGTACTCCATTAATGAGATTTTTCTTATCAGACCTCCCAAAAGACCACTGACTTCTCTTGAGAAGAAGCAGAAGTGCTAATAAAACATTAGGCATTCTCCCAAAGCCAAACAGTTGGCTCAATCTGTACTTTCCAAGCTCTGCCAAACCCATGAATATGACTCCCCTGTCTACTAAGATATTTTACACCTGCATTTCAAGCTTCAGAGGTACAAGGAAACTTCTGAAATATAACTGCATTAAGCCAAACATACGAGAATATTCTAGTGAGCTCTTATCTATGATTTTTCACCACAGCACATCCCCGGCACTGGATGCGCAAAGGAGTAGTCACTGCAGTTTAATTTAAACAGAAATGCATCATGTCATAGGGAAGTGCTGTAGCAATGGAAGTTTGACCCAGCATTATTCAACATTTTTATTAATGATCTTGAAGAAGGACCACACAGCACATTTGTTAAATCTGAATATACTACTAAATTAGGAGGTGCTGCAAGCACCAGGGAGGATGGGAAAGTAACAGAGAAGGACCCAGACTTGTCAGTTGTATGGGCTCTGAACACACAGCTGAAATCCATCCTGGGCATGAGGTGAGGCAAGTCAAAAAAGAAAGAAAAACCCTCTCATCTCTATGTTTATCAGAAAGCAAATGCTGGAGAGCTGGAGAATGAGTGGAGATGACAGTTGATTAGATATAAAATGTGCAAATTTGATAGAGATGAGTGAAATATGGATTTCCAGCACTGACAGTGGCTCTCTGTGATGACAGCCACATCTTTGTGTCAAGACTAAGAAATGCTTCCCACATGTCCTACGTAACACTGATGACACATTTCTGAGAATCATCTTATGAAAACAAACTAGTGGTCCATGTAGTCTAATATCCTATCTTCAGAAAGGACTAATCCTAGATAAATGAGAATGAGATGTAAAGTATTCTGGAGCATATAGTTTTGATGCAATGAAGGCATGGCGTGCCCAGAAGTGCCAGAAAGAGTCTTAAACTCTTTAAGGGACTGGGAAGAGCCAATGAGATTGTCAAATTGGAGTACTTCTGTAGAAAACTGTTAGCGGGCTAAAATCAGAGTTAGTCTTTGCAACTCCATACGAGAGCATGGAGCCTGGAGTTCTACCACACCATAAACGACCTGCCCACAGGAAAAATTCACTACCCAGCTCTACTTGTTAAAATGTTCCTCAGTGTTCTGAAGAGTGATGGCTTATATCTATTTCAAAATTCCTTAGGTAAAATATTAGTTACTTGGAAAATTTTGGTAAACTCCCAATGAGTTCAATGGAAATAGGATTTCTTCCAATTAATATATATTATATGCCAGAGTCTGTGGAGAAATTGAAAAGTCTGCATAGACAGCCTGCTTATATTCTTCCTCTTATAAGTCCACCATCTCCCTTTTGCTACTCCAGTAGCAACTTACTCTCACAAAAGGTAACCTCTGGAAGATATCAGCTATCCATGAAGAATTATATCCTAATTAATCAGGAAAGTAGCCATGGAAATCTTTTATAAGACTCTCTGAATATTTAGAAAGCTCAGTGCAAAAGCAGCTTTGTGGAGAATAAAGCAAAGACATAGGATAATAAAGTTCATTATTTGATAATTTTTGCTTTAAAATACACAAACAGAATTGCCAAAGTTACCTCCTCCATTAAACAGAATAAAAATATTGAGAGTCATTTGTGATTCTTTTCTCCCATCCTTTGATTTAACTACTACTGGAAAATACTGTAGCCAAATGTGCTTTATTCCTGCACTGAGAAGAAAGGCACAAGTGAGGTGCATTAGATAAGGAATTTCCACTGAACCCTTAGTTTTAGGATGCTGTGTTTTGCCCAAAAGCAGCATTTTCTACCTTCTACCCCACAGTATCTGAGGGGGACTATGGAGCTGCAAAGAAGGAAACATGTTCCTTTGTTAAACTTTGTTGATGCAGAAGGTTCTGCCACACTGAACTAACATATCCAAATGTTTCTCTCTCTCTCTTTTTTTTTTTTTTTCCTTTCCTTTCCTCTCCTCCACCCCCTTTTTTGTTTTTCTAAAAACTGTGACTACGCTAGGAATGTCTTCGAGGAATAAGTCTGTAAAACTAGTCATACCCTTCAGTGAAAATAATCTACTGCTACATAGTTTTCTTCACAGATTCATTATTTCTGCTTTTCTGATGCTTCTGCACCATATGTGTGGAAACTACACAAAAATCATGCTGCTTATGAAGTGCATCCTCTATATAGATTTTATGCAGCACATTTAAGCAATAATTATTATTTGATTTGCATCAGACAATGATTAATTGTGACAACATTCCAACTTCTAAATTGGCCAACTGTGACTGCTTCCCTTACAGGAGGAGGAACTGACTTCAAATCTAACTGTGTGAAGCTTAGATTGAACTTTTCTGATTGGTTATAAGCAATGCCAAGTGAAAGACATCAGCTTAGTCTCATTTTAGTTTCGTGTTTAGTATTATCACTTATTTAAAAATTGAGAAGAAATCTTTATTTTTTAACTTTGTTTTAAAGTCAATTTCTTTTCAGTACTATTATGTTGAAAATAAATATATAGAAAATGTTTCTTCAAAACAAGTTATTACAAAATCATCTGAACACAGGCCACTATTACTAAGCAGAAGAGTTGAAATTTAGGAAGTGTTTCAAAGGTTTTACTGCTAATTATGACATTTAAAATTTTTGCTAAGCGAGACACGTAAACTAAAATACAACTTGCCTTTCTCATTCATAAAACTCAGGTAATTATGGTTTCTTTCCTTATAGATGTGGAGGGAATTTTATTTTTCTGAGTATTTTAATCTTCAGTAGGTTATTTCTATATACAGATTGAAGTTATGGACTCCTGTTTTCTGCCTCATTTTCTTAATATAGACCTTTGCATTTTTCTCTTATAGCAAGAGGACTCTGCATAGAATGAGATTGGACTCCAGTGTATTCTGGTGAAGAGCTAGACCTTGATTAACTCACTCATCTGGTTGAGGGAAGGTGGACTTACAGACTGTGAGTTGTGGTGCTCTCTGTAGGAAATCCAAATTGGTGCACTGTAGGGTCCTCTGGAACAAGGCACTCTCAGTCTCACATGTTGAAATTGCTGCACCTTTCTACCTATTCCACTGAATATCCAAAAACTCATTGGATATTTTAAAAAAACTTAAATATTCATCCAAGTGGCTCTTCTCTTAACACCCTTTTCTGAATCTTCTTCCTCATCACCAGCTTTTCTGGTTGTTGAATAGGTGAGTACAGGCACAATTCTCTGGACTCAAGCCCATGGCAGGATATCCCATATGTAATCGTTGAGACTTCTTTGGATACATTTATTTTACATTACCTTGAACAAAAGGTTGTGTTTAACTGTTACAGTAAATAACACAACACACAGAGTTTGTTGAAATGAAAATGGGTCAGATTATGATGCTTTTGTTTAAAGATTTTTTTCTTTTCTTTTTTTTTTTTTTTTTAAACAATGTTGTTCCATTGAGTTTTATGACAGTACCTTAATTTCCACCTGACCAGGTTAATGGAAACAGTGAGAGATGAAACCTGCAGCTAAAGAGAAGCAGCAGGCTAACTGCGTAAGAGTGTTGGCAGGTAGCAAACAATAAATATCGATGAAGTGTGGGTCTGCTTTATAGCTAAGAGTAGTTTATTTTTCTAAATATTTTATTTTTATTATGTCTTTAATTCTATAAACATAACAAACAACGAAAAAATAGCCAGATGTTTTATTGAAGCATCAACAACAAAACATCAAGAAGGAATTAGGTATTTCTAATTTTCTCCTTATGGGAGTGCAAGAGTCAAGCAGCTGCTGCAATTGGCAGTAAAGTCACCATTTCAAAGAACATATTGAGCAGTAACTGTTAAAAAATCCAGGTTGCCACTAAATCACAGTTCTTCACTTGGTTCCCACACTGTTGCAATGCCCTAAGCTATTCACAGCTGCCACGCATCTCCCCAGAGGTGGCTGCATTTCAGTGGTACGCAAAAGAACACCCAGATTGCATCAACAGGCAGATTAATACACTCTCTCGTTCTACATGGCAAGCAATAAACAAATGCAAACCATCATTTTATTAAATAGGTGACTGACTTCCTTCTTGGACAATAACAGTTAGTGTCCCAGCATATCACTAGGAAATATTGAATGGCTAAAAATATTTGGCTACTTCTCCTGCTTCACTGCGCTGTGTGTGGTCACTTAGAACAATTTTGATGCAAGTCTTGTAATGCTACAGAATCAGTGTGGTAACATTTTATATTAACTTTATTTTGATTTCCACAAAGGTAAATAGTTTTGCAATGCAGTGCAATGTTGAATGAAGTTCATCCATTACTGAAAACCCCAAAATATCGAATGTGAACGCAGGGCAAAATTCCAAGAGGTTTACTTTTCATGGGAAGGAGTATTATATACAGTAGAAATATGGTATGTTCAAAGATATGTAAGCAATAGTGTGAGAAGTGACTTCTGTGACCATCAATGTAGGATTTTTCTGATCTATACATAAATTGTCAAAGCACTAAAAGAGTCAATATGCAAAAATATAGTCATCAATAAACAAAAAAAGCCAATAGCTCATGTTGCTATAATAAAAAAAAAATTCCATAATTATTTATCAAATTCCATTTCTGTGCCTGGAAAAGAATGCAGGAACTAGCACTTGACTTTCCATCAGACATAATTTTCCCATCAAGTAATGATGCACCAGTGTTTGGGATAAATCAGAAGCTCAGTGACATAAAGGGGAAAGAGTTCCTAAAGGCATGGGTAAGATGCCAAAGGCAGCTGAAGAGAAAACGAAAACCGAGTGTTTGTATATCTCACCAGAATTTAAAAAGTACCCTTCAATATATCCATTATTACAAAGTTCCAGTGTACTTTACACATCCCATAACTGCTCTAAAAATGAGTAAGAACTTACTTCTATGAGATATTTCATAGGGCCACACACAACCTTTAAAAATAATATCACAGCAACCCCAGTATCATCCCTCCTGTTTTTTTAATAAAGGTTTTATTAACTTCATATTAGATTATTAGAACTCCTGTCTGCAGGGAAATTTTTCAAAAAGTGATAGTGTTTATCCTCACAATTTACGTCTTCCAGAAACTTAAACCCTCTTATATTAGCAACATGCCCACTATCATTTGAAAAAATCCATTTGAATAGTTTCTCTTAGAACACAGATTCAAGCTCTAAATTACTGCTAGAAGCTCAGTAGGAGTGATCTATTTGAGCTGCTGCCATCAATAGCATATTCTTTTAATAGAGCTGCATGTTGAAATTGTTTGTATAATCTCACTTTGTCATTTCTAGAGTGTTGGGTTTTTTTGCATCTGTAACTTTAAAGTGAGTATCTATAAGGACCTGCCTCCCCTTGAACTGCACTCCTTGATTTGAGCTGTAATGAAGCAACTTTCCTTGCTCTGTTTTGGCATTTTTGGTAGCCAACAAACAAGAGTAGGTTAATGTTGATCGCACGTGGTCAAGGCCATGTATTCACCTAAACACTCTTTTCTTCCAGACGGTCTTCGTTCCTTTGCAACATGGGATGAGGAAGAGTCTGCAAAGTTAATCTGAGTTGACAAGTTTCCTTCATATTTTATATGTGCCTTAAACTCATACAGGCATAAAGCAGCTGCTTTGCGCTTACAGTGCTAATGCAAGAATGTCTTCCCCTTGGTCACTGAGCAAGCGTAGTGTGACTGTCCATGGCAAAAAATTGAACAGCAGCAAACCTCCACAATTTGTACACAAGCTTTCACCAAGGTCAGATATCTAAGAAAAAGGTGCAAAGGGTTTTGCGGTGCTGGGCAGAGAAGACTGTGTGCAACCAAAATCCACCCTCTTCAGTCACACATTTAACAATCATCACTGTATCACAGTGATCACTCCAGATCAGGCTTCCAACCATGAAAAAGATGTGTTCCTTTTTTCTTAGATGACTGGGGAGGGTTGGGAATGTGCCTTTAGAGACTGTAGCCACGGGTGGTTACTCTGATGGACATAATAAAACCACTGATAAGATCCGAACAATGAAGGAGAGATATGAATCATAAGGAGAGTGATTGGTGAACATGAAATGAGGGAAATACTATTAGCCAAAAAGGTTTGGATTTTTCAAACAAGTGACCAATCACTTGCAAGGTTCTGGTTAACACTGGCATTTAAGTCGAGTTTTATGTTGCCTGTGTCAGTAATTCAATATGCTCACATAGTCATGACACTTACATGTTTTTTTCTGTATTTGATTTGACTATCCCAATCAGCTTTAGCCACATACTGGAAAGAATACAAGGAAATGTGGCATTGCACCTTTATATCTTTTACGTATCACTGGACGACATTAAGATAACCCAAATCAATTCACATTTCTAGATGTTGCAGTCATAAATAATTTGAAGGGAGTGCAGGTGGAAGGAGTAAAAATATGTGCCAAGTATATATATGAGAATGGTCTTTGGAAAGTCTTAAATAACAATTTCCTAAAAGAAAAAGCATTTGAATTTTGAAGGTTTGACAAGCTGTAGTTGTGAGCAATTTCATTTCTTATTATTCATTTTTCATAATCCCTCCTTTGTCTAGGCACATGGCTTGTGCACATAGTCTTACTGTACGTGCACACTTCCACAAATACATATGAAAATTAAATCTTTAAAGAAAGAATATATTAGGAGCTTCTTTAATCATAACAGTACTCTGGTCTTGGATGTGCATCCTTTTCTTGTTGAAATTCATGATCCGACACTCCTCAGCCTGATATTTTCCCCTGCCCTTTTGACAGCTCTAACTTGCTGCTTACAACAAATTTGCCCATTTACGTTCTCTGAATCAGAGTGACCAGATCTCAAAATCTGTTTTAAACAGCTTTAGCAAGCTGAACTCTTTTGCAGCTGAAGCAGGTTAGGGTGCATTCAGAGCAACAAATTGCCTGACAGACCCACAAGGGCTGTAGGTTCTTGCAGACGTGAATGAGCAGCAGGGAGCAGAAGGTAAGGTGTTATTCTATCCTGGAGTCTGAAGAGTTTATGGAAAATTCACAGCCTAAGTCAAAGTTTACCTGTATTTAAGCCATCTTCACTAGCACCTTATCAGCAGGCAGAAACCCTGAATCTGAACCCAAAAATTTTTTATATTAGGAGATCTTTTCACATATCCAAAACCCCTACAGTTCTCTGCACACTCTAATCTATGCTTTTTGTCCTCAAATACTGCCAAACACACACATTTTGTGTTGTTTTTATCTTGCAAATTTCTCATTCCACTTAATCACCCAAAACCCTCCTCAGATATGCAAATATTGAGACCTTCAGGCAGTTCTTCAAAGGTGAAAGTCATTGCTCTTGCAGTGATGACCAGAGACAAGGCTATTCCTTCTCATACTCTCTTAGAGGAGGTGATGTTCTTATCTTCTTGTTCCCTGCTGTGAGGGGAAGTGTTTAAGGCAAGATCAAGTCCATGGTCTGGTAAAAATTCTTCTTGGCTTGGGCATAGACAGTAAGAAACATTTTAAATTTAAGATTTTAGGTTATGCTGGCTTTCTATAGACATTGTTACAGCATTTATTGCTACAGCTACCAGGATTCATATAGACATTCAAAGACTTTTCCCATTGCTATGGTTATGATGAGGGTCGCTGAGGCTGAGGAGGTCTGCACACTCATCAGATGCCAAAACAGAAGCAGTGAACTACACCACTGCAAGACATCTGTAGCCTTCTAGAAGTTTCATGGATGGCTCAGAGCAAACCATGGTGATTCAATCTCACTGGCAGGGGAGGTAAGTAATTTCTTCAAAATCATATGGTTGGTGTAAAAAGGTCAGTGCTGGTGAGCAGCTGGGAAGATGTAATGATGTACAGCAGAGGGAGCACCTGACACACAGATTACCTGCACATGCAGCTGATGTGCTCAACACACACCCCACCGGCAGTACTTTTAAGAATGACTCCCTTCTTTGCATCAAACATGGATCATCAAGTTTTGTGCCTCTGCAGATAAGCTATTCACTTTCAGTCTGAACATGTGAGCTCATAAAAGTATGTTTCTCATCCTGGACAGAAGATCAAGGCCATTTGCTCTGTTGTGCTCCTTCTTAATGTAACCTGCATCCACATTCACAAATCACAGATATGCTCTTGGGTTTCAATGTTGTGTTTAGGACAGTGATGGATACACTTTTACAGAAGGAGCTCTGACCACTCTCCAGGTATACCTTGATGAACTTTTAAACAACCGGCTCTAATAAGAAAAAGAAGTCAGAAAGTGTTTTGGAGATCAGAAAACTGATTATGATACTGTATTCACTAGTAAGTTGATTTGTCTTCATATTTGGTGGCTTTTTCTCAATCTGCCTCTTTGAGGCTGCCCTAGTAACCACAAGAAGGCACTGCATTGAGGAAGGAGATATTACTTTAGGTATGAGTCAGGTTCTCTTTGTGCAGGAAAGTATGAATGCCATTTCTTTCTATGAAATATATTTTGCAACACAAACACAGATGTAGGGGGAAAAAAAAAATCACAAGCCTGCATATAGTGTGGGCCATTTCACCTGTTCTGAGGTTTTGGAAAAGTTTGTGGAAGCTTGACTCACTAGAGCGTTCTTGAATTGTATTGTCCTTTAAGCCAACCAAGGGTGTTGATGTCTTTGACAAAAAAAAATGATCCCGAGCCTTACAGTGAAAGTCAGGCTCAGATACTGAATTTCTTCAAGCTTGATGCTGCTTGCATTTGGTTTCTGTTCTACTTCCTACTAGAGGTTGCAGCCAGCTGGGAGCAAGCAAATGCATATGACTTTTTACTTAACCTGCAAGTGATTCGGATTCAACATTTCAGCCTGTATCTGAGAAAGAAAAGGGAAAGGGAGGGAGGCAGGAAGGAAGGAAGGCAGGAAGGAAGGAAGGCAGGAAGGAAGGCAGGCAGGAAGGAAGGCAGGCAGGAAGGCAGGAAGGCAGGAAGGCAGGAAGGAAGGCAGGAAGGAAGGCAGGAAGGCAGGAAGGCAGGAAGGA
The DNA here is from genome assembly GCA_013399695.1 of Formicarius rufipectus. Classification (NCBI taxonomy): domain Eukaryota; kingdom Metazoa; phylum Chordata; class Aves; order Passeriformes; family Formicariidae; genus Formicarius; species Formicarius rufipectus. Next base: position 546,003 of record VXAU01001251.1, read on the forward strand.
AGGAAGGAAGGAAGGAAGGAAGGAAGGAAGGAAGGAAGGAAGGAAGGAAGGAAGGAAGATTGTTTACTGTATTTGGAATTGCTATAGGGTATTCTGGCACCCAAGAATAATAATCTATCTTGCCCAAATTGGTGAATGAAACCTCTAAATGGTTCAAAGAAAAGAGTCTGCTAATAGAGAGCTGTTGAGAGAGGTGATTGTCGGCTCTGCTGTGCACTGGAGCAGCCGCACTTTGTGTAGTTTTCGGAGTCACAGTGTAAGAAAGATATTAAGCTATTAGAGAGTGTCCAAAGAAGGGCAACAAAGATGGTGAAGTGCCTTGAGGGGAAGCTGTGTGAGGAGTTGCTGAGGACACTTTGTTCAGGCTGGAGGAGTCTGAGGGGAGACCTCATTGCAGTTACAATATCTTCATGAGGGGAAGAGGAGGAGCAGGTCCGGTGGTGACCAGTGACAGGACCCAAGGGAATGGCATGAAGTTGTGTCAGAGGAGGTTGAGGTTGGATATTAGCAAAAAGTTTGCACCCAGAGGGTGATTGGGCACTGGAACAGGTTCCCCAGGGAAGTGGTCACTGCACCAAGCCTGACAATGTTCAAGAATTTGGGTTATACTCTCAGGCACATGGTGTGACCCTTGGGGATGGTCCTGTAAAGGGCTAAGAGCTGGACTTGATGATCCTTGTGGGTGCTTTCCAACTCAGCATATTCTGTGACTCTGTGAAATTATTTCAAAATATCTATTGATTTAATGACTAATTTATATATTTTCTTCAAAATGTTTCAGCAGCAACATTACTATTCAGCTCACTATCTTGTCCTTTCTCACTCATATGAAATTGTTAGTCTCCGGGTTACTTCTTACAAGTAAAATTTTTCAGGATACTTGCATTTAACAAAAGAAATTAGTTTTTAAGTTTTAAGAAGTGATTCCCTATATAGAAGACCTAAAAAATCCCTTTAATTTCTGTGATACTAGAAACTCTTTAAAACCTCCCTGCATGGTAACAGCTAAAAGCTTTAGAAAACCAATCAAGTTTCTTCTTCAGTCTTACAAAACAGAAGACAAAATATACAACTCCTTAGTATTATAAGCCACAATTTAATAATATAATCTCTTGATTTTAAGTCTGTATTAGGATCCTTGACTAAAAACTTGAGTGCTGAGAGTTAATATTATTTCTGCAATGGAACCCTTCAGACTTTAAAGAAGAATGAAGAAGAATGTGAAAGAAGAAGAGGGTTAGTGCTGGCTCTGTCTCAAATAATTTTCATGGACACTCAGGCAGGATAACAATAAATGGTGGTTTCAATACAACCAGGAAGTGACAAGCAGCAACAAATTCTGAATCCAAGTTTTCTGTGGGAATTTCCTGTTGCCTTCCAAGACACAATTCCCTCAACTTTTCAATTAAAAGTCTGGCACTGCATTGATACTGCACTGAGATTCACTGCAGCTACCTTATCTCCTACACCTCATTCCTCTGTGTTAGGAGTCTTCCGTAGAGTTCTAGATCCCTTGACGGCTGTCAGGCTTGTGCAAACCTGGCAGAGCAAGCAGTCCAAAAAAGGGACAAAGGATTTATTCACAACCTTCCGCTCCTTCTGGTTATATCACTCACCATCATCAAAACCTTTTTCCACTGAAAAACTGAAACACCTTTTTGAAAGAATTGTCCTGCTACACATGCATCCATACTTTGCAAAATTTAACTGTATCATTATTTTCTGTTTTCTAGCTCTCACAAACTGCAAAAATTCATTCAGATGCCATTTTCACTTTTTTTCAGCTTGTTGATATGCATTGATTCAGCAAGGTACACTACATTTACAGAATTTGGGATGATCTCAACTGAATGCGGTATAACAGAGATAAGAATTTAGCCTGATATATAAGAAAGTCAAGGTTATAAAGATTTCTTAGTTAAGAATAAAATCTTATTCTTTGGACTGACTCAAAGAGTAAAATTTCCTTTATTTCATAGAATCACAGACTCATAGAATGATTTGGGTTGGAAGAGACCTTAAAGATCATCTAGTACTATCCCCCCTGCCGTGGACAGTGACACTTTCCACTAGACCAGGTTGCTCCAAGCCCCACCCAACCCGGTCTTGAACACCTCCAGGGATGAGGCATCCACAGCTTCTCTGGACAACCCGTTACAGTGTTCCACCCCCCTCACAGAGAAGAATTTCTTTCTAATGTCACATTTAAATTTACCCTCCTTCAGTTTAAGGCCATTGTAAAAAGTCCTGCTCCAGCTCTTTTGTAGGTACCTCCTTTAGGTACTGGAAGGAATAGTTCTAACTATTGTTTGAAATGCAATATTTATTTGACAAAACCTGTTGCCTGCATGTAAATTAAGCATCTGTTCCTTATAGCTCAAACATAAATTATGATCTTGACTGAAGTGAACTTGTAATTGTTCAACTGCAGGAAAAAAACTGCAGAATTCATACTGATTTCATGATTTTATGTCCCTTGTATTAGATAGATGCTTCCTCTTCCATCAAAACATTGAATCTGGTGCAGAAAAACATTTTGGAATCCTCTGAACCAACAGAATGAGTTTATAGCACCTTTGAGCTTTCTTATATATCTACATTTTTGAATAGGCAGTCATGGAACCTGGTTATACCACAGAAAGCCAGGAAAGCAAATTGTGAACCAACAACAATCCTTCACATGATTTTTGATCACGGTTTTGCTTACACTCACCCTCTGAGATCCTTGGCACTTCAGAGTTATTTTAAATAACAGAGCTCTTTTCAAATTATGATTTCATGAAGTCATAAGTGCCATTGCAATAGCTCAGACGACTATTGCAGACTCTGCCAGCAAACTGTATCTATACTTCAAAAGGACAATCAATGTGAAAGACAAAAGATAAAAAAGAATAGGATAAAAAGCTGTCAGTATATTACTCAGAAAAGAAAGAAGTTACTAATGTCTTATTTAGGAGTGGTAGCAGAGTAAGGAACATAAATTAATTCTCCTGGAAGTTTTTTCTAACCCTGAAGCATCTGACAACTTCAAGTACATTTAAGGTCATGAAAGCAGACAATTCACTTCAGATTTTCTTTCTTTGCCAAAGTCCATAAAAATAGGTTAGCAATTATTTTTCAGAGTGATTTCTTCCATGTTACTTCTTGTCCTCCAATTTCCTGATTTACTCTAGGGTTTACTCTTAATATTAATTAAAACAAAAATATCCTGCAGCTCTTCTATATACCATGTGGCAAATGGAGAGACTTTGACTAATATGTCTCGCCACTCCTCCCTTTAGGAAAAGTGGAACAGTGGGTCTTGGTCCATCATGTGAATGACTCGTGTCCCATCCCATCCTGCCCTATCCAATCCTGTCTTACACAGGGCCCAGGCACTGTCTGGCAGGTTGCTTGTTGGCCCAGGACAACATTACCAGGAAAAAGGATGAGCTTCACTGGTTTCCCTAATCAGGAATCAATGGCCATGCAAGTGCCCTGGTCCAGTTTAGTGCAGAAGCAAAAGATTACCAGCTCACAGGCATCCCCAGAAATTTACTTTTTTTTTTTACTCAGATCTGATTCTTACTCAAGTTAAAGAAGAGTCACAGACAAATATCTAAGAAATGTTTATAACTCTCATAAAGACAAGTTAATAGCACACATCTGAGGAACAACAGACAGAGCATGGGTTATAATACAAGCTAATAAAAAATACTCCATGTATCACATGAAAACGAAGAGTTAATAAAGCCCCAAATCACACCCTGTGAAAAACATCATATCAAGAATAGAACAAAAATATTGATGGTAACAAAATGAGAAAATAAGTAGTAAGTTAAGCCATAGCCCAAAGGTTTTAATTTCATGCTTTAAAAGCCTCTTGTTTTACCCTTTCCACTTGTTATTTCAGGTTCCAATGTCCAATCATAAATTAACACTGCCCTTGTCACTCCATAGCTACATTGGATGAATTAAACATATGAAGGAATGCCCATCCTCTGAAAAAGCTGAGATCAAATTTTGAGTGTGCTAACAAAAAATGTTGTAAATTAGGCTAATGAAGAACATGCAGCTGAGAATGTCTTTGAATAATCACATAAGAAAAAAAGAAAAGAAATAAACAGCAAAACAAAGAAGGAGAGAATTCATCGGATGTGAGCAATTTTTCTCACTATAAAACACCATCAGAACTGTCATTTCAAAATCAGAGCAATGATCTACTTTAGGCACTGTCCTGACCATAAGACTAACCATAATCCATCACTTCCAAATGCCGTAAAAAGACATTCCCATGAGCAAGCAGCGATTGGGGGCTCTGCATGAATGAAGCCAGCCAATGGGTTGTGTTTATCTCCACCTTCTCCCATCACTGTTTCTGGCACCTTGTGTTCTCCAGTCACCAGCCAGCATCCCATCACTGGAATGTGATCTGTGTGAATGGTTGCTTCCTCACTACCACTAATTGTGTGAATCTCGTATGTTCATCTCACTTCCCAACCTGTCAGGAAAACAGTGAGTGAACAGGGAATAATATAAGTCTATACGTTGGTTACTTTATAAAGTGTTCAGTGTTCATGACTGTACTCTCTGGTTCATCTAGCCTGAAGAAAAATGTCTGCGGAATTGCAGGTTTTTTCTTCCCTCCTGAATGCCATTGGAGTCAGAATATTAGTAATGTTAGAGAGAGTTTTGAGTGAGCTCCTCTCACCAGTGGGAAGTAATTATACACTCATGCACTGCAATGTTCGGAAACCAATCAGAAATGTGATTTATTCAAGAAAATCATAAAATGTTAATGTGAGAATACAAACGTGTCATCCTTCAGGCACTCTCTTCATAACCAAGGAGCATTCACTTTTTGCTAAATGGAAGAACAAACCAAATGAAAATGGTGGTCATTTTTATGAAACGAAATGACAGGAGGAACAGGATTTTCTTTTCTTGCTGAATGAACTGTCCAGTAACCTGTAGCGGAAAAAAGGTATTGAAATATACTGAATTGACCTATTAATAGTATACTGTTATCATTAAAGACAGCGAAATACAGTTTTAGAAGATGAACCATATGAAGACCCTGGGTTCAAAGAATCCCAGAAGCTCGATAAATGCAAAACCTGATCCCAAATACCATTTATGTCCACAATATAATTTTTTAATTATTGTTTTTAATTGTAAATTTAACCAAAGTTTTGAGGAAAGACTGAAGAAAATCTAAAAATTGAATCAAGAAAAGAAATAGTCTTTCAAGTTTGGGTTGGTTTTGGTTTTTTTTCCATTAGTTAAAGTAACAGCTACAGTGATAGTCATCAGACTGGTATCGGGACAAATGTACCTTCTCTGTATTGATTTGCTTCAGTACAGTAGGAATATCTGCTTCCATAATAATTTCAGACAGGGAACTATGACTACCCAAAAAAAAAAGTTTGACTTGAAAGTAGAGCAAAAAGCATTTAATGAAGATTTCCTGGTTTTATCTGACAAATAATCATGAGACTAATTAGGCATACAGTGTTGGAGGTTCTTCAGTTTATGATGCTGTTAAAAATACAAAGTTAAAAATACACAGATAATTTCCCTAAAATGTTATTTTCACTTAATATTTTTCTTCTACAAAGATTTGATATACTTCAATCAGTTAGTTTTGCAAGAAGCCTGTGAAAAGCTAATTATAAGATCAATTTTACAGATGAGAAACAGATATCCACAGGTTAAGGGATCTGCCAGAAGTCACAGAATGCTTGACCCACATCCTCATGAAGCTAGTAGTAGTCTTCACATTCATTTTATAGTTATACTTAAGCCCATGGGGAGCCGTGACTAGAGCTCAGTTAATTGCAGGTTCCTAGAACGAGCATGTAACTATTGCCTTTACAGGAAACCCAGGTCATTTGTTACGCCACTGGAGCATCCAACTGATCCTGTCATTAATCACTATGACATCAGAGGACAGCTACCATATGGTGTAAAATAATATCCTCCCCATCTACAGAAATTAGATATCTTTAAAGACAAAATCGTCTTTGTACCACTTGGAAAGTAGATTAGACTTTTGCTTCCTTTTAGAATTTTGTTTTAAAAAAGTTAGTTAAGACAATTTGTGAAGGAAAAGCAGGACCTCCCAGCAATTTCTGCAAGAGAAAAGAGGATCAGCAATTGCACCTCTTTCTATATGCAACTCTTTGCCCTAACTATTCAAATTAAAAATCCATCCCTCCTAATGCACTTGGAAGATAGCTGGTCAATCATTCTCACACTCACACACAGAGCCTCCCATTTACTTTATTCCATCAGATGAAAAGGCTTGTTAAAAGTTCCCTAATTGTGGTTGCAATGATTCTTCAACTATGGGACTTTTGTAAAGACCAGGATGATATCCTGCCATATATTACTCCACTAGAGTTTTAGTCCCAATGCAAGCACACTAGTTACATAGTTTTAGCTTTGCTGCTTTATTTCAGTTCTCTGAATCAGTGCCTGGATGGTAGCACACTTAGGTTTCATTGCTCTTCAAGAAGCAAAGTCATTAGCAGCTTTCAAGACTTGAGTAGTCTGTTCTCAATGGAAAATCATTTTTCCCTTTGCACAAGAAAGTTGTGCCAAATCTACTTACTGCAATAGCCTACTTTAGTGCTAAATCTTTGCAGCAGAATCTGGGACAGCCAAGTGCATCTGTATAACATATGCAAAATACCTCATTTATTCAAGGAGGAGGTGCCGACATCAGCCAGAGTAAAACATTAAACACACCCTGGTACTTTATAGATGTGGATTTATTAGAGAGGAGGTTAAATGCCAGAGGCTTGTTTCCATTTCTCATTAGTTCCTATATCTTTTTTATTCAATGGGCTGCTGATAACTCACCTACTTGTAGGCTTTAGGTGCCCCTTCAAGAATTGCATTTTGTTGCATTTTTGGGATTTTGACAGCCATTATTTTTCTGAATTCAGCCTTTAGTCTCCATGTAGAAGAGTTTGAATGTGGGATTGGAGGGAAGCACACCTGTTGTCAAGTCTCCCTGCTTCTACAGGAATATCACCAATTTTCAGAAACCAAGTAAATGTTATGAGCTTCATTTGTGTTCACAAGTTCTAGATTCTGGCTTGGAAAAACTTTATACTTAAACAGAGAGTGGGAAAGGAAGGGCTTAATCACTGTCTATTTTACTAATGGGAAACTAAGTCACAGAAGGAATAAATTCATCTAAACCATAAGGTCATTCAAACCCAGGAAGAAATTGAATCAAGACCTGAATCAAGTATCTTAACCACAAGATTATTTTTTTTTCTCCTCAATATTTTTTTAAAAGTCGTGGTGACCATAGTGGTTTCATTTCTTCATCTTCCACAGGAGATTTGAAGCATAACTGGAATTCCTAAAGCTCTATTCGATCAGACTCAATTTGGTCTAATTATACGTGCAAATGTTTCAATAATTTATTCTTATTTCTCTACCACATTAAGTCAAACATATGAAATCTTAGAGTGAGTACTTAATTTTGAAAGAGAAAGCTCATAGGAGAAATTATAATGTAAACCATGTGATGTCCCTTCTCTGTTTACAATCTTGCTGAAAACTCTATTTCCCAAGAAAAAGAAGGTTCTTCTCGTATAACCAAGTCCAGATTCTTATTTGGTTCAAACATATTTTTAACATTTTGCAGTATTTCACATACATTTTGCATACATATGTATGAGTCCAAGTTTCAAAAAAAAATATTTCTCCAAATCTGTGGTTGCAGTTGCATTTGACTTAAGAGGAATACTTATTAGGTAATAGTTCTACATTCATATCAGAAGGCATGAAACTCAGCTGAATAATGGTAACCTGTTTGGATGTTTAGATATTACTTACTGATGGGCACTTGTTCAGTGTTTTAAGGTGATAGAAATGCAGGCAACTCTAAATCGGACTAATAACTTTCCTTCAAAGTGTTAAACAGTCATGCTGAAGGACTACATGGTATAGCAGAGAAAATACAGTATCCTGGGATTTTTGTGCTCTTGTAGTTAGTTTAAGAAACAGACAGGAGCTACTGTAGAAGAGATACGTTGCTCTTTCTTCTCACAGTTGAGATTTTCCAAAAGTAGATCACTTCATCTTTCTTTTCTCTGATCTACAAAATAGACTTTAAAATGATATCTTACGGGAGAAATTATGATGCTGATTTAATATCTATGAAAACATGTAGTACAGAGGTGAATCTATTGATTGGAGCAATGGGATATATTTGACTATTTACATCTCTCGCACCTTTCCAGTATGTCCAAGGGGTAAGAGAGGCTATGCTCAAAGAAAACAGGAGAGGTGCCATGACAGGGATCTGATGAGTCCCCACAGAGCAGAATCATGAACTGAAAAACTTTCTAACATGCACTAAATCCTCAGGAATCTGAGAGTTGTCAGGACATTTGTCAAAAGCAGATTTTCACATAATCACAGAATTGGTCAAGTTTGAACGGTCCACAGTGTGTCCAAGCAGTGTTAACCTAGAGCACATGGCACAGGATTGCATCCAGATAGTTCTTGAACACCTCCAGTGAGGGAGACTCCACAACCATTCCAGGCAACCTGTTCCAGTGCGTAGTCACCCACACAGTAAAAGTGTTCCTCCTCATATTCAAATAGAACTTCCTGTGCATCACTTTCTGCTCGTTCCCCCTTGTCGTACTGGCAACACCACCAAGAACTTCTCTCCATTCTCTTGACACAATCTCTTCAGATATTTATTTAAATTAATGAGTTCCCATCTCCGTCATCTCTTCTCAAGGTTGAATAGGCCCAGCTCCCTCAGACTTTCCTCATAAGACAGGTACTCTGGCCCCTTAGTCATCTTTGTTGCTCCCTCTGGACCTGCTCCAGAAGTTCCATGTCTCTCTTGTACTGAGGAGCCCAGAACTGGATGCAGCACTCCAGATGTGGCCCCACTAGGGCTGAGTGGAGGAGCAGAATGACCTCTCTTGACCTGATGGCAAAGCTCTTAGTAGTGCACCCCAGGATACCACTGGTCCTCTGCTGATTCTAAGCAATGTTTTGTCTGAGGATATTGAGAAAATCTATTTTCGTCAGTCATGTCCAATGGTAAGCTAAAGATCTCCCAGCTACCAGGAACTTTGGCTCAGGGATAAGTGACTAAAATGCTTTGGAGGAAGGGCAATCTTCTTTGTAATGCATTTGTAATAAGCTTAAATGGTCAAAAGCACTCACAGTAAGATGGTTTCTCAAATTTAAAAACATTTCTTTTCACTTGGATTGATAGGTAAATAGAGCCTAAAGCTATATAAGTATGTAGCAGACATATAAAGATCTATAAATNTATCTTAATTTTGGATAAAGAAATTTCATGTGTTTCATTCTGTCATTTTCCTGTCTGTACTTTTCTTTCAAATAACCTGTTCCCATCAGTCATTTAGGCTTACCTGAAATAAAAATTTTCTCAAGTTAATCAATTGGTTTTCTTTTCCTGTTGAAAAGTAAGGAACTCAAGTAACTAATTGCCTCTTTTTTTTTTTTAACATTCTACAATACTCATAAGCTTAAGTTATTTCAGTAAGTAAAACTCTGTATTACTCCAGCTGAGATAACATTCTCTGGGTTCAGCACTGATGTAACATCTGGAAAATTAATTCTTTCTACATTAATAATAGCTCATAGTCTGGATCTTCAAGTCCTGAGCATGCTACTTATGGACAAGAGATTCTTGCTACTTATGCTTTTTTAAGACGTTTCCATCTTAGAACAATCAATTACATCACCTTCCTCTTTTTCTTATATTTAAATCTCCATATCCTCTGTATCTGATTAATTGCATAATCCAGAGACAGCATTAGAATACAGTGCTAAGAATAGGAATGTACGAAGGGCCAGGTTGGGCAAGTCTTTCTGTCCTGCTTCTAACAACAACCACCAGTAGAACTGTGATGAGAGTATGAAAATTAACTTCTAGTGGAATAAAGCCCAAGCCAACAGAGATTAATCAGCAGTCATTCTCTAGACTGTTTGAAACTGCAGTTTATTGCAGAAAGTATATCAGATTCAAAACATACTCACTATATAGAAATGTGGAGGTCAATGATTAATAGACATATTTGTATAGGAAGAGGAATAAGAGGGATTTTAGAAGTACTAATGGCATTTAATTGTCTTTGAGTAAATTATCTTTAACATCTGAAAATCCTCCCCCAGCCCTTATGCCACAAATCATTAAACAAACCTTGATTTTTGGCAGTGTTGAAATTTCACATGTGATGACCAGCACCTTTGGAAATCAGGCCAGCTTTTTCTTTTGAAGATAGATGACATTTCTCTAATCCAAAAATTTAATATATATTAAAAGATGCTTACCAACATGCCTAAGAGTGTAAGCTAAAAGGAAAGTCTACATTCTGTGCAAGTAAGGCTAAATCTAAAACTGAGAGCCTGGAAAGCTCTGCTTAGTAGATGAGTCCAAGCTAAGGGTGGCTACTATTTGGATTTCAGCTGTTCTTAAATAGCAGCAAGGTACCTGGGCTGCTTCTGTGCACCTGCTGAGGCCTAAATTAACATGACTTAGGAAGCAATGAGTTAGAGATGAAAGTGCCAAATTTCCCAGGCTATTAGTCACTGAAATTACATCTAAAACACAAGGGAGTCTGGATGTCAACACAGGATATGGATATGATAAAGATTCCTTCCTGAGAACTTTTATTACATCTAATTTCTTAAAGGAAAAATAGAAACAGTGAATCATTTGCAGTATTTTTTTCCAGATAAGCATGAAATGCATCCAACAAATAGCAGCATAGCCAGGTGCTACATCCTATGATACATCCGTCAAGTCCACAGCCAGTAGCTTGTGGGTGGGGGAAGTGTGTCAAAAAACTCCCTGTGAGAGGTTGGAGAGATATACAAAAGCTTGCAGTGCGCTACTTCTCTATATTAAAAATAAGTGTGACACAGCATGGTTCACCTCTTTGGTGAATGGCCAGACCATTTCCACTAGTTCAGGGTCATTATCACAGCCAGCACCTGCCATGTTCATTTCCCTGTGATCTGAACTCCAGATGTATAGAGAGTTGTAAATTCAGTTAAAAGATTCCAATTTTTCTTTTTTTTAATTGTTCTGCAAGACTAAGGTACAAATTTTGCATTTGGCATCCAGAAATATCCTGCTTCCTAGAAAACTGGATATACATGCTTAATTCATGAGGTCTTTCTCCACAGGATTCCCTGATTTTGTCTAATAACTGTGAGGAACAGCAGAGGAATGCCTGTCAGGATTTCATGTTTTTATGATTTTGTGTTAGCAAAAGTGAGGCTGGAAAAAGTTAGGTTTGCTGGAAAAAAAATCAAATCTTTTCTGGACTTGTAGTTTTTCTGTTTGAACTTTGTGATCTCTAGATAGCCCAGCTGATTCTTCCAATTGCCAAGTATAGTTGTCATTGTTCAAGTCTATTTCCAGAGAACACACTAGGCATTAAAACACAAAATGCATATTTATCGTGTTACACACTGTTGGATGAAAGCCCACATCTGTTCCTTGAGCTGACTAGACAAAAATGGGGCAGAGTGAAGGAAATAAAATCACCAAAACAGATCTCTCACACGTAAAACAAAAGTCCAGAAAACTTCTGACCTTTAGCTAAAGCATTTCTGGTTCCTCCTGCCTATGCCTCCATCAGAACACAAGGGCATAAGCAGCCCCACTGAGTGCTGGCTGTTTCTAAGAGCTGAGAAAGTTCTCAGGAGCAAAGGTTGATGCAATTTGGAGGCCAGAGATCAAAAGACATTTTCAAGGAAAGTGTTTTGCAATCATCGTAGCTCCCTATACTTAGCTCAGTCTATTGCATACTGAGAAAACTGAGAGGACAAGCATTTCTCATTCAGGTTGTTTACCTAGGAAGACACATCTGCCTGCTGATGATCACAGATGAGGGGCTCTGGCAGGGATCCTCATCTCTTTTGCCTGTCAATGGGAGGCTCTTAGGGCTTCACCTACATCCATCTCAAAATGTTTCACAAAGGGAAAGATACTATTTCTCACCTGCAGTGGGGGAACTGAAGTCTGGGAAGTTATGTGCTTTTCATTATTAACTTAAAGTCCACCCTCAGATTGCTGTTGCAACTCCTTTTGCTTGTTCTGAGGTGATACAGCTGCCTTTAGCCTGAACAGAGCTTTGTGCTCTCTTGCTGTCATAGGATACTTGGGAGAGGTTCTCTGTACAGACTTACCTTTTTTTGTTTGCTTGCTTTTTTTGTTTTTTCTTGTTTTGGTTTTTTTTGGGGGGTTGTTTGTTTTTTTGGTTGGTTTGGTTTTGTTTGGTTTGGTTTTTTTTTTCCCCCCAATCCTTTCTAAAGAGCTCTGATTGTCTTTTGCTTTGCATTTTAAAACCAGCTGGTGTTTGAGGAGGTGATCATGTCTTCCTTGATGCTCACTACTACATGGGTTGTCCTTTTCAAAGTCACCGCTGAATACCTGCATGTATCAGAGCTCAGACTATTTCTGAGCTTACCTACATGCATACATAAGACCATTTGGGATTGTGTTTTATGAGCAATATTAGAGGCAACAGTGAAAAACAACCCCCCAACCTTGATCCAACCTGGATCAAGTGAAAATAATAAATATTTTAATATAATTTTTATACCCAAAACACTGCTGTTTACCTGAAAACATTATGAAATCCACTAATGCCAAGCATTGAAAATCTTAGTGGAAGGATAATTTTAAAAACAACAAAAGTAACAGAGAGCTGAAAATACAGTCTTTAAGAAGGTGATTCCTAAATTTGGATTTTTCTAAGAAGCAGTGATGAAAAATTACATTAATTTTCTAAGAAGGAAAAACAAGCAAAATTGTTTAGTTCTCAGTTTTTACTTCTTTCTGTAGGAGACAGAAAATTAAATACCACAGAGGACTGAGACTAAGCATTTTATGAGAAGTGTCACAGGAAACTTGTGGTAAACCATCCCTGAACTCAGGTCTTGGAAGTCCCTATCCTTCTCTGGACTCAGTGTTGCAAAGGCACTCTGAAGGTAGATAAAAAGACCAAGACACCTCTTTATGGGTTCTAGGCCAGCTGTAGTTCCCACATTCCTTTAGTTTAGATTAATGATAGGTACTATGTACAATCAGTCTGCCTTTCACAAAAGAACAAGAAAAAAGTGAGAATAATAACAAGATTAAATGTAATAATTATATGTATGACTTATTAAGAATTTTAAAAACGCAGTACTAATTCAAGGAATAATGTAGAAGTGCATGGAGCAATCTCTGTAGACCATGTTATTGAAAGACAATATTCATTACAATTTAAAGAATTAGAAAAGAAAAATATTTATTTATATAATGGATTAATGATGTTTAGTTTTCCAAAGCAACTCTGAGGATCACTGCATTTATATGCATGTTTCTGTGCAGGGGACCACCCTTGTGTTAGGACTGAGGCTGGACCATACCTGGAGCCAAAGCTGTCAAAACAGAACTCTATTAACCAGCAAAGTCTCTGTGTGTGGAGAAGGAGTGAGTACGAGCAGAGATAGCAAGTTATGAAATGCTGCATTTGCATTTTGATGTGACAAAAGAGGATTACCCGACTGAATGTAGAAGCTGCTGATTTAGTAAAAGGAGGAGACACTTTTGCTAGTGATTTACTCTGCTCATTATAAAGACTAGCTTTATGAAAAGGCTCCCCAAACCCCCATTGAATCCAACAGAGAGGATCCAGTCAATTTCATTGATAATGGATAAGCAATAAAACTGAATTTGTGTAAAATTCTCACCTTCCAGGGCTCCATGTCAGGGAATCTCAGTGGAAAGTCAAAGGGAAAACACCTGTCACAGTCACAACACTGCTGAAGAGAGATGGTGAGAAAATGAATCATCTGTATTATCCCTGCATTATCACTTTCCAGAAATTTTCTGTGCAAATGAAAACAATTAAACAATAAGAACATAGAGAAATTGAGAAAACATCTAGTCTCTCACCCGCAGAAAGGGGCAATATAGTGGCAGGAGCATTGAAGGCAATTCAAAGATAATCAAACATACCAGTATTTACTCAGGAGAACTCAAATTTTCAGCACAGTCAAAACTGAAATAGCTTTACTGAGAATGTAATTGTTTTGTACAGATCCTACAGTACTTCCTCTAATAAGTTAAATCTCCTGAACTGTAGCCTGTGCTCTAATGAGCCATGGTCTTTTTGTTAATAAGTGAAAATGATGCAGTGAAGACAACAATCACTGTGATGAAGTATGTAAGAAATTCCATCATGGGACACATAACATGTCAAGGAGAATATATAAAAGAACAAGGAAATGAAGAAATGTGAAGAGCATCAGCCAGGTAACCCAAAAGAATTGTTTCAGTCACTTATCTGACTGAAATATTTTGGTGTCTGTGGTCTCATTTTTTTTATAATCAAGAAAGTCTAGCATGTCCAACAAAAATATACTGTAAGAGGAAAAATCCAGGTATTTTGCTAAAAAGGAAATCTCTTAATTTGAAAATATTTCAGTACATTTTCAGGCTGAGAAAGTCAAGCAAGACTACTCTTCATATACATTTTCTCTACATTTGGCAGGATAAGTCAGAACCTTTTCTTCTTGCCTAGTTAGGGGTTCCAATTGTTATCTCAGCACTTTAAGCTGCCAGATGGATTTTGAGGCTCTCTAGTTGTGTCTCCAGGTATTAACATGCTGCATGAAATGTTCCTTGGCCCATTTGAATACGAGGCAGTGATACACACACTCCGCTGCTGAGAAGGGCTAAGAAACCTGATAAGTAGGGATAGAGAAGGAAGGAGAATATCAGTGGCTTGGATCTAGTTATATGTGAGTACTTGTAAAAGGAGATTAAAATCAGTGGACGGATAATATCTCCGTGTTTGTATCTTGCTGAAAAAGCAGCCTTTTCCTCTCCCGTTACGTCACTTGCAGTGTCACAACTGCAAATGCAACCACATGAAAAGAGCGAAAACTTCAGGCTTTGATGGTCTACACGCCACTTTCCCCAGCGGAATAGGAAAGTTTGTGGGCTGTTCGGCCGAGCCAAGCAGGCACACAAGCAGCACTGCCCTGAAGGGGCTACTGGTGTTGTGCTGCTTCTACATCATGGCAAAATCAGACCCACGGCCCTGCTGAAAGGGCTGCACAGTCCCACCTGTCCCTCTGCGTGTATCTTAAGACAACTCACTGTTTCTGAGGTGACTGTAAAAGATTGCTGGTATTAATAGCCCATCATCTCCACTGGTCAATAATTAGCAAAAAATATAGTCTAGTTATTTCCTCTAAGATATGTAAAATTACCTTAAAGATCATTTTATGTCAGCGTTCAAAACCTTTGGTATCTCCAGCTTAGAAGGGTACTGTTAACACACACTTTCAATCAGCTCTCGGAATTGGTGACCTAAAGAAAGAATGATTTGAGACAGGCATTATTGGGAGTTCAGAGAAGTGTAGATGCTGAAGCTTTGCCACACCAGTCACTCATGAAGTGCAGCTATGTACAGCATCGAGTTTCATGTCAGACACACAAACTGCGAACAGAGGCATCCAGCAGTTCATACAGACTATGGGCTCCAATGGAAGCTGAATGACCTTTTCATTCAAATAAGATTAGTAGCCTAAGTGACTAACTAAATGTTTCATTGGTCAAGAAAAAAAAAAAAGCCTCTGTATACAGCAAGCCACAAACTACCAAAACTTCCTGTTAATCTTCGCACTATCTTCTTCTAGTTACTTATTACCTTCTTAGGTCTTTGAAAGAACCAGCCTGAAGTTTATAAGAAAGTGACTACTTTATGTTTGCTCATATACCAGTAAACATTGTGGGACTATAATTCTTTACATAAGTCTAGGCATAATATAATTCTAAGTATAGATGTATGTTACCTTTGCAGCTTATTTCCTTGGGCTTAATAATGGTCAAATATTAAGCAACTTTTCCTTTTAGACCAGACCTATTTCTCAAATATCACACTGCAGTTTTTCCTCTCTTTTTCTTTCCTAGACCTCTCTTTAATTTTAATCTACAAGAAGTCATGGAAATATTGAGGAAATTCAGATACTCCAAGCATTGTCTCCAGCCAGCTAAAGATATGCAGTAGCCCTGTAACATTCTATTGGATTTGTACCAGTGACTTCCATGAATGTTAAATTCAAATGAACTTTCAAGACACACCTAAGTAGCTAGATGCTTCTCTGACCTGTATCTGACCTCCCAACCTTTTGTGGCTGACACCGTCACTTAATGTCATCTGTGCATGTGTACACACACTATAGATAGATGCACACAAACTGCTAGGACATCATTTGCTTTTGCTTTTTTTCCCCCCCTTGAGGTCCTTTTACTCTTCATGGAGAAGTTTATTCCTCTGCATCATCTATTTCTGGGGCTGCCTGCCCTACATGGATGACAGGTTGAGGAGTATAATCTATCTGGTTATATGCCAGGAAGAAAAAAAAATCTAATTTTAGTAAACAAGTGTTGATGTAAAAGGTCACCAAAGTCTGTCATCCCTTACGTGGGAATTGGGAATGAGGCACTGAAAAGTGGGGATGTTGCCAAGAACATGACTCTAATGGCTTTACATACTGTTAGTGACTTGTAGGAGGGGTGAAGGCAAGAGAACAGAATCCTTGAAGGGCAGGATAGATCTTGCCCTTGCTAATCTGGAGGAAAAGATAAAACATACATGCAAAGTGTAGTGATTCTTTGCAAGAGAGGTAATAAAAAGCAAAAGTAATGGATCAGTTTCAGTGTTCTCAAGTAATAAATGCTGTTGGCCAGATGGTGATTACAAAGCTTTTTCTTTCAATAATGTATCTTTTTGTCTTTCAAAAGTGAAATTTCTTATAAAGATATAGTCTTCTGAAAAGTTCTTTATCCTAAACATTTTCTGCATTTTTTTTTTTGTCTTTCTACCCCCACATGCCTGAGTCAGCATGGCAAGCAGCTGGAGAACTCTTTCAATATCTGCAGTGAGAACAGCCTTTTTGTTTAAGACGTTGGCTAAGGGAATGAAGAATGCAACCATTTTAAATCCTGCAGTATGAAATCAGTACCAAATTTTTTTTTCTTTCTTTTTTTTAAAAATGTTCTTTTATAAAAAAGGCAAAAAAACCCCAACACATTGATTTTTATAGCATTTTCCTTCTCAAAAACAACTTTAATGAATTTGACCTCACCCACTCCCTGTGGGAGGCAAACAAGACCAAGGTCAGTTACTGTGTTCTTTTTTTCAGTCAGTTCACCCTGCTTAAGATCATAGGTACCCAACTCAACTATTCTGGCTAAGTCTTTACCAGTAAACTAATGTCTGGTCTAACAAAGCAAGTGCGTACACAGTCACGTTCCTCTGCCAGGGGAGATTTCCTGACACTGTTTCATTTCTTCTTTTATTTAGAATAGTTCTGTGTCCCTCCTTGAATGAAAGCACTTGCCACTGTCCAGCCCACAGACCCCCACATTCTCCAAGTGAGGCACATTCCTCAGTATTTCTTATGCAAATCTGCTGATATCAGGTTTGATTGCTTTTGGTTACTTCTGGGTGACCCCTTAGAAATGATTCAAGGATTGGCGTTTGAAAAGTACCCTGTGACCTACCCCAACCTGCAACCTTGCACTCTGTGTGCCCCTATTATTTCTTTCCCAAATTTCTGCAGAGATCCAGTTGATGTCATCCTCTGAGATGCTGTGAAGGGTGAAATACAGTTTGTATGCAGTCTATTGTGAGAGTTAGACCATGAGATATTTGTATAGTTAAGCAAAATGGTTTAAATTTCTCCAAAATAGCGGGTGAGAAAAAAAAAAGGTTGAGGGAACAAGTAGAGAGAGGGGGAAATCCTAAACAAAGTTCTGATAAGAAATATCAGGTGAAATTTATGTTAAATGACAGACCTTACAGCAACAAGGATCTATTGCCCTATGCCCACTAAAGTGAGAGATACCACTTGAGACTTTAATGTTAGACATAATTTGTTTCCTAATTCCTTCCCTTATCACAATCTTTAAATTGCTTGCCAGATTCTAGAAGGGGCCAGTACATGCACTGTTTTAATAGAAGGCTCTTTGGTGGCTCCCCCTTTTCTCTGTTTTTGTGCACCCACACACACATTTGCTATATATAAAACCAGCTTGGTTAAACCGATAGAGCCAAGGTCATAATTTCTCAGGCAAATGGCAGGCTAATGGAAAAAAAGGTTATAAATATAATAAAACATGAGTCCCATGACATTTGCCAAGGACAATAGTTTCATAATAAACTATCGGGTACTTTGAAGCCTTCAATTAGGCCCCCAAAAGACATCCTGCAACACTGAGGAGGTGGGTGGGAGCAGGAGCTGGAGGGCTTACCATGCAAACTTTGAAATAGCCAGGGGAAAATATGCCTGTGGTTTCCAAAGTGGCCTGAGCTACTAATGCTCTCTGACCAGTTGAAGGATTAAAAGTTCAAAAGGGCAGGTCACGTCAGGGCACCAAGGTCATGCAGTGCTGTGACCTAGGAAATACTGACTGGTCAGAGAGTGAACCCATCCACAGCATGTTACCAATTAGTGTTTAATGACCAAATGTGGAATGCATTAGTGCTTCTGAGAACTGAATATGTTTTCAAAGGGTCCAAGATGTTCTTTACAAACATTCCTGTGTGGTTTGATTCACACTGTGTTTGGGGAAATCTTCAAGCTTTGTCCAGACTACAAAGCAGATATGTTGCGAATTCCAGTGGATGTAAGAATGGAACAAACATGGTTTAAATTTCTAAAGAGACAAAAAGTTTCAGCTCAAGGACTTAGGAAGGGCCTTTAGGAGTTAAAAAGGAGATTCTCCTGTCATTATTCAGTCACTAATGTGCTTAGTACTTAATTCAAGACTAAAGAGTATGCAGATTCAGTGGAGCCCTCTCAGTTTAGACCAGATGAGAAACTCAATGCTCTGAAGACCTTGCTATTATAAAGGACTGATGTTGCATTCCTTGCTTCCTACCATACTCGTTATTTTACATCACATTGCAGTTGTAAATTGCACATATCAATAGATTTTAGGGAGTATACAAGGGACTAAAGGAAGGTAAATTCACTATATTCCTAAACCCTGGTTGTGCTTTTCTGAAGTCCAGAGAAAAGGGCAAAGAAATTGGACGAGAGTCAGCATGCTTCACTTATCCTGAATCTTCCAATTCACCTCCCAGTCTGACCTGACCCTCAGTTGCTCTTCTCTCTTCCTTTGACCCTTTTCAACTCTGTACCATTTTCTACTCAACATTTTTAGACCTTTCTTTTTCAGATTTCTGTCTCATTTTGAATATCTAGTTTCCCTCTCCTTCTGTCTTCTGAGAAATCTGTGTTCCTCCTTGCTTCCCAGATTATCATGCATAAGACTGACTCATCTCTAGGTCATATATCAGGCTAAATTTTCTGCCCAGTGCATTTTTAACTATTTTTTCAACTGGCACTCAGCCTGGATGCGTATTTCTTGGGAGCTATACTACAGAGAGAGATCAGCAAGTCCAGTCTTAACTAATGAAGGGCAAAAGGCAAAAGATGAAGCCTCTTCTTTGTTCATTCTGTTCCTCTTTCTTTATGTTACCTAAAGTACTATGAGGTATTTCCCAACATCTCTATCTCCTAGAGGGATGATTTGCTTAATGTATGTGCTACAGAAAGTAAGTACTAGACTTCTTGTATTAGGACATCCTCAAAAATCTCAGTAAGAGTCAGGTTGGGGAAGTGATGCACCCATTTTGGTAGTGTGCTGTAATGATGCTCAGCTGGACTGTTCTTGGAAAGGCCAGCTAATTTGTAACTGCGCCTGTGAGGTCCTAGGAAGAAGAACAACAATCACTTAAAGCCATGATGGTATCTCTCTCAGTTCAGAAAAAACACACTGAAATGTTTCACATCTGTGGAAACAGATGAACAGTGATGCTGTGCTCGTTCCTCCTCCATTCGAGCACAAGGAACAACAGATTAGTTTAAAAGACATATGTGTAACTTCTAGTTGTCAAAAGAAGTAGAGAGAAAAGAGTGGAAGGTCAAAAGTTGGGTGGGAAGATGATAACATTCACAGAATCATAACATGGGATAATGATATTACAGTAGAAGATGCGGAAAGGTACAGCTCTGTTTTTGCATAGGAGAGCACAAATCATCCACAGCTAGACTTTACATCCCTAGTCCAAGCCTTCCTGTTACTGGGCTACCACAGAATCCATACTGCTGCTTAAGTATTCCTTATATATTTTTGATAGGACCCATTCCTGCAGAGAATATAAGATTTTGTTCATCTCTATGTTAGGATTACTGAAAAAAAATATATATTTTCATGATTTGTTATTTAAGGAGCCTTGGGAAATGTAAAATCCATCTTTAGGATTTATTTGAGGTCTTAATTGATAGAACATAATCAGACACAAAAATATATTTTTGGGGGGTTTGTTTGTTTTGTTTGTTTGTTTACTTGTTTTGGGGGTTTTTTTGTGTTTTTTTTTTTGGTTGGTTGGTTGGTTGGTTGGTTTTTTTGGTTTTTCTTTTTTTTCTGACTGTAGAGAACTAGAACATTCAATTTTTAAGAGTTTTTAGACTTATTTATCTAAGAAATTGAACAGGTACCAGAGCAATTTCAAAGTTGGCCAGTCTAAAAAAAATTGCTTTTCTTTCTATTTTGTCATTCCCTTGACAGCTGCAATATAAATCATTCATAGCTTGTCCACTCTCCTACAGAATCCTGCAACCACCATCCCTGTCCAGGCAGGGAATTCACAACTACCTGGGTACTTGCCAGAAACAACTCTGAGGTAAAATGAGAGGGTGCTGCAATTTTGGATGAACAGTTTAAAAACACATCTTTGAATGTCTACCTCTACTCATTTCTTGAAGGTTGTGTTTTGTGAAGACAACTGTTTGTAAAGGAACAGAACATGCCAGACAGATCAAAAGTTTGGCCTGCATGAATATTCTCTATTAATAGGTTGAGTCTATTTCTTTTGTTAGAAAAAGGCATGCTGCTAGCAATAATATATGTGTTATATTATGTTTTCATGTAATAGGCATAGATAGTTATGTGTCTCTTGTAACACATACAATAACTCTTGAACCAGAAGGTAGGCCCAGTTCACTTTCAGAGATGCACATTACAGACCCTTGAGGGTATATAGTAGGCTTTGGAGTAAAATGTTTCCTATGGATGATACTGCTCTCTGTTCCTCCATTGCAATCTTTATCTCTCAGTTCCAGTTCCAGTGGAAAGGATGAAATGCCGAGGCTGGTCATTAAAAGATGGACCAGAACTCAGACACCCAGGATGTGTTTTGAAAAGTGTCTTTTCCATACTCCTTTCTAATTGCACTGGACTGTTTCTGATCTCTAAAGCACTGAAATTATGTTGCATACACAAGTACACCCCCAGTCCTGTGAAAACTTCTATGTATTCTGACACGATTCAAGTACCTTGATTCACTGAGACATCTATGTGCTCCTTCCAAGAGGAGTTTATGTTGTTGAGCCACCCAGCACCTGTTCAGGGTTGGCTCTCCACTCAGTTGGAGGATGTGCGTCAGGGTTACATTTCAATGGGAGAGTAGAAGGATCACTGACTCAGCTGACTTGATCCTGTGCAGCTGACCTTTTCATTCAGAGACTGTTCAAAGTAGCAGCTGCTGAGTTCCAGAGTGATGTTAATGACTCTGCTCTCAGGCAACAGCTTGCTAGGAAGTGCACGAAATGTCTGCCCAGACTTTACTGCACTATTGCCTGAGTTGCTGAAGATCAGATTTTGTGAGACACTGCTGTTAATTTTCACTGGTTGTGGGGTCTCTCAAACAGAGCATCAGACATTTCAATCATCATAGAATAGCACTGAAGAATCAAGCAAAGTTAGGTTAGTGATAACTATTACTCCAGAGAGAGTTTAGTGGAACATTGAGATAGGATGGACCAAAAGCTCAGTAGTTACTGTGGAATTTAGGAAGCAAAAATCTGATTCTCTGTTATACCATATTTTCTGTGACACCTTAAGCAAATCTCATAAAGTTGATCTAAGACAATGGTCAGGATAGATCTCAACAGTCATCCTTAATCAACTTGTCACCACCTGTCCCTGCCACGACTGCTGTGAACTGGAAGTCTTCTTTTTTATTAACAGGCATAAAAAAAATTAGGAATCCATCAGATCTTTCCCAAGATTACCTACATCAAGGGGCAACATGATTAGAAGTGAAGCACCAAAAGGCAGCAAAGAACAGTATGTTGGTTTTATGTACTTATTCATGTAGCAGGAAAGCAAAATCTTCAAAATTGCAGAAACACTAGGACAGGCAGTTGTGACCATCTACTCTTATTTTCACTATTTTCTGGTCACAGACTGGCCCCCCTCCAGTTCCCTTGGTAATGCTGAGAAGTTTTGCAGTGGATGGCAGTATTACACTTTTAAGAGCACCTAATCATTTCAAGACTCTCAGTGGCTGCAGAGTTCCCCATCACCTGCATGGAACTGTACTTGGCAGATCATCACTTAAAAAGAGCAGGCAGCCTTCACCTTCAGTCTACTCTTTTCCAGTCTGTGGCAAATCTGCTTCTTTCACAGGAATAAAATACTGGTTTTAAAGGATTCTCTGACCTACTAGAGAAAGATGTAACGACTTCATGGCTGAAAATCAAAGGCAGGATACTTCAGAAGGAAACAAAGTGACAGAATGAATAACCATTGGGCAAGGGTCCCAACGGAAAAACTCCCCATGTCTTGAAATCAAGACAAAAGTCCAAAATGACTTTGTCTTCCTGAAATTATTATCTGAGAAAGCCAAATTTGGAGCCTGTCATGCTAGATTTCTGCTGAGAGCAATTCAGACTTTTCCTTTGGGAGTTCACCATTTAGAGGCAGTTCAGTCTTTTCCATTGAGTGCGAGACCTTCAGGGACTGTGCTACTAACTTAGACATCAGTCAGAACTGGATTTGGCTACTTTCCTGGATGAATGATGCCACTTAACAAATTGCTGGGATGATTGCAAGAAAAAAATGGATGAAAAATAAGAGCCAGTGACAGAAAAAAAGGAAATTTAGGTGCTTCAATAATTTTTTTTCAACTTTAAATTACATAAATTAGGAATCTTTTACAGTGTTAATGTAACTCTAAGTAGCTCAGGTTTCTCCATACAGGATGGGTACCGCAGGCAGTACCTCATTGCTCTCCCTCTCATTTTGCTGATGTGACAGACACACTCCCTTATCACTGGCTGGTGTGACAGACTCATGGCTGCAGCTGCCTCCTCATTTTCCTTCATTCAGACTATGGCTGTTTCCCACTCTGACACCACAAGTGGAAGTCCTGATGCGGTGATTACAGGGGAAAGTTCATGTCAGCCCAGGCAGGAAGCCAAATACTGAGCTCATGTTAACACTTTTCCACACAGGATTAGAAGAGCACACTACAAACACACAGATTGATATCAACATTTGGTGGGAAGAGATCCAAGAGATGGATGTCAGTTGGTTTTGTGATGCAAAAGAAAAAATGAAAATAATATTAGAAAAAAAATAAAATAAAAAGAGAAGATCATACAGTGTTCTGATTCCAGGTTGCTAAATTGGAGAGGGTTCAGAGAGGAGCCACTAAAGTGATTAAGGAATTATAAACACACTTTGAAGAAATACTCAGGAACTCAATTTGTTTAGTTTAATTGCAGAAAACATTGAGGGATGACTTGATTGCAGGCTGTTAGTACCTACTTAGGCAATGAAATTTCAATAATTATGCCTTTTGTCCAGCACAAAAAGACTTGACAACACTCGATGGCTGAAAGCAAGGCTAAGAACCCCACCCTGTTCAAAAATGTCAAGTATTGTAAACAGTTCCCTGAACAGCTAAATTGTAAAGCAAGACTACATTATTTTTCTCCATAAAATATTACACTATCTGTGTTGATATGGCCTATCTCTTTCTCCACTCCCCCCAAAGTGCCTTAATTTAACTAAAGATATTAATTTTACCCAATATAGATTATCTAGGTTGAAGACATCTAATACAATCTATATGTTTTTCTTCTTTTTATATGGTCAGAAGAGAGAAGTAGGCATTTTTAAGTGTGTGTTTGCCTTACATTCAATCTACTTTTCAACTGACTTCAACGATAAACCATATGAGATGAAGGCAAGTTTAGAAGGCAGGTGGAAGCATTTGAGGCTCACATGTTAAGTTACAGAGATAGATGCTTTAATTCAGACAGGCATTAGCTCAGAGGAGCTTGTGGCATGTATTAGCAAGATGTTTCAACCAGCTAGAGTATTATAAGGTTTTCTTCATGTGTTACAGGCCAGAATACTGAAACCCAACAGATATATTTCTCAGTTCTTTAAGGAAAGCTGAAGTACAAGGAGAAGTTAAAGACAGCCTTTGTTAATCTTTTCATGCCACCACTTTTGACTGTCTACCCAGCCAGACCATAACATCCTACTGTGGATAGAAAAATATTGTGGAAGACCACATCTAAACCCTTACTAGGAGGTGACATTCATGGTCTTCCCTTATCTGAAAATCCAGTTCTGTTATCACAGAAGGCAATTGGTTTGGTCAACCACAATTTATTCTTGGAAAACCCATCTTGACTGTCACCAGAATGTGATTCATGTGGCCAAAAACATGTTTCCAGAGGACTTCTTCCACTGTTTTTTCAGAGACCAAATACAGGCTTACTGGCCTGTTTCTACCCAGATTGTCCTTTTGCCTGCATTTTGAAATGATTGCAGTATTTGTCTTTCTCCAGTTATTGGTGTCCTCCTCAAGGGAATGGCTGTGAAAACATACAGGCTGTTTATTTCAACATTTGTAGCTACTGGGGGTTGCCCTGATTCAGGTGCAACACTACACTAGTTCTTGTAGAACCTCATGAGTTTCACATGATCTCACTTCTCAAAGTTGTCCAGGTCCTGATGGATGATATGCCATCCCTCAGGTGTGCCAACTGTAACACTTAACCTGGTGTCATCTGCAAATTTGCTGAGGGTGCACTTGATTCCACTGTCTCTGTCACTGATGAAGATATTAAACAGCCCCTGAGGACACCACTTGTCACTGACCTTCACCTGACCACCAAGCTCTTGAGTGCTACCCTCATACATTAGCTGGGTGGCTGTCTCAAGTCAGCTTCTTTATACTGCTCATCCAACACTAAGTCTTCTGTAAGACAGACTGGATTAATACTGTATCAGCCCCTTTCTCATGAAACCTCATCAGGACTACACCAGAAAAATTTTGCTAGATAAAGTGGCATAGTGGAGGCCTTCAAATTGAAATCCTCTCTGGTGCTGAAGGGAGAAAATAGATCCAGTGATTGCCTTACTGGGCCCAAGTAGGATGTGCTGATGGAGTATTACATGGACTGATGTCTGCTTCTCTTGAAAGCAATCAGAAGTTGCATAGTTGGCATAGTAATGATTTCATGTTAATAAGCCATGCTGAATGGCAGGCTATGTTTGCTTCGACCTAACATTCAGATAACAGGATCACACAACTTTTGGATTAGGACTGATTGATATCCTGCCATTTTGGAAAGAGCTAATACCTGTGCAAATTTACCTGTCCACCTTACAGTAAGCAGAGGGCTCTTCTGTCACCCAGGGTTATTTGACTTAGCTGAAAACTGTAAACATGATTTTTTCCTGAAAAAAGTAGTACTGTTTGTGCTATTTTTTTCCTTTTATTGACTTGATAGCTTAGAAATGGGAAAGAAACAGCCAGCAAAATAAGCCCAGTCGTTCTGTATTCTTCTACCACAGCCTCATATGTCAAACAATTTTCAGGATACTGCACATATAGGATATATCAGACCATATGGAGGAGGTAAAAGAGATTTGCAGATTCAGTGTGTCTGATTCAATATCCTGACTCAGTTCTTCTACAGAAGCAAGGAAATGCCATGCATGCCAGTTCATCATTGCTGTTGTATACAGAGATATGATAGTGTGCTTCTGAAATGTCAAAAAAATTCACAAGACAAGAGTTTTTTGAAGAATGGATTCCTACCTACTGTGTGAAAAAAATTAAATAGGGAAAGGACAATTAACATATATCTGTGCCTTTAAAGCTGTATACTCAAAGTTTTAATATTGGTGTCTGTAATGATCAGAAGAGACAAGTACCTTTAACTTCATTTATTTCTGTTGAAGAAGCTCAGAATCTTACAGGATTGGACAGGAAGCCTCTTAGCTTTTCAAATACTCCAAAGATTTTAGTTGGTAGATCTGTGTTATTTTAAGGCTTGCTATTCAATACTTGGAAGAAGAGTTTATCTTTGGCTGACTCCTGCAAATATTAATTATTTTAGGTAAGTAAAGGCAAGAAGGTATTGTAGAAGCCATCTGTACCTTCTTCCACTCTCCTTCCTCCACTCACATGAAAGAATGAGGATAGTAAGAATGAATTATCCATTCACTTCTTGACTCCTAAGAAGACTTAACTGAGGCTCTAAATGGACTGCTTTCTTCAGACAGAAAACAGCAACAATAATATGATGTGACAGCAGCAAAACACTTCCAAAAAGTCCAGCACTCTCTCAAAATTGATCTTGGAATCACTTAATAGTGATGGTAATTCTAGTTATTTCCCTCCCCCCACCCCCTCGTTCAAGGGAAGGTGCTAGTCCTCAAAGACAGTTATCTCTAGACCAGGCAACAAATCTCAGCCATTTTGGCTGCTTGCCTAGTCAAAAGTGCAGTATGAGTTTGTTCCAAATACACATCACCTCCAGGCAGAAACAAAAGATGGAGAATTGCCAGAAAGACTAACACATGAGGAAGTTATTAACTTGTGAGAACAGGAAGTTGTAAGCAAAGGCTACATTGTAACCTTTATTTTGGAGGGTGTTACAGACTCCTCCCAGCCTGGTAAATATTTGGGTAGCTATCTAGGAACTGTTCCTTCTTCCATAGGAATCAAGATGGTGCTTGCTGCTGCCTTCCTTGGTATAAAAGTCAGACCATCAAGTATTTTAAACAAGCATTACAGTTTTTCCTTTCTCAATTTTGAAAAGCAAGTACAATTGAGTTTACAGAGACTGTATTTCTGAAGTCTTTATGGCAAGAAACTTTGTGGTTTTCTAGGGAAACAGAACTTGTTGTCATTTGGAAACAGCTTTTGAAAAACACACATCAGAACCTGAAATGAACTGATGCTGAAATTTTTTGTTTTCTACTTCGTACTCATCCAATTCTGTCCCCAGAAAAAAGAATGATGTGGGAGCACATGTTTGAGTCCTACCTATTAATAGACACAGAAACCCTCAAGAAGACGTGTCACATGGACTGAAATGCAATTCTACAGTCAGTTCTCTGGTTGATGCATTTTAAAATTAGAGGGGGAAAAAAAGAAGGATAAATGGAGATAAAGATCATTTCCCACTTATGAAGAGCTCATGTGGATCTGGCCAAGGGCATTTAGCCCAGATTCCAAGAGACTACTGCTGTAAAATAAAATTATTCTTTTTAAAACATTTACTTGAAATACCAAATCTAAATGTTCTTAAGATGAAAGAGCCTCTTTAGTTAATTTTAGACAAGGCTCTCCTATTTTGGTTGTGGACTGGAAGCAGAGAAAAGTAAAATGTTTACTCTGAGAATAACAGTGCTGGGCACTGAGCCCAAATGCAGCTATCTCTCATAATTCTCTTACCAAATAAGATATAGTTCCTTCTAGAAGTATTTACATCAGCCTGAACTCCTGCAAAATGACTATGCAGCTCATTATCAAATAGCATATTAGTACAATCTGCTGCACTTCCATACATTGGGGTCTTGTCACTTTATTTAGCCACTATCCAGAAGAGTCACTGGCAAGGTGTACAAACACAAAATGAAGAAAGAAAAAGGAGATTGGACCTGACATCTGGATGAGGCCTTTATCTTTCAAGATCATGAAAACAACGGCAAAAGCACTAAACCTGATAAATTAAGCTCATGGCTCATAGGATGTGTGAAATGAATAAGAGTGTGAACACATGTGAAAGAGGACTGGCTCCAGCCATTACCCACAAATGATGATGGCAAAAGATCAGTTTTGGAATGAATGATAAATTCATAGGTTTGTATTGCAGATGAGATACAAGCCTGTCAGAATGGGAGATGAATAAGAAATGTTGAGATGAATAAGAAATGTTGAGAAATGTTATTCTACAGATGAACAATTTCTGCCAAAAAAGGGCCTTGGTTATGTCTTTCGGCCTGTTTTCTCTCTGTGAAATTTGTAAAATAATACTTTCTCAAAAAGAGGTTTGTTGTAATGATTTACTAGATGCTGCATGTAAAAAGCTTGATCATGAACACCACTGTAAAAATTTAAGACATAGAAACAGTAAGCTACAGACCTTCTATGGTGGAGTGACTGTATCAGCAAAGGAAGAGCTACTGCTGTCATCTACCTGGACCTCTGTTAGGCTTTTGATACAGTCCTGTACAATAATCTTGTCCCTCAGCTGAAGAGACAAGGATCTGATGGATGGACTATTCGAAGGATAAAGAATGGATTGGATGGTCATGTCATGTCATGTTAGAATTAACAGCTCAATATCCAGGTGGAAACCAGCCAAAAGTGATGTCCCTCAGGAGTCTGTACTGGGAGAAATAGTACTTCATATCTTCCTTAATTATATAGATAGTGAGATCAGGTGTACCTTTAGTAAGTTTGCAGAGGACAGAAAGGTAAGTGGTGGAGCTGAATGGCTTGAGGGAAGGAATGCCTTCCAGAGGCACCTTGATAGGCTTGAGGATTGGGACCATGTGAACCACAATGAAGTTTAATAAAGCCAAATGTAAGGTCCAGAACCTGGACTGGGACAGTCTCCAACATCAATGGACTGGGAATGGATGAGAGCAGCCCTGAGGAGAAAGACTTGGGGGCACTGATAGATGGAAAATTGGACATGGGCCAGAAATATGTGTTTACCATCCAGAAAACCAACTGTATCCAGGTCTATATCAAAAGAAGTATTGTCAAGGGGTCAAGGGAGGTGTTTGCCCCCTTCTACTCTGTTTTGGTGAGAGACTATCTGAAGTACTGCATCCAGCATTGGGTTCTCAGCATAAAAAGACATGGACCTTTTAGAGCAGGTCCAGAAAAGGGCCATGGAAATGGTCAGAGAGCTGGAACACCTCACCCATGCGAAAGACAGAGAGAATTGAGGTGTTTCAGCCTGCAGACAGCAAGGCTCCAGGGAGGTCTTATTGCACTCTTTCAGTACTTAAAAGTGTCTTATAAGATGGGGAGACGGTTTTTTACCAGGACCTATAGTGACAGAACAAGGGGGCACTGATTTTATTCCGAGGGTAGATTTAGATTGTGCAAAAGGAAGAAATTTTTTCAATGACAATGGTGAAACTTTGTCACAGGTTGCCCAGAGAAGTTCTAGGTGCCTGGTCATTGGCAGAGTTCAAAGTCAGGTTGGATGTGGCTTTGAGCAACCTTATCTAGTGAAAGATATACCTAACCATGGTGGTAGAACTGGGCTCTGAAAGGGTCTTTAAAGGCCCCTTCTGGCCCAAACCATTCTATAATTCTATGAATCTATGAGATATCTATGGCTGCTCCATCACAATAAAAACCAAAACCTTAAATATTTCAAAGAAAGAAAGCAAATTCAAAATGCTGGTCACTCTATGGCGGTAGCATGGTAATTTTAAACAGCAATAGCTGGGATGTGGACCAGGTAATGTTCTTTGGTTGTATTTTTAATGTGTTGTTTTGGTTTGGTTTTGTTGTTTTGTTTGTTTGGGGGTTTTTTTGTTTGTTTTTCTTTTCAAAACTTGTTCCTTATTTGACCCATTATAAAAGCAAGAAAGAAGAGTCAAAGGGCAATAGTAAAATGTTTAACAAAACAAACTAAAATTGTAAAGGCAAAATAAAACTCTTGGTTCACATGAAAAATTGTTTCCAAATTGACTGAAAAATTCTTAAATACAAATACAATTTTTCCAATACTTCTGCTTTTTTATTTCCATTTTGCCTTGAAGGGGCAATTAAATGTTAAGATAGACCTGGGACTTCATAATTTTAAATACACCAAAAGTGTCTATTAAAAATTAAGCAAAACTATTCAATTAAGGAAACAGCACCTGAGTCCAAAGTAGAATCAATGTGCTTTAATTGCCAATGCACTTTGTTGCCATTTTAAACTATATCTCCATGAAGCCCATCAGAAAAATCTATGATCACTTATTAAAGTAAGTAAAGTTTCGTAGCAGCTGGAGGATCAAAGAATAATGGGCCTTTACTCTACAGACTGCATCAGTGCAGTTCTTCAAAGGCAAATAGACTTCTCTGCCCATGACTGCAGAGCACTTTGAGATCCTTTGGGATCATAGATACTGTGTTTCAAAGCACACCAAGAAGTGTGAAAGTCACAATTACAGAACAGCGCTCTGTCATCTGAGAAGAGATATTTTAATTAACTTGGGACAGATTCTTTATCATATGTGTGAACTCATTGGAAAACTTCCTTTGATATTTCCGGAAAAGGCCATTTGTGACTCCTGAAGCAAACAACATCTGATCTCAGTACACATCTTAGTGCATCTTGGTGGAAGAATCATATCTTCTCCTATTTCCCTGGTAAAGGTGGCAACATTTGGCAACCCTCTGCCCGACACAGTGATGAGTCTTCTTACTGGGGACTTGTATAAGGAGAGAATGATATTATTTTGAATGCTGCAAATAGTCTCAAGTACTGAAGCAAGACACAAAGAGAGGAAAATCTCAAGGCAACAAAGATGCTTTCCTCTTCAGAACTTTTGGATTGGGGAAAAACATCATTAAGCTGCAGCCTTGAGAGAGCAACAGAACTCCCATAAGAAAGGATAAGAGATTTTTGACTACATGAGCAGGTGAAAACTGAAGATCACATAACTACCTTTCTAAAACTTAACACTCCCAAAGAGCTCTACTCCTTACAGGGAAATGAAAGCACTCAGGATAATGTCTCTTAACCAGATCACATACTAAGTACGTTACAATGCTTTCTACATTATTTCCCTAACCACTGTCCTCAATGAAAGACCTCAGAAAGTAAGTAAGTAAACATGAAAAAAAAAATAGTATCTCTACTGATTTTTTTTTGGGGTGTATGTATGTATAACTCTTTAGTTCTCCCAGCATTTGAGGAATAAATTGTCCTTATTCAGCCTGAAGGTGAGGCATAAGAAGGCAGGATAGCTTGCCAGCATAGGAGTGTATCTACAGTACTGCTTATGCTTAGGGACAGGGTGATATTCCTTAGTTATCCTGACTTCTGTAGGTACCACACACTGTGACAAGTATGGCAGTCAGTGGGTATTTCACCAGTGTCAAGCCCTGATCCTCTAAGCTGTAGGTCTGCACTCCATTCACTAAGCTACCATTTCCTTTTTGCAAACTGGTCCTGATTCATTATGTAGCAGTATTTTTAGATTAAGGTCTTGTTATGAAGCACTAAAGTATATGAGGAGGCTTTGTGGAAGAATTCCTGACCATTAGACCTGTCTTTATTCCTACTTGGTTATCTGTCATGAGCTCATGATCCTGTTAGACCCTTTCTCTACACAGAGTTGGAGCCCTTCGTTGCGGTAGTCTTTTTCATGGCCTGGTGTGATAAACCATACTTCCTTGCATATGTGACATCTTAATACCTCTGTTCATGGCAGACATACCTGAAAATGGTGAGTCAGCTGGGGAATGAGTCTGTGGAGTCTAGAGACAGAAACTATTACAGTAAAGTAGAATCTCTTCTTTCATTAGATTCTCAACACTTTTATCCCTGAACAGTTTCAGTCCCTAAACTATCATGTCTCACATAGGGTGCAGTTCTTGATTCTAGAAAACTTGTTTGCTGTTTGAGATATGTTGTTCTAGTACAACCTGAAGAGACCAATCTTCCAGGATTACTGCTTCTTTAGAAATTGTTTCTGGTCCAATATTGATGCAGAGCATTTGAGATAAAGTTCCATAAAAGATGTGAAACAAAGACGGCCTAGTATCTTTTGAACTCTCTCCCCTCCATTTCCCCAAATGCAGTCATGTATGAGATAATCTGAAAGATGTTATTTCTCAGTGAGAAACTGGCTGTTCTCACCTCCAGATGATCAGATTGTGTCTGAAAGTATGTGGGCCCTCACTGCTGTTAGAAATTTCTAGCTCTTCCCAGAGGAGACCTTCTGCACAGTGAGGTGAATAAAAATTAATAACATCAGGTAGTTTCAAGAAGCACATTATTTCCTGCCACTGTGCTGGGACATAGAAGTGTAGATATCCAGCAAGAGCAAAAGTGTGTGATAAAACTGTAGAAATCAGCTTGAAATTTGTTTTTCTCTTTCTGGAAACTTATTTGTCAAGAACAACTAACCAATGAAGTACTGTAAATAAAAAATAGTCACAGAAAATAATCTATCATGTTTTAAATAACAGCATAGGAAAGATAGAGTCTTCAGGTACTTGAACATTTTTCTGAAAGGCAAGTATGAAGTTCACTCAGCTGGAGTGATAATGAGGAAAGAATACTTCTGAGAGCTTTTAAAAAGCTGAACATCAAAGTCCCACTTCCAGTGTTGAAGAATATGTGAACTGTTTTGCTATTGGAATTTTCTACCTGTTCCCAGAGGAGGCTTCTGAATGAAGATCAATAACCTTAAGGCCAACTGCTGTGAAGTTGGTTCAGGATTTGTTTGATTCAAGGACATGAAACAAGACTTCAGAGAAGGGCACACATTCAAGAGCTCCACAGCAACCAGTGTGACTAAACAAAAGCAACATCATCCCCATTGATATATTCCATTCAGACTGTTATTCATAGCACGTTTATTCCATAATAGTTGATATTTCATAGCTCATTGATGTAGTAACTTTTTTTTTTTTTACTTGCAATAGGCTGACACACCCCAGTGTAAGGGGTGGGGTTTTAGTGTTTACTTTCCCATCAGATAAAATAACAATGTGTGTACAGTAACAGTGGGTATTTTGGTTATCTTAGCCAAAATGCATTTCACTTGTCTCAGTTTAAAATCAGAAAGATACAAAGGATAAGCTCAATACGGTTCTAGTGGTGTCTACCTGAATGCTTGTTTTTACCATAAAAATGCCCCAGAATACAGGGTTTTTTAGATCCACATCGTGTTTCACTAATGGTTTTTCACTCTTTGTACTGAGTTACTTTGTGGAAAAAATTTGCTTCTGCTCCTATGTCTCTGAAATTCCAGGTTGGATGTAGAAGTGTACACAGATATGTATATTCTTGCAGCCTTGTGCCTTTCTTACATGGAGTCTGTCTGTGTCCAGAATTTCTCTAATGCAGAAGGAGGGCTTTTTTTTTTTTTTTNGTTTTTGTTTTTGTTTTTGTTTGGTTTTGGTTGTTGTTGTTTTTTTGTTGTTTTGTTGGTTTTTTTTCCCCCACCACTGAAGAACAAATCATGGAAAGCAAGATTTAAAAAGAGGGAAAGAGAAAGGGAGTGGATAAATTATCATTTCTCCTGGAAAAATAAAGAGGCTTAAACAGGAAAAGGTTAAAGAAAATGAATGACAAAGACTAAAAAGATGGATAATAAGTAAAAGAAATTTTCAGTTGTTAAAGCTCTCACAAGTCAGAGTTCATGCAGAGCCCTGGAGCCTTGTCCTGTGACTGAATTGCTTGGAGATAGTTATATTAAATTCCTAAATCTCCGACTGTATAAATTACTGTGTCAAGAGGTGAAGACAGCTGTTTCTTCTGCACAAAGTCCTAATAGCAGAGCTTTAATTTCATGCTAAAGCAAGAGGTATATTTAAAAAGTAAAAGTATTTTCTCGTAGAAAACAAATAATTCAAAAAGCTGTTTCATTAAATGAGGTGCTGAGGGTCAGTAAAGAAGCACTAGTCAGTGCTCATTTTGTGATGTTTTACACAAACAGTGAAAACATGAGGAAAAAACAAACTATATTTATGAAGCTTCCCACTCATCTAATGAAACAAGCGAACAAACAAAAAGAAACAAACCCAAAACATCTCGATCTCCTTGTGGAGGGGAAATGTTTCATCCATCACAAATTCCACCGTCTCTTGGTGGTTCTGTCCGTGGTGGTAGATGAGGGGCTCAGGTGGAGACAACACTTCTGACATTTAATCCCTCAGTCTTAAGTGGTTATCACCATTGACAGTGTCCTCCTTCCCACTGTCTCCTCACTTGAAACTTCCATAGTAGCTTGACTGCAGATATTTCTTCCTCAGGTTTCCTTCCCTAGTACTTTTTCCACTTTGCAGATGAAACAATGTGACTTTCTTCTTGATTTCCAAAAAAATGAAGCAGCAGAAAACAGCCATCCTTTCAGGTCTTTCTCAACCCCCAGGCTTTCAGTGGAAAGAGAGGGATAATGCCACAGATGGATCTTTTCTCCCTCTTTTTTGGCTAACATCCAGGAGTGTAGAATTTCCACAGGAAAGTCAAAGTGGCCAAATCCAATTATATTCTGATTTAACTCCTTTTAACAACACCTGCAGTAAGTTTTTAACTTTGTATGCACAGTTTTGACTTCAGTTATATTATGAATGAATTAGAGAAATATTTGTGCATGAGATTTGAGTTAGCTGACAGATTTGGTTATAAATGTGGCCTTTTTAGATTTTCAGCTATCCTATCTTTGATATTTGGTTAATATCTTTGATTTTTGTGCCAAACACTGTGGTGCTGAGATCAAATTTTTAAATGCAAGGTATTTAATGTAAAGTAGGTCCACCTAGAAATATTTGCCAAATTGACTGGACCTGAGAGCCAGCTGAAGTCTGTTAAATCTGGGTAAAGTTCACATTCACAGTTATTACTTGCTTCTTCCCAACTCATCAGATGCTTGTTTCACACAGACTGACACCTCAGCCTAAACCCCTGGATGCTTTAAAATGAAAGTCCTCTTGGTAGTGACAACTACTGTTTTACAAGATTCCTGTTCCAAGCTGATTTTTTCTATTTATTTCTAAAAGCCTGTTACTCTATCATTGTCTTGTCCAAGATCACAAAAATGATTCTTCAACACAATTTAAAACAGAATCCAGTATTATGATGTCCTGATTCAAGGGTTTGAATCTCAACATTTTCTCCCCAGTTAAAATTTAACCACTTATCTAAAACTTAATAAATTATGTTTGTTTAAATATAAGCTGTATATAGTATATATATACATAGAGTTCCACAAATACACACACACACACACATATATATATATGTACATATATACATACATAAATACACACAGACATGTATTTATGAAGCCACCAAGACAAAACTCAAAAGACCTATGAGGAATATACTCTAGATTCTTAATAACCCTGTTCCTAATATCTTGTCTCAAGAGTGGTCATAGTTGTCACCTTGGTAAGAATCAAAGTTATTTTAAGATAGAATTAATTTCCTGCAAGCATCAGGCACTGAGTGATCCTGTCTGCCTAAGTTCTATTAAGCTTCAAACAGCAGAAAATTTGATTAAGCACTTCTAGTGCACATGGAGAGGAATGTTTGAACAATAGCTAAATCAATGAAATAAGTACATTTTAAATTACATGGCCACACGTAAGCCTTATTCCACAGAGCTATGCAAAAGAGTTCCAGAATTTCTAAGATGTCAGCTGAAGATCTGCAAGAAATCATTAGTGCAAGGGAAATAGTGACCGAAGACGGAAAAGTTGACACCAAGTCAAGACTTTCCAGCAAGGAAAGGACCTCTGGACTATTTCAAGATATTTGAATTTCTTAGAAAATTAATTTGCTGATGTCAGAAAGGAGTAGAAAACTGCTTCCCTTTATCTAGGAGATGAATTATGGCAGCAAAAGGATTTTTTAATCATGGAACTAATATCATGACAGTAAGTGCATGCATATGTAGAGGTGTATCCTCAGGTCAGCACTCCATCCAGCATTTCCCAGTCCTCTGTCTTTGGCCACAGGGGAAACTGAAGACAGTTTTTAAAAAGGGGGTGAGAGGAGTGAAAAATGGAAGAGATTTTGAAATTCACCTCTGCAATGGAGATCCCCAAGAGTCCTATTGAAAGCACATTAATGGTTGTCTGGTGAAGAAAGAATAAAAAATTTAGATTAAGCTAAGAGATGAGGGAGACAGAAGAGAATGAAGCTGAAGCACGATTTAAAGTCTAGCACTGAACAAAATAGTTCATTATATGAAAGTCTGACCTTGCTTTGACTGTGTTATGTACTAGTTCTGAACATCCTGTAATCAAAAATATAGAGGCTTTTTTTCCTGAAGGAATGAGTAGGTGTTCTATCCCAGATGGTTTTCTTTTTCCCTTGGAACTAGATTTTACAAATTTTCTTCTACTGATTGATTAAAAAAACCCAAAACAACCCCCCCACACACAGGAGGTCAGTGTTGAAGAGTATGAAACTGATCAAAAAAGAAAAACAAATCACACATTTTAAACAGTCATCATTTCATGATGAATAAGAAGTGAAATATTTAAGGAATTTTAAAAAAGGCAGCAAAAGAAAAATACAGTGATTCCATAATATATGAAGAGAATCATTAGAATGAAATGTAGAAAGAAAGAGCAAAAATCCAAAACTGAGATAAATTCATAGATTGAATTTAAAAGTAACCACAATTCTCTTTGCTCCCATTTAGTGCTTCAAGGAGAGTACAAATCCTAATTAGTAAGCCCTTTGAAGAACATGACACGTTGCAAGGCTGAGTGCTGGTTGTCTTGCTGCATAGGAAAAGTTTTTTTTTTGTTGCACTTAGGGACTCTAATGAAGGTGAATTTTTACACTGTTCTGTATTTCAGATGATGTAGTTGACCATAATTTATTTGCAGTATGACAGATTAATACCTTCTCCCTAATTTTAGTATCATCATTCTTTAAAAGATCTTGAATTATCATATATTCTGTTTTCCTTATATGTAGTAAGTTAATTTATATTTAAACCAATTTTCCTACATTACTAAGGGCCAAATGAAAACCACATTTTGTCTTCTAGAACTGACAATTGGTTGAGGTGGGAAGAGAATATTTCTGTAAGTCTTATTTTGATAGATTATTTTAATAGTCTACTGCATAAGTCACCATGAAGGCTCTTTGATTAGATATAATTATTGCTGTTATGTCCCTCCAGTGCAGGCACCTAATAACTTTGCTGTGTAACATGATAGTAAACCAATTACTGTTGCACTGTGACTTGGGATTCATATCCAGATTTATTCCATTCTGTGGCCTCATATTCCAGCACTATTTGTAATCCCAGTTTTGTAATAATTTATAGTCCCAGTTCACACTCCCTATATATTCCATACCCAGTACAGCAGTTATCATTCAACCATATTTCACTACCACTAATTCTCAATTAATGCCTCTGTCATGCAAACCCTATTAGAGAAGATGTTCTTAAATAAACTTCTTACTTTAACATATAAAGTTTTATAGAGTAAAAATCTGTATTCCGTCAAAGTGAACTTCTAGTAATATTCTTTGGTTTTAAAAGTGTATTATTTAATGCTTTTTAGGGTATTTGTTCCCATTTATCATTTTCCTTGAATTTATGCATTCTCTGCACCCTACTTTTCCCCACAGTAAATAAACTAGAAGTTTCTAAGAAAAAAAAAAATCTTAATTTTTAGATCATAACACTCCTTTAGGAAGGTAAGTAACAAATTTGAATTGTGCTGAAGAAACTGAGCAATCCAGTTCTTGATATCTTTCATTGAGGTAGAGTTTTCTTATCTACACTAATACATTGGAAAAATTAAATAAAAATATTTGCATAATGAGTACAGATACGTAAATCTATAAATATTAGAGAAGTAGAAAATTTTATGAATGTCACGTTAATTTAGAGAAAATCACTACAAAAAATGTCAAAAGCTATGAAATCCATTGCATTGTTTTGAGATACTAGTATCTCTGAAGTTCATTGAGAGTAAAAATATGCAATGGAAACATCAATTAAAAATTTTATTTATTCCACACAGTGAGAAAGAAATATTTTCTGTGTCCTGAAGAACAGTGTCTAAACCACTTTTCAAATGAAAGAAGTGAATTATTGTAGTGCAGAAGCTTGAGACTAAGAATGTGTTGCACTGCTTGCCCATTGTAACCCTATGATCCCCCACCCGACTCGTGTGAAGTGGTGCAATGGGATCTCACACCCTGTGCTCTCTACACTGAAACTGCACAGCTGTTCCATAGCTCCAGCTACATGTGCCTGGAGAAAGTGCCCTGGGCCACACTTCCTTCGTTCCTTGGTTCACTGTGCTGTCACACATAATTTTGACAAAAACATTCCCAGGACCAATCATAGTTTATTAATTCATTTCCTTATGCTTTCCAATTCCAAGTGGTTTTGATGTGCTTCCAACATAGTCCTTGTTTTGTGAAACACTCTGTAGTATTTTGAGGCTCTATTATGTTTTTAATGCTTCATCACAGGCATTCTGACTAATCCTACCCATCTATCACATAGCACGTGGCTGGTTTGGTTGCCTGCATCATGGTTTACCAGGTATTCACTGCAGGCACTTAGGAAGATGGCCAACATGAAAAGTTCTCTGGAGACTTGAATTAGAAAAAACGTCTCTTTCTTCCCATTTCCAACTGACAGGTTTCTTAAGCCAGTTAAAAATACTGTACAGAACATCTTCATCATCCTATTCTATGCTACTAGTAGCCACAGCTGTTATTCAGACACTGCACCCTGTCTTTTAAGTGCTCTGACTGATTTCACCTATTGTCTATGATGTGATACAGCTCACCTATCAGTGAGAATGGTTGCGGGTTTCTTGTCATAAATTTTATTATCTATACATGCTAGTATTAATTGTGTGTGGTGTAGCAGATTGGTACTGTTCAAGGACTAGAGCTGTCAGTGCTGGACTGGTCTTAAGACAAGGTGCTCCTCAGAAGATCTGTCATTTGATGCTCAGGCAAGGCTGAAGACCAATCTGAAAGGCTGTTTTGTCAGAAGGAATTACTTCTGTTAGTATTTGGTTGATTTTGACATGCATCTTAATTAGGTCTTCAATTCCTGAACCACAAACTTTTCTTAAATTAGTGAAGAAAAAATCCAAAACCCATAAACAAGACCTTGTGCCACCTGGAAGAAATTAAAATAAATATCCTCCTCCACTAATCTTATTTCAAGTCACAATAATAAATATGCTCTGTATTCAACAGCTTCGTTAGCCTGAAGCTAAGGGGAGTCTTCTGTGCAATAAACATATTCCAACACTGATGCTTGACAATAACAAATTAGTAAGTACTAGTAAAATCATCAATGCCTGTGATGTATCCCAATTGGTGCTATCAAAGTGTGGACAATTCTGCATCTGCTTAGTGGGATTATATCCATCCTGGGTGTTTTGCTACCGGTTATCAAGGGAGTTGAAAAATTACTGTGAGCAGACCGTGAGCTTGGAGATGAAATTTTAAATGGTGGACATTAAAAAAGAAGGAAACACTGAGTTCTGCTAGTACCTGCTGACCTCTGCAGCTGACAGACACTGCTCCAGCTCATTCCCTGTCAGGGAGAACAGAACAGACCTCCTCGTTCAGACTCCTTCCTGCTGCTGACCTCAAATAGTTCATACGGGGCAAGATTCTCTCACCTACACTGACCATTTAAAATGCCATTTAAAATTACACATTTCAGGAACTTTCTGCCAGTTTCAAGCTTTATTATCAGGGCAAGGAGTTGTAGCAGGACAGGGGTTCCCAGCAGCTGCCAAGCCATCTTGCTCCCTGTGCCTTTATGTCCTCATGAAGATAAACTGTAAATTACTCGGATGACCTGGAGTGTGGTGGGTGCTATTGATACACTTTATTCTCTGCTTTTGTGTTTGAAATCTATAGTATCATCCCTATTTATTTGTGCTTCCTCTCTTCCCTCACTGCTGTCTCACCAGACTCACTTAAGTTTCTACTTTGTACCCCTAATACCACTACAAGGGCCTTTCTGGTTCAGGATGCTCCTGTGACCTTTCTTTTCCTGAGCAAATCAGTACAAACAGACATTTACACACAAACATATGAACACCACATAGTGTGAATATGTTTTCACAGTTTTAACAGCTACAGGCAATTACCACAATATGGTTAAAGCCAATATGAAAAACTTGAAAACATAGAAATGCAAGTAATTGATCATCAAAATAGAAATCTTCTATGAAAATGTGGACACCCTTTGCTTGACTGGGAGTTTGACTGCTTTATAATTTAGGTGTCAGCTATCCATTAATGCTTTTACCTCCCACCTCATGCTCATTAATTCCTTTTATGTAACAATTCACGACCCTCACCATTTCCTCACAGTTTAATGACTTCAGAGGAAACCTTTCATCCCATTGTTAACCCCCTTCTTTAGCTATTGCCTTTTGCAGAGGGAACGCGGTCTGCTGGAGCAGTGGTGCTCATGTCCCCCACATGCTCTGAGGGAGGATTCCCTTAGACATAATTGTTGCTGTCTACTTTTCCCCCGTGGACAAATCAGTCTCAAACCAGCCGATGTACAAAGATGCACAGTTGGGCATCCAAT
Source organism: Formicarius rufipectus (assembly GCA_013399695.1). NCBI lineage: Eukaryota > Metazoa > Chordata > Aves > Passeriformes > Formicariidae > Formicarius > Formicarius rufipectus. The sequence continues at coordinate 586,474 of VXAU01001251.1, forward strand.
TGTGCTCTGAAGTCATTAGCAAGACAAAATACTCTGTGGAATTCAGGCTTTCAGAATTTCCTCTGCAAGGAGGATTTCTAAGAAAAACCTGGCGGTTCCAACTGGGAGAGGAATTCTTTCAGCTAAATAGAAGATAAGGAAAGATTAGTTTAGTGACAACAAACCAGGAGTTAATGCTCTTCAAGTGGGAATGTGCTCCTTCAGAGACTTCTCTTTCAGAGGACTGAATCAGAATTTTTGTGTATATATATGAGTGAATATATATATATATATACACCCCTTTTTCAAATATTTCCAGTTCCTATTAATTAATGTTTGGTGTTTTTTTGGTTTTCTTTGGGTTTTTTTTTTTTTTTTTTTTTTTTTTTTTTTTATAAACTGGAAACATCTTCTTATCAAGAGATACTTGTTGCCCACAATATTTTGAATTAGCAGTGCTATTAGCAATGCTATTAATAATTTTATGTCAATATTGTAAACTCTGAGCAAAACAATGAAGTCCCTACACTTGGTATATCACAGGGTACACTGACTGCTCTATGTGGCAAAAAATTTGGCCTTTTCCCTCAGCTTCCAATTTACAGGGAAACCTAAACTTACAGAAGTCAAAGTTCCTGTCACAAGGCTGGAAGCAACTTGCATTGACTAAACAACTCCTCCTGAAGAAAAGAAGAATATTCTATAGGTCCACCAGACTTTAACTATCCATTTAAAGTAAAAACTTGACACCTGGTTTATAAATAAATCAACCTATTAAAAATCAGAATTTATCCTTGGTATTCATTTACCTTTGCTGCATAATTCCATCCCTAAATGACTGGTACCAATAGGAAGCACTATTTATACATATGAACCTTGTTAGTTATCAATGCTCATGAATCATTTCATCACTCAGCTATACTTATGGAAATAACTCCAAAAAGAGCATGTGTTTTCAAAGTTGTTAGAGGAAAATGTAGACATAAATATAAACAGGAAAAATATATCCAAAGTTGCTTTTCCCTTGGGTTGTGAAGGAGGAGGGAGGGGATTAAACCATCAAAAATCCATGTCTAGCACTTTAAACAATGAAAAGGAACAAATACTTAATGAAATCATGTCATGAAAAGGATGAAAGTGTAAATATACTTAAAGTTACATTTGCAGCACAAATTGCACTACAGTTGATGGGGAAGTCATTATTTTGCCTGCTTTGAGTGAGATTTTTTCTTAGTAAGAGTCACAGCGGGAACATGATTCAAAATGTGAACCTTATATAAATTCTAAATTGAGAGTCACACATTTTGTAGAGGAAGAAAACAAACAAAACCGAACACCAACTCCTCACTCTCCTTACTCTAGACTACAAGAATCTGAATAAAGAAGTGGAAGCTGAGGTAATTTAAAATCTGGATCAAGCTGCCTTGTCAGAGGACTTTCACAAAGACAACCTGTGCTTGTTCAGGATTTAACTCTGGGATCTCCATTTGCTGGGAACAATGAAGTCCTCACAACTACATTCCTTTTTTTCCAAGATGAAATCCTGAATTGTTCCCAGATTTGGAGGATAGCTGAGGTAACATTCTTAGCACTGGATTAAAGAAGAAATTCACATTCTGAGGACTGTATGTTTTTGCACTTATTGGAATGAACAGGTTGTAGTATTACCTGTATTTCAGTAACTACCATTACATTGGCTCACATTTAAAAATTGGAAGCAAACTTATTTCATTCCACGGCAAAAATTGTGGAAAAGAGAAATAGCATAATTGTTGTTGTTGTTCTCTTGAAATGTCACTTAACTAAGAAAATAAATTATAAAACAAACCCCTGCTCCTTTTATAAGTTTACATTTGTTTGGTCAGACTCTAAATTAATTTCATTTACTCAGTTTTGGAGAGTTGATCTTAACTAGTAAGACTGCTTTTGTTTCCTACAAAAATGGTGTTTATTTTGGCATGGCTTACAGACAGAGGTACCTGATGGAGGTCCCACCTCAGGTAGGGGAGATGCTCCTCTGGATCTCCACTTTTATTGCAGTATGTTTCAGCATTCCTTGAAGCAATGAACCACTGCAGGTTTTATTTCAGCATAGTTTTGCAGTTTAATATTTTTTTCTGTCTACTTTCTAGCATCAGACTCTTAACCACAGTGGATCTGCAACTGCTTCATGAGGAAAAAAAAAATATACTTGCAATAGGATGCATGGCTCCTCAAGGCCCTTAAAGATAACCACGGATCTTTGAGTTGGTCCAAGTAAGACAGTGTTGCTTATGGTTCAGAGCTCTTAGAGCTCTTAGGTGCTTGTACTACAAATACATTCATGCAATTCTAAGTGAGTATGAATAAGATAGACTTAAATAATTTAAATTCTACCTACCAGTGTAGCTTAGGTAGCTTCTCCTTATAGTTGGGCAATTGAATTAATTTTGGTTATGCATTGGTGCACATTTTTCAGTGTGGAAAAGATGTCTGGCACACTATTAAGTTCCTGAGGTGGAAGTGTTGCCTGATATAATTAATGTTGGTCCTTCATTATGTTAATATCAATGTGTGACAAAAATAAAAATAAAATAAAAAGACAATAATTTAAAAAAATCAACAGAGGGGTGCATCTGAAAGCTTTTCAGTGCAAGGCTGTTTTCTGTAGATAGTTATCTCACATGGCAGCCCTGTGTTTTAAGAAGCAGAGAAGTTTTCAGTTTGTGATTACATACATATGGTAGCAGAAGAGGCCCTTGGGGTTGTTGCAGAGACCTCACAGGAAGCTCAGAGCTTCAATCCAGGGTGTGGGGGAGGAGGAGGGATGCATGGAACTCAAGACTCAGAGATAGGAAACAATTATCATTCAGCTGGCAAAAGGCTAAAGATGTCCTACAGCAACATTCCTGGGATACCCCAGAGCAAGACTTGCCTGAGAAGAGAGGACAGGGAAAAAGGAAACACATTGTTCGACCTAGGCTGAATTTCACATCCTATTACACTAGAGTAGCAAACTATTTTCAGTGAATGGGTTCTGCAAAACAGAGTCTGAAAACAACAAAAATCAGCAGCAAATTCAGCTCAAATACTCTTTTTAATTTTGTGTTTAATTTTGGATGACATGACAGGCTGATTGTGTGGTTAACTTGCACAGCCTGGGTTAAGAAATAAGCATCATATAGGTTACAATTTATAGGCATTCATTTCAGAACAGGTTTTGGGGCTGACATGCTTCTTTGAAAAGAGTTAATAGTTTAGCCTCAATAATTTAGACCAAAATATATGAAGTATCAAAATATTATTTGAACAGTGAATTAAATGACCAAAATTTGGTGTAAAATCAAACTAACAAAGTTTTGAGAAATCAAATTTTTAATTTCTTAATTTAATTAATTTTATTTTTCAATTAAAAATATTTGCCAGAATCCAAAATAGTTGTTGGTACAGTTAGAGAATGGCAGAACCTATGGTTTTCCACACCTAGTATCTCTCTCTCTCCCTCTCTCTCTCTCTTTCTCTCTCTCTCTCTCTATATACATGCACACATATATATCATCATTTAAGCAGCAAAAAAAAAAAAGAAATTGATTGATAATTTCAACGAGCTGTTATGTCTAAATAATGAACAAGTGAAGTGTTTTATGGGAGAAACTGAAATTTTCAGATATATGTGTTTCATGTGGCCTATGAAGAGAGCCAAACTATCACTTAGATTTTCTGACGCATCCACAATTTTTCTCAGCCATCTACATTTTTAAAAGCATCATTCCATTTTTTGAACAAGTAATTGTGTCTCTCAGTGTTCCTAGAGACTGCTTAAGCACAGATAACATGCAACATTATTATCCCTTATAAACTGTTCAACTATGCCAATCTTGAAGCTTCAAGGGTAAAATAATTCACCTTCATCTGAGGAAATCTAATGCCAGAAGCTCTACAACTGTAATGATTAAAATGAGATTACCAACCACCTATAGGTCTTTTTTTTTTTTTTTTCCCTGCCTCAACTGATACAAAGATGAGGACTTATTCTCTATTTAATTGTCAGACTCAGATGCTGCAGCCAGGAGAAGACGATGGAATCACTTTGAATTAAGCAATAACCTGCTAACACTGTTGTTTCCTTTCTGACAAAAATTTCTTCCAAGTACTGTAGCAATATAAAAATAGAATAAGTACAATAATCTGTAACTTCCCACCATCGACTGTCCATTCACCCTTCAGGAGTGTTTTTTGAAACACATTCATTAAACCACAGTGCTTTTGTTTCTCAATGCCACACCTTATATTTGTCTTCCTTTGCAATAGAAATACCCAATATTATTTGAAGTTTTGGAAAAAGTGGCATTCAGGAGACATTTCAGTCTTCTACAGTGAGGTAAGACTTCTCACACAAATCTAGAAGATTACTATTCTGTAACATCGATGAACTTTCCAAGAGAATTAAGAGGGCTCCAAGAGGCTAATGATCATTAGGTTTCATGGCTCTGCAGATCACTGTTTGCAATGTTGTAGGCAAATCTTGGATAATAATTATCACAAAACCATGTTACACTCTCATTCAAGGAAAAACATGTGGTGAATGTATTTCTTTTACTCCAGTGATGTCAGTCCTATATTAGCAGGATGTGAACTCAGTCCCTTGAGCCTTCTTTTATCCAAGCAATCACCAGCATGTTTCAGCAGACAATTGTCAGGATGCTTTGATGCACCAGGACACTTTATTCAGAAGCCAGGTTAAGTCATGGGGAAGACTGTTCTGACTGCCTCCTGAACTAAATACTAAAACATTTTTGGTGCTTTCTCCTCTGTATATTGTGTAATGTCATTGTCTTATATTTGTCCTGCATTTTATCCTACTACTTTATTGACCAAGAGACATTTCCTTTTCTACAATTAACTTTAATTTTGGGAACTACTACAGGCTTGTTCTTGTCTTCAGCATAGAGGGAGCAGGTGTCTGGCTTTGATTTAGAATATTTAATACTTTCTTTCAAAAAAACATTCAATGTTATTTTCCCAAAGTATAAAATGTACTAATTGCCTCCCTGAGCATATAAGCGTTTATATCCAAGTACAGGGATGATGCAACAGGGAAAAACCTTTTTATGAGTCAAAGTTTGTGAATCTTTTTAAAGGACCTTACTTCTCTGGAAAATAGAATGTTACTGAAGGATAACCATGACTATTTAAACTTAAAATTCCCACATCACCCAAGCTCAAGGGTCATGCTCTCTCAAGTTTGTCACTTCTCTCAGAAATTCCCACTGTTCATTGGCATTTATTCAGAGTGCCTGTTAACTGTTAATGTGGTAAATGTCTCAGGAAGAACAAGTGAGGACATACAGCAAATATAGACACCATAAAACTGCTTTAAAGTAGTCCTTCCACCTCCTTAATGTCTCACTTAAGGAATAAAAATTCACTAATGATAAACTAAATTACAAATTTACCATGCCGGATGTCTATCCCAGATCTATAGGTGCATTATGGCAGGTTTCACGAAACAACTTTTAACTTTTTTCTTTTTTCTTTTTTTTTTTTTTTTTTTTTTTTTTGTGAGTTGTAATGTGCAAATAAATGTCCACCTTTGGGGATATGACCCAAAAGGTTATGTTTCATTAAAAGTTATCCAGAATAAAGCCTCTATTCCTTTGAAAGGAAACTATATGATTAGTAGAAAAGAATGTTTTCTGCCTTGAGTTTCAGTCTGAATCATCTCTATAAGTAGAGACATAATCTCCAGTACTTGGTAGAAATAACAATCCAAGATACTTTCTCTGCCCGCTGCACTTGTTGCCCCCATCTTGGAGCATCTATACAACAGTTGAGTGAGTTACATTTGCAACTCATGTAGACCTAGACTGCTTTCCTCTTTTAACTCTGGAGTAGGCTTAGAAGGTATCAAACAACTCTTCGGGGCTGGCAGAAGGAAACAGCAGTGAGAGAAGAAAGACAAAACAAGGTTCTCCTGCATGGATTCACTCACATCAATATTCTGCTGGTTTGGGCTGTACTCTCTGTGCTGAGTGCTCTTACAGCTGGCAGTGCAAGGCCTTTTTGTGTGAGGACACTTTGTGAACTGCAGAGAGGAAATGGAAATAGAAAATAGAAATAGAAAATCACAAATTTAGTGCATTTTTTATGCATTCCATTTGCATAAGAAAGGGCTGAGGGATACTCACACAAGCTTGACTTGTTCCTGTGAGTACTGCAAGCATACAATTGCTTTTTGTGCATTTCCTTCCCAAGCAAGTTAAGACCTTAATACTACCAACATTAAAGACTTGGACTTGAGTTCTGTTGGAATTTGGGGTTGTAGTTTGTACTTGTTTTTTTGATTGGAGGGGTTGGAGAAGAGGTTTTTTTCCTTTATTTTTTATCCCTGTTTTTTATTTCCCTTAAGAAAATAGCATTTAACAACTAGGAGAAAATATTTTACTTGTCATCAAGAGCTGCTAAGCACAAAACCCTCAAAATTAATTTTGAAGTACAACCAGTAGAAAGTGAAATTAAGACTTTTTATCTCCAACCCTGGTAATACAGCGTAGTAACCACAGCAAAAACCTAATTCTAGAGGATAAAATGTAGGCATAGCTTTTTGCATATCTGTTTTTGCCCAAGATTTTGTGAGTCGTGAATGCAAAGGTCGACATGGGTTGACTTTGAGATATTTATCAAAACTTCTTTTGAAATTCTGGGTATTCAGAGTACCTAGAAAGTTAGCTTTGTGTTTGCTTTATCTCAGTATTTCTCCACTAACCGACAACAATACTTTCCTACTTTTTAAAGATATTAATCAGACTTGGTGTAATTTTTTTTTAACGCTTCTCACCTTGCCACTAAGGCAGTTAGATTCTGGCATGTAAAAAAAATAATTTCCACCCTTTATATCCCATCTTAAAAAAAGTAAAAAAGTATCTATATAGTTTTCAGATGTCAGATAGACATCGAGTTTTTAAAGGGGACGTTATGAAGAAAAGAGACCATCAGCAAGCAAGAGAAAGTTCTACCAAGAACTTTCTAGTGACATTCAGAAAAACACACATATGCAAGTGAGGGAAAAATTTCCAGTAGAACTATGTAAAATATTCCCCTTTAACATTTTAGAAATGCATTGACATTTCTATGTTTATTATGCAGTAACCCTACATTGCTGAATTATTTCACCACTCCACTACCAATGAGAACAAGATGTCTGTTTTTCACATGAACAGACCTGTTTTCAAACTAATCCATACTGTGATAGAATGCACAACAATAAGTAAATTAATTATGTTCACAAAGTTCTGACTATTTTATGATGTATCAAGACAGTTTAGTCTAAAGTTAATTACTCTTGAATTTAAATTCCTAGTTGCAATTTCTTTATTGATTTATAAATAGATCTATGGAAGATGCAGAGATTTAAGGCTTGCTATGTTTGGCCTTCAAAGCTGATCATTTTTGCCATTGATTTACGTGAAATCTTGCTTATCAGTTCTGTCCTTCCAAATATTCAACTAATAAAATTGCAGTTATTTATTATGGACTATCTTATATGCCTTAAACGTCGCAAACTTGTAAGGAAGCTAAACTAACTAGTTAATCAAAATACCAACGTGCTGAAAACAAGATCATAAAAACTGGGCTCCAGAACGCAGTCTTAAACTTGATTTTAAAACAATAAATCTTTGCAAGATTATGGTATCAAGCACCTGAATTAATCATCTGTTCATTCTACATGCTAAATACCTATCAGTTCCCAATGGCACGAAGGAAATTTGTTGAGGGCTTATTATTTCACAATGACAAATTTTATTCACATAGCTAAAATAAAGGTTAGGGAATTAGCTGAAAGGATCCACTATTTCTTTCACATGTGCTATAAAAGTAGTTATTAACTTCAATCTTTGTGTATTTTAACAATAGGATCTTTAAGCTTGGTTGATCTATTATCTTCCACTTAGTTAAAATTCAATGAGAATAAAAATTTTTATATGAAAATAAATATGAAAAATCTAATTTAAAACATTCCATGTCTCTCATAACCCACACTTCACAGCTTTACACAGAGAAATATAGTTTAAACACAACACATAAAGGAATAGAAATGGAATGCTCCATTTTCCTTACCCAAGTGACATGGCCCAACAATTCTTACCTTTGCAGAGAAAAAAGTAGGAAAGAAAGTCACAGATAGTAGTACAAGTAGCAATCTATGTTTTCTAAACTTAAAAGACAACTACCTTAAAGACATTCTGAAAATAAATTTCAGTGTTTCATGAGAAAGCTGAAGTAGGGAGTTAAGCAGAGAGAATATCTAGCATTTTTATTCCTAAAACTTATTTTTTTTTGTTACTTTTATTAGAAAATAAGAATGACATGTATAGTCAGGACCTCCCATTTTCCACTTCCTATGGTGTCTCCCCTTCTCTGTCTCACAGTTTCATACCCTTCCCTAAAACTAACCACAAACGGCCTGGGACACAGCACACAAATTTTAAGAACCTGATCTGGCAGACGTATAATTGCATGTTTGTTGCTACTAGATTTAGTCAAAGGACACTAGTACTAACATGGTTATCAAACAGAAAATGGACATAAATGTGAGCCAACTCTGCTTGAGCAGGAATTTGTGGTAGATGATCTCAAGAGATCCTTTCCCACCTCAGAAACTGGTGGTTCTGTAATTATAGTAATCCTCTCATGCCCTCTGGTAATGGGAATCACTTATGTACCATGGACGCCACATGAGCAGGACCCTCCTCTGTAAGAAGGTTGATCAGGCAAGTATGGTCTGACGTCATACCAGATGGCTGAGCTTCTTCTTATCCATCTTTGTTAGGATCTACAGAGACTTTCTCTAAACTTCCTGAAATCCATATGGATGGAGGAGAAAGAACTTTGAATTACCCTCTGGGACTATCTCCATATTTCTACTTGGTTATATGAGGACAAAGGCTTTGACTTTAGGTACTCTGAGGCACAATCAAGTTAATGGTCTGATTCAGAGCCTGAAATAGCCTGGTAAATATACCCCAAATGAGCGATGGGCAGGCTTTCCTCAGCCAGTTGCACAGACAATTTGGTTTGCATAAGTTCATTAGTTCCTATTAAAGAGCCTCACCTACCACTGTAAAGAACCTCATCCTTAAAGTCTAGCCTAAATAAAGCCAAACTGGTGACTCTCTAATGACAAACTTTCTCCTAGAGCACCCTGCAGGTCAAGAACTCTGAAGGCACAGAGTGAATATGATAAAATTACAAATCAACTAATCAATTAGGGAAGATGCTGCTAATTGGCTTGACCTGGAAAATATTGTTTCCCACATCTCTTTAGAAATTCAGTCAGTTCTGCAGTCTTGAGTCTTTAAAGAGGTGCTGTGACAGCAATAATTCAGCTAAAAGCAGCAAGGATTGTATAGTTCTCAGTGGATTGGGGTGAGCATTGAGAGATAGTATTGTCTCAGGGATGTTTTTTTTGATTGTGACTACAAGAAGTATATGTATTTTACCTTGTTTCCACCTTTGAAGCACAGAAGACAATACCATCTGTATGTTACTAGGAGAGAGAGAAAGCTCTAACTGCAAAGATCAGATAATGTAACAAAGCTGGATACCATAGAAATTAAGAACAGAGACAGAATAGTGTGATCTCTGTCAAATTAAAATATTTGATTTTTCGAAAGGCAATGAATTACCTCCAAGGGGAACTTATAAAAGATTTGGTGAGTCAATCAATGGTAAGGGAAAGTCTAACTACATTGAAAGCAAAAATTGCATTATAAGTGTTCCTTAGAGAAGAACAAGGTTCCTGGATTTGTTCTTTAACCCGGTCATCTGTACTAGATGTTGAGCATTCAATATGTCATGAGAGGATGGTAATTCATGCTGAACCAGTTACTTCTTCCCTTACTTAGATGGACATGTTTAAGCATAACATGAATTGTTCTGATTTCATGCTGTCTTTTCAACAAAGCTGATTCCTCATCACTGGTTTGTGGATGGGCATCAAAATTGGCCACATTTTTTGGGGCGGAGATGGACTTGTTGGGCATGTAAACAATTCTGGAATAAAAGAGGTCATTTATTGAGTGTTAATACAAATTTGGGAATCTAGCCTCTGTTATTTTTAGCCTTCTGACATTAGTCTTGATAACAGCTGTGCTTGCACTGGAATAGGACTGGTCTGTTGGCTGTAGCAGAGACAAAATCTCAAGCCCGGAGTGGAAATCCTTTGGTTGTTCAAGAATACTAGGAAATTAAATTTGTGAGGAGCATCTAAAGAGGAGAGAGGAAAAAGCAAAGCAGGTTGGAGAACAAGGATTAGATAAATTCTGAGAAATTGTATCTTCTGTGTGTGTACAGTCCATCTCTGAAGGTACAAAATGAGTTTTGAGCAAATGTGTTGATTATAGCTGGGCAAATTGTGCTGGTTTTAGACTGTGAAAGGTTCAGTGAGCCTTTACATTGGTTCTAGTTGTGATCCTTAATGTTTCCAGTGATGCAATACAGTGAAGCTTCAGACACTATTAAAAGCTGTGCAATGTCAAAAAATGATTTTCAGAAGCACTTGTATTTCAGACCTTAAAAGCACTTGAGACCACGCATATTTTGGTACCAGTGAAGACAGGGAACAGCAATAGGAGCAAAGTCTAGGGAAGGCAGAAAGGAGAAGAAACACAGAAAATGCATATGTAAAAGGTTCTGTTCTCAGGAAGATTTCCAAACACCTTCACATTATAGATAAACATATACTTATCTCCTTTTGATTCTAAATTAGCTGCTCAGTTGTCTACTGAAGAACAGAAAGAAAAGGCTTATTAGGGGCAGTGGGGGTAGGATGTCTGAAGTCAAAAGGTGAGGTAAGAAAGGGAGGAGATCTTAGGGTAGAGTGAGAAGTGGAAGAGTGGGAAAAGAGAAAAAATAATATCTAGTTCTAGCTGACAAGATAGAAAGGATGTGTGGGGAAAGGAAGGGTGAGGGAAACGTCTTAGCATTGTTTCCAGAGGCTTTTGGAAAGTGAAAGTATGTCCTGGTTAGAAGTGAAGGAGATCTGGAAAATTTGCCAGGTGCAAAAAAGACAGGGTAGTTGGGGAGAAATGTGTTGGTAACTGTTGTGATAAGGACTTTTTTTGCTTCTGAATCATGTCACAAGTGAGTATGAAGTTTGGAGAAGATAAGAGAAAACATGTATTGGAAAATAGTTCACATTTTGAAAACCAAAATATATCAGTCTGTTGCAGTAACACCCTGAATTCCAGTGATGAGAATCACTTTGAGAACTTCCCTCTGAGTCCTCAGAATCATTAAGAATTAGCAGATTATGTCCTTCTGTAATTACTTTAATCATATTTGCTCTGTGGTTATCTGTTGTTAATAGAGCTCTTTGATCTTCTTAACTGCCTCCCACGCAATTAAACAGTGGTGTAAAACACATGGATAATACTTTGCTAACGATGTACTACTTACATAGAGGAAGATGTAAGAGCAAATGGTAACGCTCTATGAGGTTTTGACTCAAAATGTTGTGGCCATATTTTATCATGTTTATTTTGTTGTTAGCTGAACATCAGACATAATTACTTGCTACATTGATAATAACATCGCTTTCAACCAAGAGGTTCAATTAGATTCTGCTAATGCTACAGTGTGGTTTTTTGTTCTGAACTGTGTCAGATTCCAGGGGATTTGTGGGTTGACCCCTGCTGCCTTGTTTAAAATTTTTTGTTTTGCAGCAATGAGACTTTGAAGAATTGCACCTGTTATGGCCAAAAAGTATCACCCAGGCATCTCTGTCCTGTTGATATTTAATGTCTTCTTTTGAGCCATATATAGTTCAGTCCTGTCCCCTATGCCTCACAGTTTTGGGTGATCACCGTCCCAGGAACCTTTGGATGTAGTAGGTCACTAATTCCAGATTTCTCTTTCAGAAGCTGCCATCTTGATGCTCTCATCCAGAATTAAGCTACCCAAGCTAATAAATTCATGCCCAAGCCTCTGGCATTCAGCCTCTGGCTGAAATCTATAAATGAACTTAGAGAAATTACAGATAAAAGGAAGAAACTGAATGTCACAAGAACTTAAAAATGTCCTCATGAGTCAGACTAATAGTTCATCCAGACCATTATTCCCCTTCCAACTTCTGTGCAAATGGAGATGAACATGTACACTTTCAAAAAGAGCATGAAAAAATGGTTACTGGTGTAATGGAAAAACGTGAGACAAAGCAAAGTGAGACTATGAAAGAGTCTCATGCTATTCATGTCCAATGAACAATGTAGGTCCACCTAAGCATATTTCTTCTAAGACTGAGCATTGCAAAGTGATTCGTGAGTTACTCTGGAGAATTTCGGTAATGAAATGCTTGCACTTGCAAAATAACTAATACTTGAATTCCATCTCCCAGGCTAGATGCATCACTGTTCATCTGCTATTATCTGGACACCTGGCAGAGCATGAGGGCACAAAGACAGCCACTAAACACATCAGCTCTGAGTGAAGCTTCCTGAAAAACTGTATGTGAGAACAATGGTAGTGAAAAGGTTAGTTAGAGTGAGCTATAGGCCCAGCAGCCCACTTCCTGCTATCCCAACCCCAGCATCCAGAGTCAATTACAGGGTACATCCTTGTTAAATGCTTTTAGTACCTGTTTTGGGTATTCATGAAATTGTTAATTCTCTTTTAGAATGCTGCCTCCAAGACAACCAGTTCCAGAAGTTTACAATCCACCTTTAGAATATATTTTAGGCAGCAATTCTTTATCAAGAAAGTGTTCAAACACTGGAACAGGCTTCCTAGAGAGGCGGTCAATGCTGTAAGACTGTCAGTGTTCAGAGGTGTTTGGACAATGTTGTTAACAATATATTTTGACTCTTGGTCAGCTCAGAATTGATCAGGCAGCTGGACTAGATGGTCATTGTAGGCCCCATCTAACTGAAATGCTTCTCTTCTATATAGCTAATTTTGAAGCTATAGATTGATGAATGCCCTTGAGGTCTAATACTTTAGGATTTAGAGAACAATGACTCCTCTTTAAGATTTCTTGAACTTGAATTAAATCCCCCATCAGCCTTCCTCTCTCCAAACTAAGTAGTACCGGTATTTTTAGTGTCTGTCATTATTTTCAGCAAGATTTAACTCAAAAACAGACACATCAGAACCTTCTGTTGACCTTTCAGCTTTATTCAAGATTATGTGATTTTAAGAATGAAACTCCCATGTGTTACATAATATTTGTGTATGGTGACTGAAAAAAATGTCCCCTGGGGAGCAACGGGGAGCAGTGGAGAACTATGCACATGATATAGAAGAGGCTGAAAATACAAGTTTGATTTCCGTTGTAGAAGATACAAGAACATTTCAGTGTTTTATGAAGATGTCAGGAGTACTGTGTGTGCAGGAGCTCCTGTGTTAAGAGACTGCAGATGCCATGCAGAAGAATCTTGTATAGATCTGACGTTCACCTTATTTTTCAAAAGGGATTCTTTTTCCTGCACTAATTTACAACCATTCTGATGAACATCTTAGAAGAGGTCAATATACAGCAGTTCAGACAAACACAAGTCATGAAGAGTGTTGCAGTTTTCTTGTGCTCCACTTTCCCACATTTCCTTTGCATCACAGCTGAGGGAAGGGACAAGAGGGGTTATGGTCTGAAGCTGAATCTCATCCTAAAACACAGGTCTTCTTTAGCGTGTGATTGCTCCAGATCTGAGGGCTGTGTTTTACAACATAAACATCGCCAACACAGTCTCTTAAATCAATTGGTTTTCAGGAAAAAAAAAAAGAAAAAAAAAAAAGAAAGAAAATAAAAAAGTTTGAAAGCAAGAAATTAAACCAGTGTTTTACCATTAGGCTCCAATAGAAGGAGAAAGGTGTTGCAAATCAGGTACAATATCAATAAGACTAAAAGTAAAGACTAATCAATAAACTGTATTGTCATGCAGCTATCAGATCATATCCAGTATAGTCTCAAAGGATGATCATGAGGAAGGCAAAATGCCAAACTTAGATGTCTTAAGCTAAGGTGAGAAAATAAGAACCTGGAAGAGCCACACAATGCAGCAATTGATCCAAAAGACAGGAGACAGATGGGCTATTTTGGATATAAAGCCATGCACTAGATGACAGGCTCCATTCTGTCTCCACTTCCTGGCTTGATTTCTGTCTTATTAAACTTTAGGATCATAATGCAGGTACCATAAGCTAAGAATTTAATTCATCCTACACTCCCCATAGATTCAAATCATAACTGGAATGAATAACTTCAAAGACCTCCTTATTGAATAGAGAGGGAACCCGTAGCTAATATAGTTCTATTTAGTGCTTCTCGTGCATGTTTCAAGTTCCTGGCCTGAAGCTGGTTTCTCAGATGTTTGCTCATCTGGAATGTTTTCTCTGTCAGTAAAACACATAATTACTGGAAAGAAGTAAAAAGAACCCAAATAAACCTAGTTTTGATTTTATGGATAACTCTAAAATTACCTTTATAACAAAAAAATATATTCCTCAGTGAAGAATGTGCTCTGTAGCAACCTTCCAAGCAATGCAAAAATAGTGAGCAAAGCAGTATAATTTGATTTTTCAAAGGTGAATTAGTTTAATCGTCTACCAATCAGCATGGGGGTTTTTTTTTATGGAGAAACAAGCAAGATTTTTCTCTGCAAGTTAAAGGCAGACAGTAGCAAGAAAAATACAGAATTACTTGCAATAATAAGAATGAGAAGAGCAGTCTTCTGACTAAAATGAGTGAAGATAGCCCAGAATGCAAACTACTGAGTTTCACAGTAGAGTTTCAAGAGCTGGTGCTTTTGTTATAGTATGCACTATAGATGAAGCTTTGGAAAGAATAAATTAATCAGATCGTTTCCTGAAAGAGACAAAATATGTTCTTTCCTTGCCTGGATTAGATTGAGGAGCAGCAGGAAAGAGTGTTATTCCATTACTATTTAAACAATGGCTTTTGCTCTAGTTTTAGTCCTTTCCTCCATCTTTTAAACATTGCTCTTTCCCTCAGATTTTTGATCAAGGAACTTTGATTGCTTATACATTGTAAATGGGCCGCACAGTCTATCAGAATACAGAAGAGAGCACAAAATACAGGAGGTCAGTTACTGGGATATTATGATTCTCATGGCTTTTTTGTCATTTCATCAGTGTTGAACTTGCAACCTAGACCAAATTCTGCCAATATAACTCATAACAATGCCTAATTTCAAAAGAGAATTCTAATCTAATAGTGTTGTTCTTAAGTGCAAGGTATGGCATTGTATGAACCTGGTAGAACTTAGTTGAGGTTTCTCATTGTCTCTGGACCTCCCTGGTGTATCTGCTGCTTTGGCAGTAAAGAGTTTCAGGGTTTCCACCTGGTATTACACTGTGTTTCAGCAACTTCTCTTCAACACAAGGCTAAACAGAGGTCAGCTGATAGAAACTCATTGGCTTTCAAAGTAATCAAGTCACTGTCTTTTTTTTTTTGTGTAATTTTTAATCAACATATTTCTCCCAAATGCTATATGGTGAAATAAAGTAAGTGGGTTTCCAACTGAGCTGATATTTTTGGTAAAATATGAGGATACTGCTACTGTCCAATCCGCTTTTCAAATCACCATGCAGGTGCTTTTCTGATTGATCTGAATCACTGTAGCCAGCATGTAAAACAAGGTCTCTGAAAACAAAATCTGAAGATAACTGAAAGCAGGCAGTGCAGAAAGATGTATGTTTATAAGTTGAGGAAGCATGATGGATTCTGTTCTATAGTTTCTACTGGTTATTTCAGCTCCAGGCTGCAACAAACATAAAGGTAGGTATTTTCCTCACCTTGGCCTGTTCTTCAGTGGATAACATAGCATAATTAATTTTAGTATAATTAATTTTGGCAGTAAGAGGGTTCAAAATGATTTTAAGCCTTCAGTTAATCCTAATAGGTGCTGCTGAATCCATTTATCACCATCCTTTGTGACTGGCAGCCAACACAAAACCCAGTAGTAAATGCAAAACTGGCTGCATGCCCACTAAGCTGGCAGGCTCTGCGACACTGAATGAATGAATGAATGAATGAGAGCATGAAGCAAGCAAGAGAACTTTGATTTTATATGCAAGAGCCCACAGGAGTTCCAGCAAAACTCTGTACTTTTCAAATGTCCCTGCTAACATAACACAATAAGCAGACAAGAGACAGCAAATCTACTTGACTAAAAACAAAACTGAAATCCTACACAATATGCTTGCAACTGCAAGATGAGCATTTTTCCAGCCTAAGAAAAACCTCCACAATTATGCCAGGGATAGGATGAAGGCAGAGAGCAGGAAATCTGGGATGGCTGGATTAATCATTGCAGAGTGTTCCTCTGTTTGCATTGCATTTGGTTTACGCTGTACTTCTTACTTGAAAACTACATGGAGAATTAATTTGAACGGAGGTTGCAATTTACATGTTAAAAATCAGTAATGGTTGTGGTTTGCTTGGGTTCACAGGTAGCATGCTGAGAAAAGGGCAAGGAATTATTATTTTTAGAAAATAAATATTCTTAATTTTTTATCACAGCACTGAGAAGTATCAAACAGGAATAAAATTCTATAGCCAGATAGTGCACATATAAACATTAAAAGAGAGGTATAAGGTATTGTTTTCTTTAAGCTACAGATAATGGATAGACAATGCAGATGATTTGCTCAAGATCATACTCAAGAAATATCTAGTAGAGCCTAGAACCAGAAACAGATACTCCAGGCAGAAATGAACCTTCATCAGCAATTGCAGAAGACAAGTAGTAAATCTAGGTCTATAGCTTCATACTTTCAAGCACATGTTGTATTACATATTGTTGTATTAAATATCATGGCATCAATCACAAAGGTAGTTGCTGCCTAATCTCAGCCTCTCAATGATTTCATTTAGAACTCTTAATACACCAGAGAATTCTGTGATAAGGGTAGCTGATGTTTACTTACATCACTTTACCTATTACCAGGAACGAATAAATGCCCTGGAAATTATAAGGTTTTCTACCATACAATCCCAGTCATAAAGAAAACATTCCTGAGAACTTCTTGAAGAACAAAATAACTAGTATTTTTAATGTCTCACTAATGGGAGGAAGGAAGACAGAGAGCCAATAACTGAAGGACCGATGGAAAACTTGTGTTACTTGTTGGGATTCAGGAAATGTGATAATAGTAAGCACATAGTGCTGGTTTCTGAAGTAGATTCTCTGTGTTGACACTCAGCTTTTAAACCTAGAGCTGTCATGACTTGTTTTTCATTAATAGTGTTACTGATGCATAACCCAGCTTGCTATCTCAAGAAGGGAGAAGTATCTCACTCGGATTTTATTTTCTGCTCCACTTCATTTCCTGGCAATATAAACGCTGAACCTTCTAAAAATAGCCTGATGATTAAAACACATTAACATTTACTGACTCACCATCTGGATTTGACCTACTTCTGGATTAAAACTTTGACAGCAGTGGGAATGGTGTCCAGGACATGCTCTTGCAAACAACAACCTGCACTGTAGAACTACTTAATCTGAGATCCTACCATGAAAAAACACATTGGGTTGTTTAGTTGGTTCTCAGTATGTGGAAATGACTGGGTCATCTAAATTGCTTCAAGCTGAGTACCATATAAGAACCAGTATTATCATTTGAATTAAAATAATCTTCTCAAACTGTGTAAAAATTTCAATTCCACATGTGAAAACACTTCCTATGCTAGTAGAAAATTTCCGTTGTGACTTCCTGCTGACTCCACTGTGGTAACTCTTCTATCCTGTAAATAATAAAACAAATCCTGCATCCCAGTAAAGCCTTTCTTACAAAGTATAACACAGGCAAGCCTCTAACAAAAATACTTCTGCAATAATGAATACTTAGTTTCAGCTTCTTAGACATCCTGACATCCTAAAAGCCTTTTCGTCATGACTCCATGCCCTGGAGAGCTTCACAATTAAGCCAAAGGATTTATTAGGATTTCCTAGGGTGGCCCAACAGTGTATTTGAGGTGACACCCCAGGTCCGCTCCTCTGAAGCACAGGTGAAATGCACATACTTCTTCTGATGACTAAACCAATGTGCTCCCTTCTCGCATTTTGTCACAACATTATTATGCATACAGGTAGGTGACAGAGAGAGGCAAACAAAATATAGATAAATATGTTCTTGTTTCTGTTCCTTTAATTTCATCACAATAGTTATAACTCCTCAGTTTAGGACTAAACTGAGCAGCTCTCCACTGTGTATCGTGTGCTCTTATCCAGAAGGCACAAAGTTATCTGCTAAATTTTACATCCTGACACTGAACTAAGAGTTCAAATGATAACATACTGATTAGTGCTTCACAGAATTTATGTATAAGAGATAAAGCTTGACTGCCAGAGCACATGCCCAGGGCTACAGAAATCAACAGGACTCTCTTCTTAACAGGCACAATAGGTAGTGGACTAGACACTGAAGCTGAGTGATCCAGAGAGAACTCAGTTCTCCTTTAGCCACTAATATATTTGTCTTCTTTCCAAAATAAGGATCAGCATATTGTGTTTGGGTGTTGGCACTTCCCACATTTCTTCCTAGGCATCCCACCTTGCATGGGTCACCCAAAAATCCTGGGATCAATATCTCTCTGAACAATGCCTAAAGACCTTATCGGAACTGCTTAGTACCCTCAAGGTGCTTTGGTGACTTTTCAACCATCAGTTTGTAATGCAACATCCATTAGCTAGAAGACAGGGAGGGAAACTAATGGTTTTTTTTTAATTTAACTGTACCAAGTTTCTTTTTGACCACTACTGAAAACAGGAAAAAAGATACACTCAGACATCCTCAGAATTTGCATTTCTGTATACAGAAATCCTGACCTATACAAGTCTGGGATTTGGAAAGGAGTCATGAACATACCAGAGGCTGGAGTCAGAAGGGCTTTCATCAGTGTGGCTGATCCCTGACTTTTGACCACATATGATGTAAAATGACAGGAGACTTTCTTGGGAAGAGTTCTTCTTTCTTCATCCTGGCAGGGCAGGGAAAACTCAAGACATTCAACGAAGTGTAGGATGAAACCTCTGTCAAGCTTGTCACTTCACAGTGCAGCTAGCCTTGTACAAGCCACAGTTGGTTTACTTCTATTTGGGAGTAGCTGATTAAATTAAAGGGGAAAAACGTCCAGGATTGAGGGGAAAATGCTCACTCAGAGACCAAGTCACTGTTCCAGGTGTTTGTCTGGCTGTGCCACAGGTTCCTTGAGGACTGGGATCCGAAGGGAGGTCACATCCCACAGCAGGACTTCAGAGTGTGCAGTCAGACAGACCCACAGCAGCCCCTTCAGAGCACCTGGGCTGCCAAGCCTTCTTGACATTTAGATGATTTTTCTGGAATGTTCTGTGCTGGCAGGCCAAGCTCTTCTTGGGGATGGCTGTATTTCCCTATCTCTGATGGGCACAGCCGATCCTTTGGATTCTGGAGCTGCTGATCTCTCACAGGGATGTTGAAGCCTCTCTTCTTTCCTTGGCTAGTCCTCCCCAGGCCTGACCTAATCTTTCACTTGATGTCATCCTCAGCATTTGCCTCAGCAGCATGTCAGTATGGAGTCCCACTTTGTGTCAGCTACAGAGAGACTGAGGACTTGGCTTGTCTCTACTGCAATAATTACCTTACGAACACTAGAACCAGAATGCAGGAATGAGGACAAAGTTAATAGTACACAGAGATGAAAGAGAGCATGGCCTTGTGCTCACTCTGACAAACCTTCTGTGAATATGAGGAGATCCCTCAGTTCTCTATATCTTCACTACCCTATTAATAAGGATGACCCACTGTCACAGTGGCATTGCCCATCAGCTTCAGGTAAAAACACCAAGTGATGTGAGGTGATATTTTGTAATGAATGTGTGAGAGGTAAAGATGGATTCAGTGCAGCAAAACTACACCACCAGCCTGCAGGTCATGAATATTTGGGTACCAAAGTGATGTAGTGAAGAGGTGCACCTTCCTTGTCACTGTACTTCTACTTATTGAGTTTTAAATGGCTTAGGGACAAAAGATTTATTTTTATTTGCTTTTTTTCGGGGGTGGGGAGGACTTTCTTCAGTTTGTTTGCTTTTTTGTTTGTTTGTTTTTTCTTTTTTGTTTGGTTTGTTTTGGTTTGTTTGTTTTTGTTGCTGTTACAGTAATTGTTGATGTAGACAGAAGATAAGAACTTTCAAGTTATTTATATTCTGATCTGTAAGGCTATCCTTCTGCCAAGAGCCTTTCAAGTATGTGCCAGTTATCCAATTTATTTTGTCCACATTTAAGTATCGATTTTTCTCTCTCAGCACAGCATGGTTCTGCGTGACACTGAGAGACATGTGCATGCACACCCTCACAAATGTATCCCTTTTCCCTTAGAAGTCTAGACCTAAGGGAAGAGAAGCATCTAGACCACTGACAACCAAAAAAGTCTTCTGAGACTTTTTGCTGAGTGTGTGAAGCATTGATGGCCAACCTTACTTTCTAGCCTGAAGCAAACTTTCTCACTGCGGCAGCAACTTCAATCTCTGTTTGCTCCATTTGTAGTTACCACCACTCCTTGCACTACCTCCTTAGCAGAATGCAGAATATTCTGTGTTGGAAGGGGCCCACATAGATAATTGAGTTCAACTCTTAAGTGAATGGCTCATACAGGGGTCAAACCCAGACCCTTGGCGTCATTAGCACCATGCCCTAACTAGCTGAAGTAATCTCCGGGTTTCTTGTGTACAGTCCACAGAGAGAGCAACTGGGATGGGCACATTCTGGAGTGAGCACCTAAAATTTATGAGAAAATGCTTAGGCTTTTAAGAGGAGGTGAAATAATCTTTATTTTCCTTGACATTTGCTGCTTCAGAGAAATACCATGTTTCGGACCTGTGCAAACAACCTAGGACAGACTGGAAAGAACTTTATTCTTTCACTTCTTACCACATAGTGGTAGTCATATTGTATTTGCATTCAAATACTTCATGAGAGTCTAATTAGTTGGTCTTTGTCACAGCAGTTCAGTCTTAGTGGACTGACTGGGTTAGAGTCAGAAAGGAATTGTCTCGTAAAACAGAGGAAGAGCTGGGATTTGGCCACTGGCTTTCTGGCCTTCCCTTGCTACATGACTTACTGTCAAAAGTCATTTAGTAGAGTTGGAGCCAGTCCTGCACTGCCTAAAGTCTATTTCTCTGCCCTCTATGAATCCAGAAGTTTCGATCTGTACTGAGTCCAGACAGTCAATTGGAAAAATCTCATGGTACTTACGAATCTGGTACCTCATGTCCTTGAGTTTTACAGGCCATTGGAACTCAGTGTGATGCTGATATACAGATCTGAATTTCCCTGCAGTTTATGAGCAGTTGGATCCATGATTTTTGGATCACACATATCGCTAGTGTCAACACAACAAAATAGATGTGATAAAATGAAATGAAAAACCAGCAGTGCTCTGTCAAGACCAGCCTGGTGGCTGCATAATAGAAATTAGTCCTCAAGAAAGACTTCTGGTACTGTAATGCCCAGAGGACGTTGTGAGTAAGATAAAGCCTAATTTATTTAATGGTTTTCATGCTCAGAAAGAATAAAGACTTGCTCTATCCACACATCAGCAGCTGAAGCTCTGGCAACCTTTTCTTAGAAAGAAAAAATTAAAATGGATAATCATCTTTTTGTCACAAGTTTTTCCTTCTTCCTCTCTTTTCTTGGGACATTCAGCAGCACTTTGCAGCTAGTAAATCTGTTTGGCAGGTAATCTGCCACCCATAGACCAGATGCTGCTTTGGCAAGGTTAGCTTTCCTGTTGCCATGGTAAAGCTCAGGCAGGCAAATGACACGGATGCCGTGGCATGTTGCCAAGGTAATCTGATGGCACAGGCCTTTGTTAATTGAAAGAGGGAAGCAGGCTGGTGCAGCCTGCTTTGCCCTGCCAGTCAAAGCTGAACTTTGAGTAGGGCAAAGGACTAATTAACTGCCTCCACCAGCTGTTAGCTCTAGTTTGCCAAATCTGACAAGTGGCCAGAGCCATGCAACCTTAACCCTTGCTGTCTATGGAGGAGAGGCAGCAATTAATGAAGCCGTTGGAACTCTTGCAAATTGTGCTTTTCTTTGAAAGACTACTGGTGAAAAAAAAAATGTAGAGGGAAGTGTTTGTGTGACTCCTGAAGAACTGTGAACTTCGTGTTTGGTTGATGATGACTCCTCCTCAGAGCAGTTGCAATTGTCTGGGGACAGCAACACACAAGTCATAGATACACTCTCTAGGTGCCTTGAGAATGAAAAGATGATGTGCACTAAAAGTTTCAGGACTGACTAGTGATATGTTAAAGGGATCTGATTCAGTAGTTGAGGGGAAACATCTCCAATGCTGGCTGAGTTTGGCTGTAGACATCTTTATTTCCCATTGTTCTAAGAGAAGCAGACCAGTTTGTGTTGGAGGTACTGTGAAAGGAAGCCTTTCTGAAAATGACAGGGAAGAACTCGTAGGTTCTGGGGTTTCAACAGAGGTTGCACTTCATGTCTTCATCTTGTGCTCCATGACATCATCAGGATTTAAATAAGTGAAGATATGTAGTGTAGGCCTGATCAATAAAACTCATAGACCCCACAGACTTCAGCTACATCCTTCTCAACCAGTTCTGAATTTAATATCCAGCTTCTGGTGCCCAATCCACTCACCTTGAAATGAAAGAGAGCAAGTGAGCAGAGAAAAGGGAATTTGCAGCAGCTTTTCTCCTCTGCAAATTACCTCGTTCTGCTCTGCAGTCTAAAGAGTTACTGACTGCATCAGACACAAGTTAATACTGCATCAATGCCCTCACTTCTGCTGTGGCCAGGAATATAGATATTAATGCTAAATAGGTGACTAGCAGGAATGAAACACCACTCAAATCTTTTTTGCTCCCAGGAACTGCTATTACACTGCTTGTCAGTCCTACCAAGGTCTCTTCTTGTGTTTCATCTTTTATTTTAAACTCTTAATTGCACACTTACACAATGAGTTGTTTACCTGCTCTTAAGTTATTTGGAGGCAAAGCACAAAAATACTCAAGTAGTCATTGTCTATTTCTTAGGATCCTTTAAACATAGCTGCTTGGGATCCCAGCTGCACACCTAGAGGTTTATAAGCACTGTAAGGGCACTCATGTGTGACCACATGCAAACCCAGCTCAAAAAGGTTAAATTTAACTTTTTGTATTACAGGTGAAGCTCACAACTCTGGCCTATGTAACATGTAAGATAAGTACAAAACTCTTTGCTATGATGCTGACCATAAAACCAGTTTCTATGATGGCTCTCCTGGTACCTGTTCTTTATGGTTGCTATGTTGCCATTTCACTGGCTACTCCGAGACATCACATTCTTTAACTCCCTGTTTCATCTTATCATCACTCATCCCAACAGGTCCTGCAACATTCTAGTTCTTTTACAAACACTAAATGGCATACATAATCCTGCAGTATCCTCAAAAAGACCCTTCCAGCATCCTTCCACTTTTGTTGTCTGTGGTCTGTATCTGATATCGGTTCAATAACTGTCCATTTCCAGCATCCTGGATTAAATTCTTTTCACTATTGATTTTCAGATGAATTAATTTAATTTATTCTACTATTTGAAGAAAAGTCACATAAGCTGTTCCTTAAATGATAGGTAAAGGATTCCTGGTCCATCGAGTTCATTCCTTTAGCTAAATGAAGGTGGGGTCGGGTTTGTCTGGTCATCTGACTTGCCTGTCTGTCTGCTCAACAGTAACAATCAACAAGTTTCAGCCATGAGTCTTAGAATTGCAATGAATAAGATCTCTAAACTAATGGCATCTTTACACAGGGGTTAATTTTGTAAATGTATGTCTACACAGCGAGAGACACAAAGACTAACAGCTACAGTATTCTGTTGTTTGAAATAAGTCTGTTGCTTAAAAGGCTCTGGGCAGTGTAATTTTTACTTTTATAGGCATGTTCTGGATGTGTTTGACTTTTCAAATCCTCTCTTTGGAGATCCAAAGGGGTCTGTTTATAAAATCTGTTTCTCAGGCTCCTTCCTATATGAAGTTCAGAGAGCAATTTCTACCGCTATGTATAAATTTGTCCCCGATGTTTTCTCCTTGGAAGAATCTCCTTCTAATTCAAACACTTCCTTTCACAGACAAAAAGAGTGTCTCAGGCAGCCTGTTTCCTATACACACACCCTTCCACACACATACTTGCATATGTGTGTATACAGCGAGAGAGAGAGATATGCTCTGACTGCTGTGGGAGCCTTTGTGCAAAGTCTGAAACATTAACTGTACAAGCAGCAGAGGCAAGTCAGTACTTCTTTTGATCAGTTCATTTCTCCTGCCAAGTAACTGCCTCTGTCCCTTCATACCTCAGTCTGCCTGCAACAGTTGTCAAGTCTCACGGAGACTGAGCTGACTCTGACCTTCTGTTCCCACCAGAAGTAGAAATTCAAACGTTTGCACAGCAGCACAAACACCTCTTTTGTGCTTGTTAGCTAGTTGGAGGTTTAACACGGAAACAAACAGGTCAAAGACTGAGCTGAGGTTGGGAAGTACGTCATACACTATTTTCAAGAGGCTCCTAGCCACTGGTGGAACCTTGTGTTTGGCATCTACTACAACTGACCTGAAACTTGACAAATACATGCCTCAGTGTGTGTTTTTTCCACACCCATTCAGTACCTGTGCTTGGTGGTTTTGGGTGGTGCCATGAGCCCACTGACGAAAACTACCTGCAAAGAAAGTACTGAAATGTATTATGCATATTTAAGTTTTTTACCTATTACAGTAAGAGATACAAATTTTTTACTGTCTTTGTGTATGAGCAGGATATTTTGTTCCAGTTTTATGTGTTAATAACAGAAATACGACAATTCAAAATGTTTCCACTAGCATGGTGATATTAGAACAACCACCTTCCCCTAGTGCAGGGAGGAAATCCCCATTCCCAATCCTTCTCTTTTCTAGAATTAATTGGGTTTGAAGAAAAAAACGATCTTTAAGATCTCTTTCAACCCAAGCCTTTTTATGATTCTATGATGATCAAGCACAACTTTATATCCGGAGAAATGTAAGAGCAAGAGTTCTTGTTCTAGAAAAAAAAATTAATTTACCAGAATGCTACAGGATACAAGAAGTCAATGTGTGACATCATGTTGAGGTGACTCATGACCTGTGCTGTTATTGCTCATATGGGTGATGAAGAAATGATTAGGCCATTTCCAACTCCTTTGGGGCTATGATAGCACAGGAGAATTTCATACTCTAGATATGGCACTTAAGGGCATGGGCTTGCTATGGGTTTATAAGCAGTAAAAATCAAGGAGTGGGTTAGGACTTTGACTCTCTCCGTTGTATGTATGCCCCAAGGTAGAACAATTTCTCTGAAGTTGCTAAGTTCTTGGATCAGTTGTCCCAGTCATATAATAATTAGAAACCAAAGTCAAGGTTTCATCAACATCTTGCCTATTCCTACTTGCTGCATACACAAGGGTTACTTTTCCCATCAGCATATTTATATGAGCAATGCATTCTGTGCTTGCCAGGGTTATAAGGCACATGTAACCTGTACTCATTACAATTTGGCCCCCATTTGCAATCACTGTTGCTGAGAAGGTCATACATGCACTGTAGAGATTAGGAGCCTGTCAGAGACTTTCACAGTGTTTGTGAGTAGTTAATTAAAATCATGTATTTAGACACATTAGTCCTTCTCTCTGTGCATTAGTGTGAGTGGAGTATCTGCAGAAGGGAGTGTTTCTCTGCTGGGGAAATTGCATCATGTATATAGATTTTATCTAGTTTCTTTATTTTTCCTTTCAGCCTTTTACTGAAAACTTTCAAACTTATCTCTACAAGCCAAATCACAACATATGTTTTATTCACACAAAACAAAATCCTCTTGAGTGAGCCTACTATTCCTAGTTGATATGACATTTTGTGCATTACCAGAAATGTGAAAATCTTCTCATGGTCATAATACTGTAGCATTTCTTCATCTTCCTGTAAACTAACATGAATTTGAAGAATTCAAAGAAGATAAAAAGTATTTTTTTAAAAAAATAAACTCTTTTATTTTCAGTAGTGGCTGTCACTCATGAGATTGCTCAATATCTCGACAGTTCTGTTTGCATTTGAGTCTCAATGTGAATCAGTGGACAAACTGGAAGGGGTGACGCTGTCGCTGATGACACGTAAGAATAAGAAATTAATGGCAGAGGAAAGTTTTAAAGACCAGCTGTCTGTGATAACATTTTCTTGGATTTTAGATTTGAACATGATCCCTTTGAAATGCAATTGAACATGAAAATTCTGCTGAAAATTGTTGTGATGACAAATCATTAATCAGTTTTGATCTGGACCAGATATGTTGGTCATAATACAGAAATCAGAGGAGCATTTCCTACTTTTGAGCTCCAGTATCAACGTTTTTCATGGCCCTGGGCTTCAGAGTTGTGTTAAAACTCATTGCAGAAAGGGACCATTTCTAGAAATTCTTTTGAAATAATTTTTTTTTTTTGTAAACACAAGTTTAATGAGTGAGAGTAAGTAAAATAGATAGCATTGAACATAAAAGGTTCTGATAGTCACTATATTTTATCAATGAATACTTAGCTACTACTGAAATGTTGTGTTTCATTTTTGAGCAATTATCTCTTTTATCTTTCTTTTGAAATTTAGTATGGGTTATACATAAAAGTAGAGAAACCTTATTCTCTGGAAACTAAAGTATAACTGATGTGATGCTGTACAACAACCAGGTAACACAAAGTGAAACCATTCTTGGAACTAATCCGTAAGAAATACTCTTTATTCTCCAATTGCTCTGAGTTTTGGTTTATACCATTGTGGTTTCTTTGCTTTTCAAAGTAACTGGTTTCAAACCTGCTTAGAACAGGAAAACCTAACACATTTAGGGGTTAGTTGGTCCCTCCAATCAGCATGGTTAAAACACAAACTTACAAAAGCTGCAAGGCTGAAAAAAGCTAGGTAATTCACATAAAAGGCCATTTAGCATTTACTAATGCTTAGCTCTTTATACTGGCTGTTATAAAGGGAATGAGAAAAAAGTAATCTCACTAGACCAGAATACTGAGTCACAGAATGGTGTTGGAAGGGACCCTGCAGATCACCTAGTTTATACATACTCAGGATTATCTAATTCATCTACATATTTAGACTTGATGATGTAGTTTATCAAAAAATCAAATCAAAATGCACCTTCTAGAGGTTGCTATAGATGGCTGAAAAAGAAGGGGAAAGAATTGGCTGACATTCTTTTGACGGAGTAGGTTGAAATTGCATCAGAAATTCCATCCCCTTTTACAATCAGCTTCAGTATTAGGTGATGTGGACAATGGAAATGGTGCTGTGAAAAATGCCTCCTTAATTCTCACCCCAAACCTCAACTCTTCATTGTCATTCATAGAAGAAAACTCAAATTATTTCTCACAAATAAAAATTTTCATCCTTTCCCGCACAAGCGTTGTTGATTTCAGAATGAAGATAAGATCTTTTGTGAGAACAGATACTTGGATAATGAAAGGAGAAGCTTTTAAGATTCACAGAGTAGGGGAGGAAGTTATCTTTTAAGAAAAAATATTACATTGAGAAAAGGGTGAGAAGAGGGAAGTGGAGGTGTCAAAGTTTCTGATAATTTGGTACAAGTCTTCAACAGGAAACTATACATGAAATTTTACTATCATCAAATGGCATAATATTGTTTTACTTCAAAACATAACTGACCAAAGAATAACCAAACATACGACTGCATGGTAAGTTGTGAGGATAAGCGGTTTTTGTGAGGTTATAAATAAGCCTAGGCTGAGAGGACTTTACAGCATTCTGGTTTCATGTACCAATGTACATGACCAGGAAGAGCACTGTTTACCACTGCCACTGGCATCTCTCAGCTTGGGGACTAGGTGTACCCAGGAAGGACCAAATATAAGTCTATTTTTGTAAAGTATTTTATTACTGATAAAAGGTTCTAGAATGTTTTTACAACTGAGTCCTTATTTGGAACTTAGGATGGAGAAGAAACACAGGTTGGGTTGACTGAGTGAGTAATTCTAATACTTAATCAGCTCAGGCAATTTATATTATTTATATTGCACTTAACTCCCCAGTCAATCGTAAGGAACACATCCACTGCTTAAGGCAAGATGGTCTTCTGGAGACAAGCAGCTTTAGAACAGACCTGCTATTCTACCAGGGTGTGATCTTTGTTTATTTAAACTCTGGGAGATGAAAATCCACTTTCTGTGAGATTGAGTTAGCCAATAATCCCTGTTCATGGAAACAAAATATAGCTGGACCCAGGGAAAATCTAAAAAAGCAATGGTGCTGAAATAGGTAATGAGTTATCTTCTTCTGAGATTAGAGTTTCAGTTTCCTTTTCTGACCATCAGCACTTAGATAAACAAACATCCTACTGCTTCTGAATGCAACAAAGGACTGTACCCAAATCCCTCTCAATTTCCTCCCTTCTCCATCCCAGAAAAATGACTCTGCCTCACACGTTTTTCACACTGAGTAGGGTGGGGGGGAAATAAAAAATTGCCTCATCTTCCTCCTCTCTGCACTCTCAGAACCCATATGCCAGTTTTAAGATTAATAATAACCCTCAGAGAGAGTACTGTGAACCCTACACTTCCTCTGTTGACCATCACAGTATCCCCCACTCCTCTTATGTCTCCTTCCACAGAAGAAAAACCTGTTCCTGAATAGTTTTTCTTTTCATCAGTTTTTATCACACTGGAAGCAATTCCAGAAGGTTTTAATTTCTGCATAGGCAACATTCAACTGGATAATGATGGGTTGGCAGCATAAAGGCATTCTAACATTATCTATTTGTGCCCTCAACTCCCAGCAATAAAGCAAGATTGGGTCAATTCCTACAACTTCATTTTCACACAATACAAACCCTTGTAAATTTTGCTAAGTTACACGTGCACAACCAGTGACTGTGTGAGCATTATCCATGATAATAATGTCACTCTTTCCTCACTCTAATTGATTGGACTGGTGGCACCAAAAGTATTTAAAATCATCAATGAGTGTAGAACTTGAAGGAGGATGTCTTCACTTGGTGCATATACAGACCACCTGTGCAAATTTTTCTTACTGGGGCTTTTATACCATACCCTTTGTGCTGGTGAACAATCTCAGAGACATCATCATCAGAAATGCCTATTTTCTTCAGAATTTCCTTATGGAGGTTCCCTGGATGTTGTTGCCCTCATTTTTCTAAAGGGACCTCTGAAAGTTTGTGGCTGAGTCTCTTAGAGTCTGTGAGGATTCACTGTGGAGTTTTGCATTGCAAATGTGGCATGGCAGGAATTTTGTGTGTTGATCCTGTGGACAAGTTGTGTGCAATGAATGAGAGGGGTAAGATGCAGTTCTGGAAAAAAAAATTATTTCAATTTCTCTAAAATCCATTAATACCTCGGGAGGTTTAAATGACCACATGGGTGAAAGCTAACTGGAAGAAGATTGTGTGTGTATCAGACAAAGCAAGTTCTTGCTCTAGCAGGTCCAGAACTACATAAATTACACCCTGTCACACTCAGGAGCTTTCTCCACTAGTGCAATAGATACATATCCTAAAAATTCTTTAGACAGTAGGCAAAAAGATGGAAAAACCTAAACGATTTTTCTGACAGGTTTTTGGTGATTATTTGAGGGTTTTAGTATATGTCTTTTGTTGGAAGTATTGATAATTTTTATATTTTTCACTAGTTACTGAATGATTTCATAACAGTACACTCCCTATAACTCAGAATAAGCTCTGCCTATATCATGTATATGTAATCTTGTGTAGATGGATTTCTTTTTCCCGAAGTCATGCCTAAAGAAGAAAACTCTCCACTTCTTTTCAGGACACTTTCTAGACAGCGAAAATCAAACCTCTGACTTCATGAGAAAAGAAAGGAAAAACAGTACATTTTGAAACAAATTTTACTTTGTTAGGTCCTGAAGACATAATTAATCTTGTACCAGTATTCTTACAGGGCAGTGCAACTGACAGTTACTCTTCAAAAACGTAATTACTAATCTTCCAGGTTATAATATTGAAAAAATGGTGACTTAAATTAGGTTCCTAGATTTGTACAAATAGGAACAGAAATATTTAGTGATCTTTTGAAAATGACTCAGTCTGTACAATAATCCAGCTTTAGAGTCCTGTTTTGTAGGACTTTTCTCTAGTTTTCAGTAGCACCTGGAAATTTTCTGAATTATTACCTTAGAACCTGTAACTGAGATCCCAGGAAATCTTCAGCTTGAAAAGGAAACAACTCTTCTGTTCTTACCTCTGGCTACAAAGTCCTCTCCTTTCCCAGCTTATAACTTCTCTGAGATTGAGGTGTCCTACCACCTTATTTCCCCATGACATAACTCATCTATTACTCATATTACTCATTTTGGTGGGAGAAAATGTTAGAAAAACACACAGGGCTATTGACTCACCACAAAAAGGCAGAACTGCTTGCATGTACAAAGAAATACCATTGAAATACTTCCACCTGGGTATGGAAATGCAAAGCTTGCCTGTGGTGAGTACCTCGTGCTGCCCTGGTTGTGTGACAGCTGATCACGCCCAGAAAACAGAAAAATTCCCTCGATTTTCCTCACACAGGTGCATCATCTAAGTCACAAAAATCTCATCCACCTCACTATAATATGAACTGTATCTTGGTTTTGTTTCCACTCTTCTTCCCACAAATTCAAATGCTTAGAAGGTGTTGGGTGTTTTCAGAAAAGAAAAACTTGATATAATTGGAAATTTCTGTTCTAGCACTATGGTAGTAAATAAATTGACAAAGCAAAAGGTTTAATGTAGCCAAAACACCATAAATGGAGGACAGGCTTTTAAATAAAAAATTGTCACTGGAAATATTTCTCTCATCTCAGATCTCAGATTGAAAATGCCCTAGACTGACATAAGTTCACATATGAGAGATGTAAGTTCACCTCAGGTCTGGTCAGCTATTCTTAGCTTGCAACCCCAGAGGTCTTCTGAAGAGTTTGTCAACTAGACCATGTTGGACATCTTCTTGGGAGGCTTAAATTTATTACACAAAGGCTTGCATCTCCCCTTGAAGATAGTCAGGGAGTTACAAAATTTAAACAGTTGGAAAGCACTGATTTGACTGCTATGGATGAGTCCAACAGAGGCTCAGACTCCCTGGTTATGTTCTATTATCCTCAAGAAAACCCTTCCTGTCAGGAGGACTGAATTTGAGCCAATAAATGACCATTCACAACCAAGGAGAAAAAAAAAAAAAAAAAAAAAAAAAAAAAGAGAGAGAGAAGAAAAGTGCTATTGGTTAGTTAGCAGACTTGAAGCGGCTTTACTGGGGCTCAGTACCTTTATGTGAGCAGTGTTTTAACCAAGGAGCAGTTCTCAGTCCTTGGTACAAAACTCAGCAAGATGTAATTCCCTTGACACAAAGCCAGGAAAATCCCCAAACCACCAATGAACCCGAAAAGTATCTGACAGTTATCTCTGAAATCTGGAGTTTATACTAAAAGTCCAATTGTAGCTAATGTCTACAAGATGCAGGTTAGTAAAATATCACATACAAACCCTTCACTTTAATTTTGTAGCTCTTGCAATCCTTACTGCTAGATGAGAGGAAATGTTTTCAGCAGCTAGCACAGAGACTTGAAGGACAGTAGTCCTGGGTTATTTTCCAAGCTCTGGCACTGATGTGTTGTTGCCCAATCCTTGCTTTTATTAAAACCAGTTCAAGAGTGCTTAAGATTACAGTGATTTAAGCAGTTTAGCTGGATGTAGTGAGACATTGTTAAAATAGTGCTCTTTGCCCACTACCAGTAATGCTCTTTTGCAGTAAATTGTAGAAGCAGTAACCTTTAAAAGTAAAACTTTTGTAGTTGACTCACCAAAAGGTACACACATTTGAACAAGAGCTTCTGTGTCATCATGTGTGACCCAACTGCCTACCCTTTCTCATCTACTGAGTGTCTTTCTATTTGATTTGATAAAGTTTACTTCTGTAAAAATATCCAGTCAACAAATACAAGGATATTATGAACAAGACTTTTGAAAAACTAGTGTCACTTACTTCATATTGATCCATATGATTTAAAAATACAGGCCATATTCTTTATTAATGTACCATGGTATCAGTTCAATTTTTCATCTTCTAAGAATTTTGTCCCATTGGAGCAAAGTGACAATTTAAAAAATATATTCAAAAGTAATTTTCTATATTGACAAGACCAAATAATACCAGACAGTTAGAAGGATCAAGCTGGGGTTTTATTTAGAAATTGTTTTGCAATGATTTATATTCATATAACCAGAGTACTCAAACTGGGATCTAAAATGAAACTATAAAGAACTAGCCAAGAAGAAAGGAAGAAATTGTTTAATATATTCCGTCAGTGACTTTATTTCAAAAATTTGGACTCTTTTAATGAAATTTGCTAGTGACACAAATCTGGAATTACCTCAAGTACACTGTAAAAGATGAGAATATCAGAACATTTGAACATCAGATATTAATAAGAATTTTTACTATGACCCATCTGTCTTTCAGTGGACTATGACACAGAAATAGAGATCTCTGTGCATAGACCTATTTCAAAGGACTCTGAGACTACAGTGGTATTTGGCCAAGTAAAAGGGAAATCAACATTGTATTAGTTGAGATGCTGAAAGTATAGTGCAATTAGTTAATATGTTCAGTTGCCATCACCTCTGCTCATTCAAGTTAGAAACAGGTAAAGGATGCTACTAACACAGGAAGAACAACTCTATTCCTCCACAAATTTCCCAGATAGACTTGTATGAAGTGAAAAGATATGTACACACTGAATTTAATGTTTTGCAGCTCTTCAGACTTGCTAAACACATGCACATCACATATTTAATATCAGAGCAGTAAGTCTGACATCTCCAGAGATAAAATATTCAGGGGTAACCTTTTGCTGTACCAAGCAAAATTGAGCTCAGCGTGCCCTTCAGAAAAAAATAATATTTTTTGACCCAGCCTGGTTATAGTTAATACACAGCAGATTTAAGTGAGACAGAATACCCGGACACATGTATAAATCCAGAGAAATTTTTTTTACAAAGATACAGGACATGTTCATGGAAACCAATAAAAACAATAATAAGGGGAAGAGAGTGTTTTACTTGTGTGCTGGTTTAGAGTTAAACTGGCAAGAGAAATGAATCTAACTCAGAATGGGATTGCAAGTCAGAATAACTACCTAAAAAAAGATCACAAAATACACTGATACAGAAGGAAAATTTATTTGTGCCACAAAAACACCAGATGTACAGCCCAGCACAGCGGGGCATAAGCAGAATGGAGCTCACGTGCTGAGCACAACGTGGCCCCCACCCCGAGTTCAAAGTAAAAAGAAAACAAGAAACCTGCTGGTGAAAATGATGGTTGTAGTCTAGTGGCAGTCTCAGTCTAGTTGAGACTCTGTTCTTCCTCTGGATCTGAAGAGAGCTTCCAGTCCCAAAACTCCAAGCTTATATCCACTTGGGCTCAGACGGGAACTCCCAGTCCCTCCCTCAGGGTGGAGACTTTCATAACGGGTGATTTACTCCGTGAGGTGAACAATGGCATATTTTTGGCATCCCTGTTGGCCCATTAGCAGATATGACCCCTCAGGTGGGTATGGAGGCAGGAAAACTTCCTTATCTCACAGAAGTTCCTAAACACCCATCTTGTAGCCTGAGGGGTTGGGTGTGCCTTAGGCAGCTGCTGCCAATGGGCCACTGTGAGCAGTTTGTGGGAAAAATGACATAAAGGGTTTAGAATACACACTCACACAGTGACAAACTGATCTTGGCTACTAAAACCAGGACAACTTGTAAGAGGAGTCAGGAAGTGTTGACTTGCTTAGTATGTCAAAATAAATGCAGACAAGGGATGTAGTTTCTGCCTCTTAATGCATCAGGGTGTATTTCATGAAGAGAAGCGGTTATTAAAGCTATAGAAACATGTCAGCATGAGCCTGAATGAGTGAAAACTGACCATGCATGACTCAAGGCTTGAAATGTGAGTTTCTAATTGCCAGAGGAGGGAGTTTCCTGGAACAATGGGAATAGTGGAACTGAAAAAAAAGACTTATTGTTCTTGTAGTGGCATTTCTTCTGTTCGAGAGCAAGACTGCATGCCAAAGGATGGCTGTGACAGACAGATCAATACAATCAGGATCCTGAAGTCACCTAGACTGAAAGGTAAGCAGGGATTCGGGTGTGTTGGGGCTCACACCCAAACCACAGACAAGTAGTATTACACAGACTGGTTTAGGCACGGTTTCAAGGCTTCCATAGTGGAATTCTTTTCCTCATTTACTCAGAACCACAGCATCTCATCCATACAGCTTTTCAAGCTTGTGAAGTAAATCAATTGAAGAAATATGCCAACTCCAATAAAAAAGAGGCTGAGCTCAAGTGGTCAGTCTGTAGAGGTTTGACTGATTAGTGTCAAGAATCTGACAGTACAATATCATCTCCTTTTCCTTTCCCCCCTCACCTCCCCAACAATCTTTTTTAACCAGCCTTATAGTCAAATTTAAGACTAGGGTTGCATGATTTTCACCTTTCTAGCTAGTGGTCTGATAGATAAACCAATTTAGAAAAAACTGAAAGCAGATCTTACATGGAGATCAAACAGAAAAATATCAAATCCCCCTGCAGTGTTGTCTGCTGCAAAGAAAATATTAAAATGTGATTTCAGACTTTTGATCTATCCATTAAACTTTTCCTACACTTCTACTTGTATGCAGTATTTATTTTTACTTAACTAAGGGCTATATTTCTGTAACCAAGCTTGGAGGCAGTGCAGTTTAGGAATACATTGTGTCAAAGTACAAAGGCAAAAACTGTCTTCTGTCACTCCTCTGCTAATATTTTCCTGAGGATTTTTTCATGCATTTTAGAAAAAAAAAAAATTACCTAACAATATATACACCACTATGGGAGAGTGCATTTACACAGAAAATGGGGTTTAGAAAGTGTTGGGAGTGAGGAGCAGATTTCTACTCCTCCAGCGTTAACACCAGAAGAATACCAGCGCTGGAGGAGTGCATATTGTAATGAAGAAGATATAGACCCTTTACTATTCCCCAAAAGAGGACGTGGTCGGACAATTTCTAAATAAGAAAGATTATTGTGATTATATGGACTTTAGCAGTTTGCTCCTGTTTTATGAGAGTTTATGTAGTTTTATACTAATTATATGATCACTACTGTTGTTTAAAAAATTTTCCATTATCATTATATAGAGTTGTCACGTATGCTTGTTCTTATTGGTTAACTTTTGCTGCACTGTTTATTATTCATGTTTTCACTGTTCCACCTAGTTCTCCCTATTATGGTGTTGTATCTTCCCTTTCATGCCCAAGTTTGTAAGTTCCCTCCCTCTTCTTCCCTTATTTGTTAAGCCACTCCTTTTCTTCTGGTTCGTTCCACAGCCTCCTTATAAAAGGGAGTGCTGTGGGCTCAATAAACGGCTTACCCATTTTCCTCTCACCTTGTCTCCTCGCTTTCTTTCTCGCACCAACTTAGAACCCCTCAGCTACCCTTAAGGTAGCTGACCCTCCCCTATCGGGACCCCTAAATTTTATTTTCACTCCCGATAAGAAAGTGTTAGCAATCTAACAGAAAAATACATTTTTTCTGTTGAATATTGTTCCATCCAAACCAGAATATTTCTCCTGGCCCAATCATGACAACACCATCTCCCGTTTCTCTGGATTTATTCCTCTCCCTAATTTTAGAGGACATGGAGTGCAAATCCCTGTTGAAACTCTTCGCCTGTTGCTTTATGTACAGATCAGAGATCAGGTGGAAGCACCTAAGATTTCTGAACTATTTATCTGCATTTCATTTGCCACTTCACTCCACAAAAATCTGCTTTGTTATACTCACACTTTTAAAAAATGGTCACTGAAATATTTAAAATTCTAAAAAGAAATAGTTTGTTTGTAGCCTGAAGGCAAAGTTTATCCCAGGTGAATTTACACACTGAGGTCTTGGCTGGCTGTGGAAGAGGAAGACCTAAATGACCTCTTTGGATTCTGGGAACTAGCAGAAGGGCCAGCAGCAACCCTACAGGAAATCATGCCAAGATGCAAAGAATAGACACAAGGGTTAAACCAAGCAGCATCCCCACCTGCCAATTCACAATGCAGAGGGATGGCATTGTCCTCCTGGTTTTTGTTGCTGTCCAAACTCCTGTGCATCTCACCTATTCTGCTAATGTCAGGGTACTTCTCCAAGCATATGAACGTTCCAGTAGCTGGGCAAAAGATCCGATATTGCTGTTATAAGAATCCGAGGAGTTGGAATAACAAAAGTTTTATCGTTAATGAAATTAACACAGAGGTAATGAATGTACCCCAGAGCAGGGGCTTGTGTTTTCTCTGAAGAGCTGGGGCCTGCTGACTACTCACCTCCTCTCAGCATGGAAGACTAAGACTTGTATTATATCTTGGTTCCATAAGTGGAATGATGTGGTGAACTTGACATGATTTGAAACATACACTTATTCACTAATGCTGAGGATTAAAGGCACTTCTGACTATGGACTGTTTTAATGCCATGAGTTAACTACTTAACAGAACAATACAAAATTTCTAGCATCAACCTTGAGGGAAACATGCCTGTTCTTAACACTATTTATGCGCATACCTAAATATGAGCACTTTATGGTGTTTTTATGAATCAAAGCTATAACTCTATTTCTGAGCCCAAATAATTGCACTAGGTACTGAGTGCTTCTATAACGATAGACAACTATCTTTTGTTAACAACTGTAGTTATTGCTATGAGTGTTCCATAAGAACTTGATCATAATTCCCACAGTACCTCTTTTGTCCAGAAGAAATATTTTCTGAAATTACAGTCTCAGAATTTAAAGAAAGTTTTTCAGATTAGACAGTTCATCAACATATGACTGCAATGTACCCCTTATTAATATTGAAAGTTTTAGCTAGAACTAATGATGGGCAATGACTTTTTACTAATAGCCAGCAAAACAAAATCTGTTCTGTTTTATAGCACCATATGTATTCTTTGTCTGTTTCAGGAGATGAGCCACAAAGTTTTTGCTGATAATAAAACTTAAAAAGTAGTGGTGATTTTCTAGGCTACTGTAAGACTGACCTGAGGATTGCTATATCAGTGGAAAGATTCCAGCTGACATACATACTGTGGATGAGGTCCTTTGTGCATTCTACTACCAGCTGTTAGACCTCACTGACAAACACCACTTTTCTTCTTTAAGGCCCTTCTCCTGAGAGCAATTTTGTGAGAAAATATCAAATGTGTAAGAGAATAATTTTAAAGTTATGTTGATCTTAGCTATGCAGTGTTGTAGAATAAATATATAAAGTCATGCGAGAGATATCACTTGAATTTACCAAAGACAGACTGAGCCAGAATAGTTCCATATCTTTTAATGAGGAATGACTTTTAGATTAAGAAACTGTGGTGGATTGAATTTATTTGGCTTTCAACATTATAAATTGTCACATGGGAAGTCATACATTGAACTGTAAACCAGGTAAGTTAATAAATGAACCTTAAATCCAGTAAGGAACTAGTTGAAGAGTCTAAACCCATGGATTATGTAAAATTGGGAGTTTCTCTGGAAATTGTTTTGAAATGCATCTTACTTAGTATTTTTATTAGAAACCATGGCAAAATATACTAAGAGATTGGTAAAATTTGC
Organism: Formicarius rufipectus; assembly: GCA_013399695.1. Classification (NCBI taxonomy): domain Eukaryota; kingdom Metazoa; phylum Chordata; class Aves; order Passeriformes; family Formicariidae; genus Formicarius; species Formicarius rufipectus. The sequence continues at coordinate 624,136 of VXAU01001251.1, forward strand.
TAATGACATGAAGTGAGGAAAGAATATCAACACACTTAAGAGATGAAAACAAAAAAACCCAGTAAGTTTATAGGAAACACAATGAAGTGTTACAGTAAAACATGGAAAATCAGTTGGAAATGACAGAGACAATAACTAATTTGGTCTTGAACAATGACAGGTTAGTAACAATAAGGCTTCCCCTGCTCACAGGAATGAGGCTCTTGAACAATTTTCCAAAATAAGTACAAAGTAATTCAAGCAGATTGAGGGTGGAGTCTGTTCAATTTGTTAAAGGGATTATATGAGTTCTTATTGCCTGCAGTAACAGGAAACTGGAGCAGTGTACTAGAACCTCATAAAATCTATTATTTCTAGCTTTTCTCTCCTTGTTTTTGCAAAATTTTATGTGCATTTTTTCCTTGTCCTTTCCAAAAACAACTCTGTATTTTCTCAAAAACATCAGAAACTTTTGCAAGTCAGTAAAAGATGTAGGAAAAGACTACAGGAAATCACCGTTAAAACACACAATAATTTTCCTCATTTTTTATGCTTGTCTGATTTGAAACTCTGGAGTGACACTCCAGAGCTGTTTTCATTGCAGCAGATGAGGTGATTACATTTGGATTTGTTTCTTGGAGAAGACCCAGAAAAGGAACTCTAATGGAAAGTCCTGCAATCATGATACCTCTGAGACTTTATTAACAGGTGCCATGACATCACTGCTCACTTAAAGAAGGTCAGTTCATCCTTTCTTTTCTGGAGTCTGCTGTGGGGGTGAGGAGATTGAAGACATACAAACCTGTCCTGTTGGCTGTCTAGTTTTCAGAGTCCATAGACATGTCAGTGGAGAGAGTCAATATCATTGAGTGGAGAGGGCAATATCATTCTATCTCAAAGCAAGAAATATTTTACCACCTGTAAATAAGTAGTTCAAATCGTGGGAGACATTCAGGTTTGCACTGAAAAATTCATAATAAACAAGGAGAAAACAAACTAAGTGAGTGTGTAAGTGGTAAGTGGTTCTGTTTGCTACTTTCTAGCAGAAAAGTAACTCAAGCCATATTTTTTTTGCATCCGTAACAAGGAAAAAAACAAAAAGGCGTAAAAAAATCCCCTGTAAAATATCCTAGTCTAATTTTAGGATTTGTAGATTTCCTTTCCTTTCCTTGGCCATTTGGTAAGAATTTTGTACATTTAAAAGGTTTAATTTTGTTTAGTTTTGGTTTTAATCACAACTTTCTTGCCTATGTCTGAACCTGCTCTAATTAGTTTTGCTAGGACAGCAGTACTGTGCTGTCCCAGAGTCTTTTAGAGTTAACTTGTACTTGAAGAGTTTATAATTGGTACACAAAAGTCTGCCTGAGTATTCAGAGAATTATGTAACATAAGCCGTAACTCTCTCCCTGTTTTTCAGTGAACATTACGTGAAGTCTGGCAATCTCAGTACAAATAGCAACAAGGTTAACATTTTCTCTCATGATCGGTGTGTAAATCATAAAGACCTAAAATGATTAACACTGTTTTGTCTGACTGGTTACTGTGTTCTTCTGGGTACCTGGAAGGTTCCAGGAGGAACTGTTTTGTCATACACCTGCTCAAACTGTGGTGTATAACAAGGCAGACTACTATGCTGAAGATTTGTCTACCAATCACCAGATATTATACCAGAAAAAAAAACATACCAGTTAACTCTCCAAGAGTTATAGAAACATAGAATACTTAGGGTTGGAAGGTACATTTAAGGGTCATCTAGTCCAACTCTGCAATGAGCGCGGACAAGAGAAAGACACAGCATAGAATCTGAACTCACCTGAAGAAAACTGGTATAACACCGAGTTTGGATTGATTGATTTCTTGCAGGTGTTTTGGTAGATCTTTTCAAGCACAGACATATGAAGACATTTAAACATTAATATGAGTAGAGCAGACTGCCTGACTATACAAGAGATTAAATCACAGTAACAAGTACTAAGATGCAAAACATCATCTCGGCTGAAGGAAGAAAAGATTCAAGTAAGTCATAAACAGGTTCTGAGAGGTGGAGAGATATTAAAAATATATACTGTAAAAAGGAAAATCCTCTCTTCTGTGTGTTTACATCTGGCCTCCTGTACCTGACTGGAGGTCCTTCTTGAGGCCTTCAACACTTATAGTAAAAAACATCATCAACAATAAATGATTTCGTGAGCAGAAAAGATTTCAAGAAGTGTGAAAAAGTTTTAGGACTTTTGGAAAAAGATAATAAGTTTAGTGGCTTCTTTTCTTTTTTGGCCTGGAGAGTGACTTAAACATTGAGATGTGATATTTCAAATAATGTCATCTTTTAGTCTTCATGTCTGAACTATGTTCATTATTTGCCTATGTATCTAAATACAAGAGCAAAATTTCTAAGAATTAATATTTACTTCATATTAAAAAAATAAAGTGGAATTAAAGTGTTTTTTAGCTTTACGGTATGGTCTGGGCTGAGAAATGTTTTTACTTTTGTCTGGAATTCTTCTTAAAACCGGATAACAAAGTGGAAGTCCAGAATTGCCAGGTGTTATATGCATGGAAATATTTCAAGAAAAACATTTACCACTTCATCTTCAAGGGAAAAAAAGCATTGAAAGCTGCACTGAGTTTTCCAAAATCACATGGCCTCTCAGAGTAAAACCAGGAGAAAAATCCTGCCCTCCTAAGCCAGTCATTACATGCATTTTGTATTTTCATTCTTAGCAGTCAGTCACCCAGACAGACAAAAGTCTTCCTGAAAAGAAACAATGACTGAAGCCAGGAAAAATGCAGATTTTGGCTCAAACCCATTTCAGCTAATAAACAGATATAAATAACTTATGGTTTAAAAAGTATCAGTAGCTGAAGATCTGATTTATTACTTAAAGAACAAGATATTGGTGTCTTTCTAAGAGTAAACACTAGCCATTTCCCCCCAATTACTTTTGTTTGACTTCTTATTTAGACTGCTACATCTGTAAGGTATCATGCATAGTAAATCCCTTTTGCTGCTGCCCTTCTCTGTTCTCTGTACAACTGTGTGCTGCAAGAGAGTTCTGTGGACAGGGACTGTCTGACATACTGGGGATGCTCTTGCACAAGAGAAATGGAATGGGTATGAACAATAGTCTTTTAAGTTTCCTGAATCCATAGAGGCTGTATTTTTAAAGCTGTCTAAAAAGACTATATGCAGCTCAGATTGCAATTACTGGAATTTCTGCTTTAAAATTTGATGATTTTGAACAAATGAGGTGGATTATTTAATCTTCCAATATAAATTGTTTTTGAGTCTGACAATGTTTGTCTTATGTTATTTCACTCCTCTTTTGTTATGAACAGGTTTTCTAGTTCTCATGATGTTGTTTAAACAGCTTTACAAGCAACTTCCTCAAGACATCTCTGTACTGTACTTTGTATTTTACATTAAAAAGCCTATGGAAGATGCTATATTGTGGGTGACAGAAATCTAAGAGTTACTGTTCCACTCATCCTTTATTTCATGGAATTTCTGTTTCATACCCACCTAGCTGGACTAGGATGCAGGTCAGACATTCAAAATCAGTTTTACCCACTTAATATTTTATGTCAAATCCCAAAATTTGTATATTTGCAGACAACTGACAAAGAGGATTTTTTAATCAATAAATAACAATTCATGTGGTATTCTGTTTTGTTGGGAGTAAAATTATTAGCCTCATTCTGTCCTACAAGGAGACCCAAACTAACAAATTTCCTGTGTTCTTTTTTTTTTTCAAAATTTGTCCTTGATAACAATTGTTCCAGTTCCATTTAAGGGAACTTGACCTACAAAAGAAGTCTCAGAATTAAAATATTTACTGTGGAATTTAGAGTTACTGTGGGGGTCTAAATATTCGATTCCCATTCGATTCTGAGTAGCATTTCAGAGTTAGTGAAGAACAGAAATCACTGGGGTTCTTTTACAGGAATATGCCTATACTACATTGCATTCAAAATGCATAAAACCATCACATTTTCATGAGTAGCTTCCAGTTATAAAAGAAGTTTTTAAAAACACTATATATCCTTAAAATAGAGATGATTTTGGTTTTGTTGGGTTTTGACTTTCTTTTTTGTTTGTTGTTTTTTGCTGTTGGAGTTTTTTGTTTGTTTTTCAAATGGAAATCTGTTAGACAGAACAAAACATTACCTAAAACTATAATGTGCTGGAAAGTCAAGAAATTCTCACTTTGTGAGCTCAGGTACCTTAGGAAATCTCACCTTTAATACCATCTTAGCAGATTGTGAGGGAATAAGTCTGCAATGTATATGTTACTTTTTTTTAATGTTTAATAAAAACAGACAAGTGCATTGTTGCGATATGATTCTATGTAGTATAACTGGGAATTAAATTTTAGGCTTGCATTATGAACTGACTATCATAAGTTTTGGAAAACATTTTTTTAAAAAATCTTTAGTAGTTTGGTTTTACAGCAACTACTCTCTGTGCCACTGTGTTTTAATGTTGGGTGCCAAAGAGAAAAAAATTCTGGGTCAAAAGGAGGTTTTAAACCTAAGACAAGATATTACCTCTAGTGAAGAATATTGCCCTGGTCATATCCCACAGCTGAGAAGGTCACATACACACTGCCTGCTGTGTTTTAGTCAAAGACCTACTTTTTAAAATTTATTAGCTGCTCTGCTCAGGCTGAATAACTTAGTGACTGCTACCATCGAGCAGCTACTCAGCAACATGTGGAGAGGACAAGAACCTCTCGCTGGAGGCAGTGACAGGCAGCTCAGGCAAGTAGGAGAGAAATTTCTCCAGACAATGCTGTTCTTGCACTATCAGTTAAAGCTTTTAGTGATTTACTAGCAAGTTAGCTGAGGAGAGAAGCAAAATATATTCTGCTTATGCTGGAAAAGAATCTGTCACTGCTTTTGTGCACACAGGCATTTTTCAGTTGCGATCTCGGTCTGAAATATGTAACTCAGTCATAGTTCCAAACAAGACCTTTAAAAACTGGTTTATTTATTCATTTTATTTTCCTCTCCAAACCATATAAACACTTGCGTTTGAAAATCAGAGCCTTCTTTTTCCTTGTGTTTTTGCCTTGCAGCATCACATCAGTGACCTGATTTTCAGAGGAACAGCTCTCAAAGTCCACAGGAGGTACTCAGCATGTCTGAAAATCAAGCCATAAATAGATGTGAATCTCTTTCTTTTTTCCTCGAGGAACTGAACTGCCAAGTCTCAGCAAACAGCCAAAGAATCCCAGCTTGTTCACAAATGCTAATTTAAAGCTGCATGTGTGTTTGCATAGACTGCATTGGACTGAATAAGTCTGAGTCACAGTAAAAGAGAAATTTAATTTTCTAAAAGGAATCTTTAAATTCTTGAAGGTTTGGGAAGGGGAAAAAAAGGCTGTCATTTGAGCAATCTGCATCTGTGAGATCTGTGAGTAAGCCTGGAGCGGATGCAAAGAGGAAATCCCCCACACCACTTAATGAAATGCTGTTGTGGGACAATCATTGCCAAAGAAACTCATCAGTACAGACTTCGAGCATCTTTGTCTGTTAAAGTGTCTGAAATGAGCAAAAGAAACATGCATTTCCTGTATTGGGGGTATTTTTCCAATATTAAAATCCAGATTGTTATTCTATAGGAAATAATATCATCGATATTGGGAAAAGCAGGGGAGAGATCTGGGCTTTATTATGACTCCTTTCTAAATGGATTGACTTTCTGTTTGTTTTGAAGATCTTGAGAACAAGAAACTATTTCCTAGCACAAAAGAAGTTCATAGTCACACTGTCATGTTCCTCTCATGTCTCTTCTTAAATCTTTGTTTCCTCAGATCAAAATACTGTTATGTGTAAAGCAGTTACAGAAAAACTGTACTGGAGGAAGAAAATGCCTATCTTAAATGCTCACTAGATTCACAGGAAGAAGAAAGATGCCATTTGTAACTCAGGAAAAAGGAAATTTAGGATTCTTCTAAGAAGAAGGCATTGCTAAGCTCGACTCAACACGTTGGTGTTTCTCCAAGGTGTCACAGGTGCAGCAAACTAGATTCCTAAACTGATTTACCCAAAATAGCAGAGTACAGATATGCTCCAGGTCAAGCAAGTTGTACTCTCTTTTCTTTTAGTAAATGATTTGTAAATTGTCCCAGATATCACATGAACCATTACATGGTTAATTTTAACAATTCCTCTCCTGCATATAAGTCAGTATAACTCCACTGACCACAACAGGCTAAGGTAAGAAGAGGGAGTAGAAAATCCAAAGGCATGATTGGATGCACCATTAGCAAGCTGGCTGATGATACTAAACTGGGAGGTATTTCCCCTTGCAGAGGGTTATAGATAGATTGGAGCTTTGAGCAATGATTAATGGGATCAAAGTTAACAAGTTCCAATGCCATATTTGCATCTGAGATGCAGTAACACTGGACACGAGTATAAACTGGGAGATCAGCGACTGGAGATCAGCACTGCAGAAAGGGCTCTAGGCAGCAGCTCAGCAGAAGCCAGCAGCATGTCCTGGCAGCCCAGAAGATAAACCTTGTTCTCAGGTGCATCAAACACAACACAACCAGCCAGGCAAAGGATAGGATTATCTCACTGTGTTCAGTGTTGGTGCAGCCTCACCTGGGGCCATGTGTGCAGTGTTGGGACCCACTAGTTCAGAAGGATGTGGAGGCCCTTGAGTGCATCTCAAACAAAGATGGTGGTAGGACTGGAAGACAAATCCTGTAAGGAACATCTGAGGGCTCTGCACATGTCTGCTTTGCAGAAGAGGAGTCTGAAGGGCAACCCCATTGCTCTTCATAGGTCCTTGATGAGGGGAGGAGAAGAGAAAGATGTTGAGTATTTCTCCATGGGGGCCAGTGATCTTTACCAAGAGGGTGTTCAAACAGTGAAACAGGGTTCCTAGGGAGGTGCTTGGTGCTCTAAGACTGTCAATGTTTAAGAGGCATTTGGACAATGTCCTTAATAACATGCTTTAATTTCTGAGCCTCCCTGAAGTTGTCAGGCAATTGGATGAGATGGTCCTTGCAGCTCCCTTTCAACTATTCTCGTGGAGTCTAGTGCAATCTATTCTATTCTCTTCTCTCACTTCCATTCTCCAATCTCATTTTACCTTTGAACTCTTCCATCCTGTAATTCTCTTAGCATTGCAAGCAATTAACCTTTTCCATAGGACCAGGATTTTTAATCAACAGTCTCAGATACAAGAATATCCTCTACCTTCCATAGTTTGTGTCTGTTATCAAATGGATTTTGGATGTATAAACTTTCAGGTACCAGAATGCCATGCTATCCTCTGAACGTAGCTACTATTGCACCCTCTAAGCCTGCCGAATTCTCATTTTCTTCAAACCTTGTCCATGGTTTTCAAATAATCAATCTCAACAGGAGATGTGAAAAGTAGTTCTGCTTCCTCTGATTCTCCCAAACACACAGCAGCCTGGTGGTGAAGGCCAGCCCGGAGTGCTGGTTATATACCCACATACCTGTGTACCAAAGGTCTCCTATTTCTAGCAGCAATAGTAGCTGTTGTTAAACTACCATGAAAGAAGGGGACACAGGTGTCGTATCCCCTTTTACATGGTAAGGGCCTCTGTACAAAGGTTACTTAACCTCTGAGGAGGGTTGCAGTGCCTGGAGGTACTGAGTAGTGGATCCTAAGTCAGGGGGATGTGAAAAGGGAACAAGATTCTTGCTATTTTCTGCTGGTAACTGAGAAACAACCCATCTACACTTCCAGACATTCAACCCTGTCTTCCAGAGGCAATTATGTCTCTCCATTGACTGTCTAAAGAGCATAAAATCTGGTAGAGGTGCTCTGGATGACCATGCCTGGATTACTCATCTATGTTTTGGGTGCTGGGGTTCTTGACTTCAAAACAAGAAGCAGCAGTGTTGTTGTAACTGTTTCAACACAGAATCCTGTATACAGAGGACATAGGTAATAAAGGAGAAGGCCCATAATCAGTATGAAAACACTCCATGATAGTGTCTCTCACAGGTTTAATCCCTTTCTCTTGGAAGTATAAGGAATTCCATTATTCTGCAAAACTAAAAATGCATCAGTGAATAACTTTAAACATACTAAAAACTATTCTTAAATAATCTGTAAACAAAACTAGCTCATATGATAAATATTATGACAATGGTCTTTTTAAAAATCCTCATTAAGCAGTTTTACTTGGTGAGTTAATCATTTCCTTGTTCACAAATGCCTACACACTACTATGCATTGTACATGAAATCTATTTCTCTTGCAGTAATCTGATATAAATGTCTATAATGTTTGGTTCATGATACATTTCCTTAGTGCTTCAATTGAGGGAATATTTAGAGGTTTATTTATTTTTTGTTTTGAAAATTTCTGAAAATTTTCTTTTAAATCACTGGGAAAAAACCATGAAGAATAACTTTGTAAAACAAATTCAGTTAATTCTAAATTAGTTCAATGCAGAACAAATTGTTTGACTGAAGTTTGAAACTACTTGTTATTAATAAATTTATTATCAAAATTTTGTTTAAATTAAATAAAAAAGTACTGCAATTTGGAAAACTGAATTATTTTCAGTTCACAGGTTTTATTTGGAGTTTTGAGCCAAAACAGTTCCATAAAAGCTATACACATTTTTCCAGTGTTGTAACAATCCAGTCCTCCATTTTTAATGACAGAATTTTACTCCATTTTAAACAAGCTTTATTTAAGCTGCAATGCAGCACTCACTACAAATTGAGGCAGGTTGAAGTAAGATGATGTTAAAGAGAAAAAGACAGAAATATGTACTTGATTGACTGTTCCAGGTTGTCGATCAGATTACTCAGCATCACACCATTATTCCACATCATATATCAGAGATGTTAAAGATCACACTGAGTCTATTCTGGCATTCATAAAACTGATATGCTGTAAAGAGCCAACAAAGTATGGAGTTATAAATTAATATCATTCAGGCACTACTGCTAGCAAAAATGTTCAATATTCATCAAAACTGTAAAACATTCACCTGGAATTCATTGAAGGTCAAACACAAAACTCAACTTCTATTCTCTAAACAAGCATAACTCTTCAAGCTACACTGAAATTATAGCCAGTTTGGCATCTTACAGGCAATCAGGTTTTTTAACAAATCGATCAACTTCTTTGATCAGTTTGTAAACTCAGAATTTTTTCATGAGCCTTTATCTGACCAATATGTCAGAGGAAAAAGGTGGAACATTTTAAAAAGGATCGAAATGTCTAATCTAAGAAGCTACCATACAAAATTAATCCAAACTTAAAAGATTGTCTATAATTTTGACTATCAAAGAACCTATTAACCCACTGGTCTGGTGAGTTGTAAGTTTAAGCTTCCAAAATTTTATTTTTCTCATTTAGTAGAAATGAAATCATTAGTAGGTCTTTGGCTGTACATGTATAATGTTGACCACCATGATAACTCTGAGGACCCGTTTATGCTGATATTCTGTATTCAAGGACTGCTGCACATCCTTTTTAAATAGGAGTGAACAACTGAATATTGAAAAATTAACACTCTCACTTCCAAAATAAAGAAGAAAAAACTGCAGCCAGTACCACTTAATCCAACCTTCCTGTGGATGGAAGAATGGATCTGAAAACTCAATCCACTAAGTACAATTTTTTACTTATGACTTTTGTAAATGTGACCTACTTAGCAAGTGAATGGAGCTTTAACAACTCAAAAAATCAATTGTGTTATGAAGTCAGGGAAGAAACAAGGAGAATGCCTCTTGTTTTTAAGGGACATTGGTAGCCCTTTGTCACTATCTTCGGCTTCCTAAGGAAAAAACAGATGCAGATGTGAAGCTACAGAAGCAATTTTTGTTGTGATGAAAGAGAATGATGACATAGACAAGCTGTTTAGACACAGAATATGATTCCCACCAGGAATTTCTTGTAGAGATAAAACTTGTGTCCAAATAAGTCTTTGTAAAGTCACTGTTAAAGAAACTGATACTGAATAAATTCAGAAGGAAAATCATGGACACTTTTACACAGTGTTGGTGCTAAACAAATGTAGTACCTTGAAGCAATGATTTCTTCTCAATACAAAGTTTTCAAATAGAAGGCTTCCTTTCTGAAAGACCTGCTTTTATCAAGAAAGATGTAAAGGAAATCAAATACGACCAGGAAATCAGATTACTAGATCAATAGTGTTATCTCCTGATAAACTTGTAAGAACTCACTGGGCAGATTTTCAGTAACATTATATGAGGAAAGATTTTACCCTGTTTGTGTTATTTGGCTTAAAACTAGATACCTGGAGTTTCACCAGACATGAATCTCTTTAATACACACCTTTTATAAACATTTTTCCCAAAGACAGAATACTTCTTGGTCTAATTTGAGGCCTTGTAGGAATCTTGTGCTGAGGACAATATCTTTTCTAGAGTTAATGTATGAAAGCCTTATTGTGGACCTGGACTAAATGGGAACCCAAAAACATACGTGGATTTTGAAAACCCCTGAATGGGATTTTTGTGATCTTATCATTGTCACACTTGCATAGCAGATGTATAGTTTGATCTGATAACTGGGTTTGAATTTGCAGTAACACCATGCAAACTCTTCCTGTGTACATAGCACTAAATATTGCAGTAAAAGAAGACATAAGAATAGATCAAACCTTGGTGCTTTGGGGCTCCAAATAAGACTTGGTTTCAGTTGCATTTTTAAAAAAATTTTCAGTTCATCTGACACCAAACCTCAAAGCAAGTGGCCAGTGTACTAATATGCTGGGGCCCAAGTGCTTTTCCATTAGCAAATGTCACCAGTCGTTTCTTAAAAGTTCTGCAAACTGCTACAAGACACCAGGATCAGCAGTGGTCTGTGATGGATCTCTCGGTGCTCAGGGAGCAGGTAGTCAATGTTCATACAGACCCTGAGAATAAGGGTAGCTAGAAATCCTTGGACCAAAAGGAGTTTGCTGCGACTTAATTATCATTTAAGTGCATTGTTGAAATTAATAACCTGAAGTTAAAAAAATGACAAGTCTTCATTTTCTCTTTCTGGGGCAGCAAATACTTCAGTATATATCACTACTGCGTAAAACCCCCTGTAGTCCATATTTATCTACACAGATGTTCTCAGTTCTTGCAATTCCAGTCTTCCAGTTACCAATCCCTGTACTTGTGAAAACTCATGGAAAGGAGGACCTGAACACTTGTGAATTCCATTGTTTCTTCTAAGCTGATCATTATTTCCATGTGCAGCTTTGACACATTAGGAACTGAAAACACACTGTTTATACTGATCAAAACTACCCACAGTTATACCCTTCCTTTAGCATACCTATGGTTCTGGGTGCTGTGTAGCTCATAGGAGAAAAGTGCATAATTGTTCATTTGACCTAGAAGCTGGGAGGCTACAGAGACTCTGTATTTGCTCCTTCCTCACTTTCTTCAGTAGTTCCTGCAAGGACATTGCTAGAAGTAGGCCACTGGGCTAGATGGGTGCTTGATATGAGCTACAGAGGATGCAGAAAAGACCTCTAGGATCACTGACTCCAGCCACTAACTTAACACTGCCAAGGCCATCACTAAATCATCTTTCTATTTATTAATAAACCCCAAAAACTGACTTACATGAAATCCTGTAAAGAGCTGTGAACCAATTAGTTTCACATTTGAGGGGAGAGGGGTCTGAGTTGCAAAATTCTGAATATTTTCAAAAGTATGTGACCAGAATAAGTCACACAGATAGAGAGAATACTAAACAGAGTGATTTAGAAACTCATGTGGTCATGAAAGACCACCATTGTATTTGTGCATGACCTACAAACTCCAAAGGCCATGTGTGAAATGGAACAGGCAAGATGTTGCTTTAAAGAGCAACACATTTTGCAGGTTTGGCAGCTCCTGCTGAATGCTAGAATATGTGACCTCTTGTTGATAATTCGGAGTACAATTTTTTCAAAGAAAGCAGGAAATGGAACCTTACTGAAAAAAAAAAAAAAAAAGAAACAAAAGAGAAAGAAAAAATTGACTCTTACTTGAAAGCAGTCTCTGTATATAACATTTCATGAAGCATTAACTGAACCATTTTAATCATATTTATTTTTAAATTAATTATGGTAGAGTCTCTTGAAAGAAAGCATGGAAATAAATACAGCGCTGGAAGACAAAACATTTGTGCTCTCATTCTTCATGTAAGACTAGTTTTATGATGATGCTGAGGAAGTAATTTAAGAAATTCTATTTCTCTGTCTGTAATCTGGCCATAAAAGTATATTTCTTTTCTACTCACAGGGTTGTTTTCAGGCTTCAGGATATCCTTAGAAAAACTTTTCTGGTACTAGTAGGGTTCCATGGAAAGATGTTGTTTAAGGGTGGAGCAGAAGCATTAAGAAATTTAAATGCATAGTTGGTCACACCTGTGCTGGAAGTGAGAAACAATGGAAAACAGACCCTGCAGTGAAGTGCCAGTGAGAACAAGGATGGTGGCTAACCAGCAAAATAGCTGGAAACTGTATCAGCCCCCACTCTCCCCACACTCTGCCCTTTCCCGAATGAACTGGTCTTGCACTGTCCAGGCTGGTAACATACAGAACTAAAAGACAGCTGTGGAGCCATCAGAATCAGGCTCTAGTCAACAGTGGCATATCCTACTGCTGCTTCTTCCAAGAAACATATTATGGGTATGGAGAGAGCTACATTGCATCTATATAGATGTCTCACTCTGAATTAAGCCGGTCTCACCCTGTTGATTTGGACAGAACTATACTTATTTATACCAGGATATTTGGCTTTCATTATAGCCTTCTTTTCTTTTTTCACTTTAGCATTGCCAGTAAAAATCAAAACCAAACAAAACTCTGCTAGAATGGGTCACAAGTCTTTGTGCAAAGCCATGAAGTTGGCCCTTGGCAGCATGTTCCCATTGTGTCCAATTCTACCACAGCATTCTGCTCCCTGCTGCACCCACTCTACAGCCTCCACTGACACTGGGATGTCTTTTCTTCAGGACTCAGTAATTAGCTGTTTTAAGGAATAGTCATCCCAACATTTGCTTTGTTACTGTGACCCATTGATGAATACCCAAAGATGAGAGCCATATCAAAGCATACTTTGATGTTGTTAAATTCTGTTAATTTTGACTTGGCATCTAATGCAAGGATGAGCTTATCTGCAGGGCTGGAATTTTCCCATCTACTCTCAGGTGCTGTGAGAATAGACCATTGCTGCAGACACTCATACAAGGTTGCTAATACAGTGGTCCTATGACTACTTGCAAAGACTTTAGAACACCTCACTAAGGCTTCTGCAAACTTCTTGCTCAGCCTTTGTTCACTGTTGGTGCAGGTGTTTAAAGAATTATGCCAAGAACAGCTGTTGGTGGTGTACAGGAACAGCAAAAAGGGTGGAGTCCAAGTTTCATCTGTAGATAGTAATAAATCATAACACAAAATAGGCTGGGACTGCCTTTTTCACTCTTTTCCACTGCACCATACTGACCACTAGAGTTTGCTGTATCAACGTTCGAGTGAACAAATCCAAAAGCTCTGAAACAGCCCTATAAAATAATTTCCAAAGAAAGCATGAATTCCCTTACCACAAGCTGTAAAAACTACAATTCCCTTCTCCAACTGTTGAGATGAACTCAACTTGAAATGTAGAAAAAGCCGCAGGAAGTGTATGATTTAGTAATTGGCACTATATTCTCTCAGTTGGTACAATGCCAATGTTCTAGTAGTGTGCTAAGGGACACTGTGCTATTTTCAGATTAAGTGAAAAATCAAGGTCCTGACTGATGATCATTTTATCTAATAAAAGATCCCTTGGCATTTATTTGCAGAAGAAGGGATATTAGCTTTGATGAGTTGGCAAAACTCCAGGTAAGAGAAGCAAATGCTGTAGACCAGGTTTTCCCTGAAATTCTGGAAGGTGAGTGCCCATTTCCTTCTTTCACTTAACAGAATAACATTGAACTGTGTTGTAAAAAGGAGGCACTTTTCACTGGGAAGATGCTTTAGTTTTTAAAGTACTGTGTCACACACTAGGATGAAAAATTAAATATGATGGCAAAAATTAATTTAGGATTTTTGATGCAAAGTGGACTCTGATTTTGGCAACCAGGTTCTTCTCTGGATGAATCTCCAATGTAGTTTCAAGGTTGCTGCATTTAAGACTTCTTAGTGAAATTCATCTATTCCCCCTGACAAAGATACTGGACAGTTTGTTCTCACCTCCACTCACATCCTTGGTCCAGCTGGACTCAGTCCCAGTGACGGCATCAGCAGAAGGAACTCTGACAGAAGAGACCATCAATCTTCTAATTTGCCGTGACTGCCACCACTGCAGTCCCAGGGAGCAAGACGCAAGGAAGACCATTCTAAAGAAGTCTTCCTCCCCACTCGCAGCTCTGGTAATAGTTGTCCTTGTTTACAACTGGGTTAAGGCCTGTTCTGTCAAGACAGGGAACTGATTCCTTTGACCTCTAATAATGCCTCAACTTTTAGAAAGCGATTCTTTTCACATGTGCTTTGGCCACAGTTTCGCAAAGACAGAAAAAGTTTCTTCATAGCATGTCCGTCCTTTGCCAAATTTCAACTCCTTACTTCAAAGCCAAAAAGGGCCAAAACCTCTTATCAAAATTACTTGCCAGCAAAACACTTCTAGGGTGAAGAAAACAATATTACCCCCATGCTCATACCCACAAAGCTTCTCCATGTTACAGTTTGAAAGAATCTGAAAGGAAAGAAAAACAAACAAAAATATTGACAAAGAAACTGGAATGGATTAAACAATTTCAGTCCAAGTAACTACGCTTTAACAAAGTGATAAGCAAGTGAAAAATGAAGCCATATAAGCATACCAACCCAACTTAGCTTCTATTAGTTACTTTAAACAGTAAAAATATTTACCAGGCTGATGATACAGGAACAAAAGCAGACCCTGAGATAACAGTCATAGGCAATAATAATATTCCTTCTTTTAACATTCCATCCATCTGTTTCAATTACTCACTACTTGTGTCCCTCATGAGGTCATAACCCAGTTCACTCATGGTGAGGTAAACAGAATTTAATGGGACTGCTTGTAATGAGTAGGTTACAGGATGGCCTTTACTGAATCACAGTCAGGAGTAAAATTCCAAATAGTCATACATTCATTTTCCAAGTCCGAGATCTCAAGTCAAAGGTCTCCTGCATACTCTTGATTTTCATAGAAATTCAGCTTTCTAAGTGCCTAATTATTTTTGGAACAGAGCCTAAGTCATCTAGCAACAGGATTTTGAAATTGTGGCTTTCTGTCTAGTTATCTGTGCAGAGCCATACACTTCTAGAATTCATAAACAATAAAATCCAGTCATTGTTTTTCCTGAACTGAGCCCCAAACCAACAGATGCAGTTAGAAGGAAATTATTTAAACTAGAAACAAACACTTTAGGAATTAGCCAAACAAGCTAAAAATAAAAGCACATGACATGCTGCAGAAGTAAAATATTCTGCCTCAAAACTTGAACAATAGTGATCAGAGGCAGCCTGAGAATTTGAGGGCAAGCCAGAGAAACAAGAGATTTTCAGTGCTTGCAATTCAGCACACCCAAGTGCTCCCAACTACGGCCCTCTGGAAATGCATAAGGCTGGCTGAGGAGCTCTGGGGAGGATTAACTAGGCAATATACTGGGAAAAATGAGGAAATGAGCAAATGCATTCCTCAAAGCAGTTTGGGTGACTGGGAGGATTTGAGAGGATGCTCTATAATTTCTCCTGATGTTCCTGAGGCAGCAGAGGAGCCCAGCTTGCCTATGGTAAGTTTGCATCCGTCTAAGACTTTGTGCTTTGTCCAGACACTTGGAGTTGTCCTGAGTTTGTAGCCCCTTGCCTTCTCATTCCCACATGCAAATATCTTTTCTTTAGTACCAGATATCCTATCCCTTCTAAATTACAAAGCTGTAAAGTTAATTAACTCTTTAATATTAACCTTTTCTTCACACAGTGAGCAAATATTAGATGTGCCCTTTAAAGTCAATAAGCAGTAAGACGATGTCTTTCTGTCCAAATTTTTGACAAACATCCTTGCACAAATCCTAAACTCTAAAGCACTTGACATTTTATGCAGAGCTTTAAGAAAAAGACTAAATTAGACAGTGCTCTGCTTTAGAGCTGAGACCACAGTCTCCCCAAGCTGATGACTGCTGCTGTTCTGATGAAATCCTCAGTGTTTGGAGAAGGCTTTCTTTGGTCTAACTATTCTGCAAAAGTTAGATACTCTTTTAGGGCCAGTGAACTTTCTGTGCTCCTCCAGCTCTTGACTTTCAAATTAGAAGCAGTGCTTTAGTAATTTTTACATAGAAGTTCTTGGACCAATGAGCAGTATGTGTCTGCTGGTGTCAAAATGTAACAAAAAGAGTTTAATTTCATTTCAAAATAGCACGGACCTCTTCTTTTTAATAAGACTTCCTGAGCATTTACATGATGCTTCTGAAACTGCTGTATCTGCATGCCTTTTAGAGCTGGTGGAAGTTTCACCTCATATGAAACTCTTTAAGAGAAGTGACTTTTCAGGCTACTTACACAGTTGCAATGAACATTACCGTAACTATAGGCACAAACAGGGAGGTGTCTTACAGAGGTACCTTAGTGTGGCAAGAGATATTCACAAGTGCCATCAGTCATGGTGCCAAATTAGGTAGTCAAGAAGGGCTTAAAGTATTAATATAAAAGTGTAGAGTGAAAAGCTCAAATTAGAAATTCTTTTCAGCTGTTTTCCTGTGTTGATTTAAAATAAATGACACACAAACCTCAAATATAACTTTAAATGAAGGTTTGCTTTCCAGACACAGTACACAGATCTTAGATAAATAACCACAGAATGCTAAATTTCTAAGAAGAAAAGTAGGCTATTTATGGACACAGTATCTTATGTGAAGCCCTGAAACCAGAGCAGCCTTTCTTGCTGAGGGCTTTAACGTAATTTTTGTGTACATTGCAAGAACAGTCTTCAATGAGTAAGGTAAAGACTGATGAATGACTGGTTTAGACTACAACTTTTTAAGGAGTTAAGGGTCTGCAGCCGCAATAACAGTGCAACAGCTTAACCCAAAACCTAGTGCAGTGGAGACACAGAGTGGGAATTAGATGACTGCTAGTCCATACCACATTTACGCCAAAGCTGTCTTAAATGGATCCCAGAGCCATCCTATTGGATACTCTGAGCCTGGGACTCGTGCAGCTGGTGTAAGAAACTCACGTTGTCTGGATTTGGGATATACTCCAAGTGTTTGCAGCATGGAGTCACATATTGTCTCTTGGAACATCCTGTGCTGGTAGAGAACCAGGATGCTGCACTGTCACTGCCACAGCTTTCTGTTTTCCTATAGGTAAGAGGCGGTGCAATCCCAAGAGAGCAATACAATCCTTTTACTAAACCATGATCTAGTGCACTAGAGGTTTTCCCCGGCATGGGCTGGATTCTGATGCTTTATTCTGGATAGAAGACAAAGAAAATTGAAGGATGTGGATCTCACAGGTCTAAATAGGCCATAAATAGACGTAAGTATAAAGGGCAGTGGGAGGATCACGCCAACCTACAAAAATGAGCGTTATCTTTCCCCATCTATCATCACACAGTGAATCTTCCACTGTATTGTCCCTCACATAAGTCATAGCCACCTACCTTCAGACTGCACAATGTATCTATGACTATATTACACTCACCTACATATCAGACACCTCCTACAGTAGTATCAAATATTACACTGGAGGAATAAGATAGGATAGTGACAGTTAATTAATTCATCTTTTTTTTTTTAAATATTCTGGCTTTCATAAAAAGTATCACTTGCATTTTTTCCAAGTATTTGTAAATCCTAGTGGTCACTTCCCTTCTGGAACATCAGAAGACAAAGATCAGACCAAACTCGGAAACAGTACTCCTAGTCTTTTCCCGCTAAGTTAAGGAGATGTACATGTAATATCCTGTATGTAAACATGCATATGTGAGTGGGTATGGATGTATAAGGAAGTGCTTTAAAATTCTGTTCTAGCATATGATAGAGATCCATATAAAATAATTTACATTTCTTCTTAAGAGACTTGACAAATAAATTTCACTGATTACCCTTGAGTTTGGGGAGATATCATTCTTAATTTGTTCTGCAAAATGTCTTTTTCCTTTTTACCAGCTTCTTGGTGGCCATGGACCAGAAGATGTATTGTCTAGACTAGTAAATTCCATGGCTGGGTGCAGCTGGTAATAGAACTGCTTTCATTCTTAAGGTTCCCAAGCACATCATAAACTGTTCACAGAGCTCACACCCAGCCCATCACTGAAATATAGTCACTGCTGCAGTGGAATTCAGCAGCTGTTTAATGGCTCATAGATCACTCTTGTTCCCAATTAGGCCAGTAGCAATCTTTCTGCTGCTTTGACTGAGAAGGTTCTTGTGTGCTAAGCCAGGCATGTGCTTAAGTACCTTGTTAAATCACAGTCTAAAGGCTTAAACCTTCTCATATAACATTCATACTGACTTCACTGGATGCAAATCTGAGCCTTTGGGAAAGAAGTAGGAAGAACAATTGAAAACACGGTGAATTTTAGGTAGAAGGAAAATAGGGTGAAAGTGGAGTACACAAAACTAGTAAAGCAGATAATCCAGATATTTCCTGTCTGTTCTAGCTGATCTATTGAGGCATTCAAAAGGGGTAATTTTCGTTATTAGAGCAGTTGTCAGTCTCATACAGGGGAATGCTTAGAGTAGAAAGATAAGTAAAGAATGACTCTTTAACATGAGCTAATGGGAGTACCTTGAAAACTCCCTCTGAACTCAAGTGAATTGAATAGTACCTATTTCAAACTAAATGAGTCTCTGGGGACAGGCTTGAAAATTTTTCTCTTTTTAGTAAATCAGAACAGAAGTTGCAGAAAGTACAGTTCATCTAGTACATGAACTCTATTTCTAATGTCCACGTCCATTGCAGTAAGCAAGATTTGCTAATTTTCTCAGGGACACTGTCCCTGCAGTGGGTTGGAACTAGATGGTCTTTAAGGTCCCTTCCAACCCAAACCATTCCAAGATTCGATGATTCTAATAGCCTAGTTCTGCAGGTCTCATGCAACGCTAACTGCCCGTGTCTTCTGTACCAGGCAGAAGCACACAGGGAATGAGTCTCAGTTACCTTTCTGAACAAATTTTAGATGTATTTTCACCTACACAATTTTTTCCTTTTTTTTTTTTTTTTGTTCTCACTGTACTTTCTTCTTGCTTATTTGCTTACAGACAGAAGATCCAAAGTAGTGATTTATTTCAGCATCATGGAGGCCTTCTCTAACTAACTAAAGAAATAAGTCAGAAGAAAATCCACTATTTCTAATTTCCTCACTGTCTTTCCTCTCCCTCCCCCATGACTAGTTCATTTTTCTTTTTTTTTTTAGTGAAACAACTGAGGAGACAGACTGCAGAAGCTCACCAATATAGCACTCAGCTCAGTGAACATGAGATGAGTTTGAAAACAGGGGGTTTTCTCTTCCTTTATGACAGCAGAAATTTTTGTCATCCCTGTCACATAGAGTAACAGTACAAGATCCTGTCAACTGTGAAAAACCAGCTGCTTTTCAAAACAGTTTGATTACTCATCTTTCTCAAACCCTTTTGCCACTGTGAATATCTTAAACCAATAATCACATGATTAATTGATGTGAAATGAAGATGTTACAGTATAAATTAATGATTCATGCAAACTAATGGGAAATTTACTTATGCTCCTCACCACCACATAATATGTCTAAAATTAAAAACTATCTTGTTGGAGGTTGGTATTCATTGTAGTTTCTACAGTACCTAGAAGAGAACTTAAGCTGGTTGCAAACCTTTATATGCAGCTAAAAATAACAATGTTTAATCAGAAAAGATTGGAAACACTAGTAGATGTTTAATTTATGATCACATTACTGTGAAATCATTAATGTGAAAGTGAAAAACAAAGCAATTGCCTTTGTCAGGACGTTCACGGTCCTTTAAATGAGAGAAACTGCTCGAGTGATACGTTGAAGGGTTTAAGACAAATTTTTTCAGCCTGGAAAATTTCTAAAGGACGATTTAAAAAATTATCAAATTCAGATACTGGAAAAGCCAGTAACTTTTACTGTAATATGACATCATTTTATTAAACTTGTCCTTCAGACAAGGACTGAGCTGAAGACAAAAATACCTTGTATTGAGATGTCTACACACCAGCTAGGCATAAAATGCACAACAGCTACTGGAGACTCAGGATTCTGTTCAGTTGCTTCATATAGTTTCCAAGAGAAGTGTAAAATCTGACATGCAGTTACCACTTCGGTGTCATGCCAAGAAACTTGAGGACCTGCTTGAGCAGGTCCAGAAGAGAACCATGAAGATGATGAGAGAGCTGGAGCACCTCTCCTTTTAGGACACACTGAGAGAGTTGGAGTTGTTCAGCATGGAGAAATTAAGGTTCCAGAGAGACATAGTGGTTATCCATTATTGAAGGGGGGACTACAGGAGAGGGACTCTTATCAAGGAGTGTGGTAGCAAACTAAGGGTAACAGTTCTAAACTGAAATAGCATAGAGGGTTAGATTAGAGTAAGATTAAATATTAGGAAGAAGTTATTTACTGTGAGGGTGGTGAGGTTCTGGACGAGGTTGCACAGAGAAATGGTGGATGCCTCTCTGTGGGGAACCTGGTCTAGTGGAAGGTGTTCCTGACCATGGTTGGAAATAGATGATCTTTAAGGTCCCTTCCAACACAAACCACTCTACAATTCTATGATAGGATTTTATTGGCATAACAGGGACTATGTTTTCAGCCACATTGCACTGAACTGCATTGCAAAGTCTTCCTGTATAATGTTTTCAAAGTGTTGCTTTTACACTTTTCCCTACGAAAGGGGGATATTTCTGGGGAATGGCAAAGATTGCACTTATGAGGAGGACATGATGAGTCAGAGTAGATCAGTCATGAAAGACCTTCCAACTGTTCAGCAAAAACTCCCTGAACATCACTGATACTTGTGAATATTTTAGAATAGCAAAGAATAAGTTCAGCAAATGTATTTAAAATTTAAAGAAGACTAACAGGAATCACTATGATATATTGTCTTTCTCTTGTATATATCAGTCCATTCCAGGCACTGATTACTTTGAAACATCATTTGCCATTGCAAGTCAGATGGGAGCTTCCCAGCAGCAGTTCATTGTTGTGGGTATATAATTCTTTCTCTCTCCCTGCCCAGCTACATTGCATGGTCAGGAAGAACAGGAACAAAACATTAAGAAATGTATTGACAAACTTGAGAAGACATTTTCTCTGAATATTACCAGTAGAAATTTTGAGATTATCTGCAACTTGAGGGAGAAGGATAAAACATCACAATTGAGGAACAAGTCTCTCATGATTTCATGCAAACACTCTGATTTTTATTTCTCTACAGACTTCTGAATCCTAAATTTTCACATGCATCTTAAATTTAGAAAAGTAATCTAAAAAGACAGACACTTTACCATGACCTAAGAAGTGTGCATTCACTGTTCTTTTCTTAAGTAAACATCTTGCTCACACACCGTTGTTCACAAGACTTTTGAGGGGCCTGAATAAGGTGGGAGACAAAAGTTCTGCCTACTCAATAGGCCAGTGATCCTAAATTTGGCAGAAACTTCTCACATTACTTATGCTAAGGTAAAGGCAGTCATTACATTCAGCATTACTAGTTTAACCAGTTTCCTTTTTGTTCCCAACTTATTTCTTTCTTACAACATTTTCTGGTTTTCAGATCTTTCAGCATTTCAATTCTTTACCTGTGAAGGTGTGGAAAGACCAGAGGAGGGCAGGCAGAGTCTGGGATGGAAAAATGCAGCAGCTAGGAAGAGATGTTTAAAATATGTCAGAGAAATCAATAATCCAAATGAAATAAAGAACAGAGCTTTTGCAGTGAATCAGGGAATTCACCTTTGCTTTCCACACAGAAAGAACCCTGAAGCTGAGCACTGCCTCTTCTTACAGTGGCATTCACATAACAACGTGAGGCAAGATGACAGCCAAGTTCTTCAGTTCTCCTTTTCACTTAATCTTTCTCCACCTTAGATTCATATTTTAGATGAAATATCTTAGGGTTGCCTCTGTAGATTGATTTCTCATCTTAAGGACATAAAGTTTATGGTTATTTATTAAACCGATGTGGTGGATACTTCAAAAAATTAATCAGGCCCAGATAGCCCTTCTTTCTCATTTTACATATAACAAGACAAGTAATGGCGAAACAGATCCTTGAGGGAAAGTAAGGCAGGAAGTATCTTAAGAAAACTACATCCATAATTGTCTTTTCATAACTCCTCAGAAGGAAGCAAAATGAAATCATTCCTTCTTTGTTACCATATTTTGAACAAAATCCAGGACAACCTGGGAGAATGCCTTTCTCCTGAGGAACAAAGACATTTCTCAGAGTGTGTTTCAGAGTTCACATGGTGCGAAGGGAGGTGAGACAATGTCTGTTCATCAGCCTGTGGACCTTGGGCTTGATTTAAGGAAGGCAGTCACAGGTCTCTTGTACACTAGAGACACTGTGTGCCGGAAATCTGGAGGTCAAATCACCAAGAGTCTCTCAAGAAGTAGTGCCACTCTGCTTTCTGTCCAAAAGTGCCATAACCCTTCAAACCACAGCTAAACTCAGAGGCCCCAGCTAGGGTCCATGATTTTCTTGTGGTAGAAGATCTGCTACTATTCAATACTGGAAGAAAATCTAAAAGTGATGATGGAAAAAAAAGGTATGATTCCTGGGATTTCAAAGCTGGTATCAACAAGGGAACACATGTTTAGTCTTTTGATATATGGTATCCAAAACAAAGATAGTCTACGGAGGTGGTTTAGAAGAGAAGACAAGCTGAAGCATTTCTTGTCTGGTGAAATTAAAAAATGCTTATGATTCTTTACTGTTGACAGGAATTAATGTGAAGAATTAGGTTCCAGAGCCCAGAAACAAGCAAAAAGAAAGGACATAGATTAGAATGAGCAGGAATACTCACATATTTATTATGTTGTGGTTGTTTCATGTGAACATTAACAACAAATTCATCCTTATAAGACTTGTCCACAGTAAAAATAGCATTTCACTCATGAAGGTACATTTTTTACTCACATGTCTTCTTCACATCACTTTTTTTTTTTCTAACTGAAGCCTCAGACAAAATCTAGAGGCAAGTTCAGACAATTTTGCAAAGCTATGCTAACATTAGTAGGTAAGTCAGGAACTTGTGATAAAAAGCACAAAATACTGAAAAGAAGACTCAGAGAACAAGTGTTTACCTGGATTCTGCATAGCTGGAGACAAAGTTCACTACTGTTGCATCTGTTCAGAATTTGGTCTTAAGCCAGGATGAAATAAATCTGAACTGCTAGTAGGTGATGGGAGCCCTGAGAAGACAACACAATGTTCATGCCTATGTAAGTTTCATCTCTGCAGAAAGAGGGAAGATTATTACAGATGCTGAGTACACCTGCTTTAGGTGCAACCATCTGACTTGGGTGCCTCATGTACATAAATCATCTAGATCCCTCTCTACACATTAACAGGGAAAAATAGGCAGCTCCACAGGGAACTAACCCTTCTGGAATACAAACCTCTTCTCTGTGGAGACAAGACACCCTCTCCACAGGCAGGGAAGTGGTTTGGCCTACATGCATTACTTTTAACCCTACCAATACAGGTGAAGGAAATCCCACTAATTGTTTTTCTTAATAAAGAGGAAGTACTGCACTTGAATATTATTAGTCATCCTCCAGATGAAACTGGAAAATACTGCCCATTTTCTAAACCACCTGGCATGTACAGGAGATCAAATAGCATCTTTAAATCTGGATCTTCCACTTTCCCATTAGGCCACCTAAATCAAATTCTTATAAAAGATACTAGAAGCACTCAGCTAGAGGCTGTTGAGTTTATTCCTGCAGAAATAAGAGATTAGCAGCATCAGACTAATAACTATGCACAAAACTAATCATCTGAAAGATGCCATGGCAGAAAACTGTGACAGAACCTGGATTATACACTCATAAAAACTCTAGAGATTTGTCAAGGGAATGTATAAAACCAGTGTTGTTCCTATTTCTGTTCAATTTAATTTCTTAAATATGCCTGTTTTTCTTTCTAACATATGATTCTGTCTCATTAAAAAAATAGGGAAAGCATTTTATTTTTTCTCTCTCTCCATATGCATATTAATATAAGAACACTCTAATGCATGAGTCTCATTCTCTGTAGTTAGCAGCTGAATTTTCACATATATTGTTAATAGAGGTGGCAACATCATCTCAACTTGAAATTTCCCAACTCTCCTAATAAATTTTAATTTCCAGTGTCTTAAAATTCTGTTAAACTGTAACCACTCAGGTTAAAAAATTTCCACATTTAGTATCTGTCTTAAACTGAATTTTTAAAGACACTGCCACTCCACATACTTCATCCAGTTCTCAGAAAGACAGTCAGGTAAAACTCAGTGATTTCCCATCTCAAGAAAATAAAAATAAAACCTTAAAACAGTTTGTTGGAATAACATTGAGTATATTATCTTGTGTGGTAGACACTCAAAATGTAACAGGTGGAAAGTGAAATCTGGAATAAGGATGTGTTGCATGCCATTTCTGTTTCCTAGTTGTAGCCTTTCAAAAACCCTCGGAGTTTGTCCATGCTCACATAAGAGCTGAGGCAGTTGGCAGCTGCATGCTTATAAATTCCTTCCACACTGTGTTTTCCTGCCTGCTGTCAGCTCTCAAGGCCAGGAAGTCTCTCTTTCTTTCTCTTTCTTTGTGTGAACTCATTGTTTCCCTTGCTGATTGCTAAGCCCAAGCTCTGTGAAGGAGGATACAGTCCAATGTGAACTGGAGAAAATTCAGCTCAGAGAGAGTTTGGAAGTTAGATGTGGCGTCGTATATTAAGAGAGGTGCCGCGCAGAGAAAATGGAATAGATGTATCTGAAGCTTCACAGTTCCTAAATCTCATATTTACAAGCAAGTGTTATGTGCAACTGCATTGGAAAAATGTGCTTTTCTGTATCTCTTGGTGCCACTCAAAAGAAAGTATGAGAACATCACCCAGGAGTCACAAAGCTAACAAAAGACGAGGTTTTTGCAGTGGATATAAAGGTTTCTGTGCCTTTATAGGCATAGACTATCTGACTCTCAAAACTTAGAGAACACCAAGTGAGACGTTCAATGCAATTAAGTGCATATCATAAAACAAGGGTTTAAATGTCCAATTTTAACTACCTTACTTTAAAATAAACATGCTGCAAGGCATGTGCACACATGTGAACAAGATTAGATTCTTCTCTAAGTCTCCCTTATTTTGAATGGTTCCAAGCTCCTCTTCCTTTTCCATGTTCTGCTCAACACAGAAGTTTAGCAAAATATTTTTCTTCAAACTATAACTTTTCTTGAAGACATGCTTATAGTGAAAAATCCTATCTTCACACAGTGTGAATCCAAAATTTGACAGTTACAACAGTGAATAAGCATATTTTGCCATTACTTGGCTAAAAACATCCAACAATGTCACATAGCACATAGCAGTGGAGAATTTTTTGTCAGTTTTATGGTAGTAAGTTTTCCCAGCATCAAAGCTGCTTAGTTTATTTATTTTGACGGTCCTTTACCCCATAGGTCGGCCAAGAAGATCCACACCAATAAACCTGGAATGTATTTTAGTCATTATCGTGGTCTCAATGAAGTTTCTTCTAGCTATGGCATCATATTCTCCTGGTGCTTCTGCTGAAGGCATAACACAGTGTTTCAGTAACTATTTCTCTTCTTCAAAGCCTTGGAATGGATTTTAAGGGGTTGTAATTCTGAAAAATAAACACCATTTAAACTATGATTCCAGTCATTGAGATGAACAAGCTCAAAGACAGTAGGTGTGGGATTTGGATCTTCTCCTGTCTTGCAAATAAATCCTTAGAAGTTAGCTCTTTGTTGAGAAAATTGTTGTAGGGCAGGACCGGGGCCCATGAAAGAGTCAGCCTTTCTGAAGGAAAGGAAGAAAATGTTGCTTAAATTGAATCAGTGTTGGTCAGTGCAGACTTGAAGACTTTTGAATATTTTATTTCCATGAAAACAATGTTTTTGCCCAGACATTGTACACTATAGTCCAGTAAAAGTCTCTATATACAACTCTATACCTCTATCTAGAGAAATTTATTCCCTTAAGCTTTGGAGAGTGGACACAGCAATCCAAAACTTTGTTATTTACATAAGTAAAAAAACCCAGCATAATCCTTTCAACATGTTGAAAGTGATCTGGTCCAAGTTTATAAAATGAACTGCCCATAACATCTGTCTCCAGCCCAGAGAACACACTAAAACTCTGTGGTACTTCAAGCTGAACAATGTTGAGATATTGGATATAAAGATACACATTATCTCTTGGACATATTTTTCATGTGCTGTCTAATGGGAGCACTCTGGCATGAAATTCACAGATAAGGGAATGCAAGGACTGTTTCTTCTGTATGAAATATCTTCACTTAATTTTCAAAATGAAATGTGACAGTACTGTAGACAAGAGACTACTGTAGCTTGTTTACATATGTTGCCCTGGAGAGTGATGCCACGGTTAGTAGATCAAGATTTCATGAGGAAACATAGGCAAAAAAACCCCAGAGGTCCATCTATTATAAGAAAGATACATTTAATTCCCAAGGAGCACAATAAAATGGCCAAAGCAATACACAGTTACAAGAAATTATATGGGCTTTTTTTTCTTCTGGTTTAAAACTGTAATTGGTTCCTCCAAATCTACCCTTTTCTGTCAGGATGCACCTTTCCTTGGCCAATCTAAATAAATCATATTATGCTGTTGTAGTACCAGGACCTTATTCACTGCTGCTTGCACATGTTGCAGTTTGTTGCAGCATTCAAAACTATGCTGCAACGTTTCTACCACCACCTCTATTTTTGTTTCCCTCATTTCTAATTCTTTGTTTATTGCATATAATAGAGCTGCAGATATCAGTCTTAAATAGAGACAGGAATGTTTTTAATGTACTTTTAACAAATGAAGCTACCCAATATTAGCTCATAATAATGTGTTTTTAGCCACAACCTGAAGCCTCATTAGAGCCAATGTGACTTCATGCGTTCCCATTTTGTTTGTGCTGTATGCAGAACAAGTGCCTCAGCATTTCAATACCACAGATCCTTTATGATCTTAAAGGATGTGTTTAACTTCACTTGAATTTTTTCCTTTTCTAATTAGAAATTACTAATCATGAATTAATAGGGAAAGTGTTCACCTTGAAAAATAATAAACTATGGGATAAACTACTTATTTAGGTTACTCAAAACTTTACAGTTGCTTATAGTCTGTAGACAGTGGCTACCTGGAACCTAAATCCACCCTCTCAAAGTATATATCCTCCTGTGTCTTACTAATGACTAGGGCACACAATAAGGAAACTGTAAGCGTACACACCAGTGATGTGCATCCAGTGCTAGGGTATCTCTTACTGGCTTGTGGGATGGTTGCATTTTTTTTTTCTTCTTTTTCTCTGTTGTCTTTTTTATTTTTTTTTTCTCTATGTGTGTTTTGGTTTGATTTGTTTTATTTTAACTGAATGTTTTTCCTAAGTACTTTTTCCCTAACTCATTTCACAGGGAAAAATAATAATGCCCTTTTCCTTGGCTAAGCACAGATACTTAGCACTTCATTTGTCACCATGCTATACACACATCCCAGCAGGAATGAGAACACAACTGACTTCTTGAAATTGGGCTATGGGATGTTCTGCACTGACTTTTTCACTGTGAGAGAAATATCTTTTTCGGTCTCATCCTATTCTGTCATTCTCACCTTTTTTCTTTCAAGAGAACTGAATGTACAACCAAATGACACTAAAAGTAAGAAAAGTATTAGATGCTAACAAAGTAAATGAATTGCTTTGCCTCTGGTTCTTAAACAGATAAAAGTTCTGAATCTGCGGGCACTTTAATGACTCCTGTCACTAGTTGTGATGAAAGCCCAGAAAGCAGTGTTGCTTGGGATGTACATAGGAAAACTAGGGATTTTTAAAGTTTTCTATGAAATGAGTGGTAACAAAAATTGTGAACAACTCACTGGCATAGAGGAACTTTTATTTAACTTTTCTTAGCAAGTGTTAAACATTCTGAGAAAACATTTCCAACATGATCTACTTTTTGCCTTCAGCTGTCTGGTCTGCAGCCTGTGCACGGGGATATGTAATTTTTCTCTGCCACGTGGTTATCTTCCTTCACCACCATCATGGTACCAATGCTCCTTTGCTGCTACCAGCAACATTATTGGTAACTATGACTTTTTTTTTGTTATCATTCTATATGGTCCTAATCATGGAATGAAAATTTGTGAGGACTTCATCTGCTCAAACATCAGTGCCTGCAATTTGGATATCAACATCTAGGTAAACATGCTTTGGTCTCTGCCTTTGCCATGTTTGGTTTTCCAGTATAGAAGTGTCCATTGTGAACCTTGCAAAAACTTTCTGTTGTGATAAAGGCATAAATTCTGTTATTACTTTCCATAAAGTTCCTAAAATTCATATTGAAATGCTTTGTTATTGTAGCAAATGACATGCAAGGAAGGAAAAATGGGACTAATGGGAAAAAAACATGTTACAGGGTACTGCCTGGAACATATTCTGCCCTCACAAGACCCACATTATCTCCCAGTAACAGTAATGGAAATTTTGCATACACATCAAGGTAGAATATACAGCCTAGTTTTTGACTGCTTTGATTTATATTTATGAATGTAACTATACATTTATTCCTTCAGCCAATTTTAAGACCTATGATTCAGAGTTTAAATTTATTCATTAATACCTGCAAATAGAGAAAACCAGCAAGGAGACAACATTAATTTAAGGAAAAACAATCTGATTATATGACAAAATATGTCAGGCATAAGGAAGAAAATTAAGGTTAGTATTTTTCTCTCTTGAGATTAAAAACCTTGTCAGAATGCTTATCCCATTGGCATCAATTGTTTGGGGAAAAAAATTTACATATTAAAAATTTATGGTGCAATTATAGGCCACATCATTTGTCTCAGAAAGGGTACATTCTGTTTTACATAAGGCATAATAGACTTAAATATCTCATAATACAGAATTTTAGAACTATACATCTGCAGATGTGAAGAGTTTTAATTGAGATACATTGTATAAATAAAAGACAAGCAAAAGTACGGAGATATATGTTCATTTATGTGATGGAATTCTTTTGGACTCATTTTCCTAATTGATTTAATATCACATTGTGAATTATTGTGAAATTAGTAAGTTTGAACACTAGAATAGTTAATTAGATTAATAACACAGTTGAAGACTAAAGGCAGGCTGTACATCATGCACACACCTACCTTCTCTTAAAATTGAAGGTAAAAATTGCTGTATTCCAGACTACTTTGTAGTAACTATTATTTTGCTTTATTTTGAGTACTAAAAGAATTGTACCTAAAGGCACCAACTTAGAAATAAATAGTATGAAAATAAAAATTACAGATATCCAATACAAATCAGAAATATTCCACTTTCAGATGTTAAGGACTAGTCTTACATCTGTAACTCTGTGTTTGGATTTTTTTGTATTTGAAGAATTACAGTATATGTTCTCTGCAGACAAGATTTTAAAGTGTAAATGTTAAGCCATCACTTATAAACCTGATTTTTGTTTTTGTTTTTGTTTTTTTTCTTTATTTGTTTGTTTTAATAAATGAAGAAGACGAATTCTTTTCTTTGTACTAACAACCAATCCAACCTCTAAAACACCTCACTAGATAAAAAGGAAAGTACTAATATGTGAATGGCTTACTTTTCAATCAGAGTTTCTAAAAGGTTAAGTTTCATGAGACCTGGTTCTTTTATTTCAATGTTAATGACATATCCTCATGTTACGGGCATGCCATAATGCTGAAACACTCTGAAACTGATCAACCCCACTATCATCAAAGAACTCAGATGTGTTTTTTTAATGTCAGGAAATAATATAGTCTCTCCTAGAGCTCTCAATGACAAACTGACCCAATTTGAATGTAAAAGTCATGTTCCTGAACTTTGGACAGTTTCTGTTGATAGGGAATTTCCAGATTTGATAGCTCTGGTACTATTTATGCCGGATTCATCATCCCTGCCAAGTTCACAGTCCTCCAAATTGCAACAAACCAAAAATTGCCCAAGCCTGACATTTGAACTGTTGCAAAATATCAATCCCGTTTCCTCAAACATGAAATGAAATCATTATTAGATCACAAAACTGAGCACATTTATAATAAAGATCAGTCTGATTTAACAAGATTTGTCTCAAAGATTCCTTCTGGTCCTGGTTTACTTGAATTCAATGCAATTTTGTGCATATGTCCACTGTCAGTTTTCTTCCAGCTCACTTCACATCTGTTTTTCCCTTCTCATTCTAGTCTGAGCGTGAATAAAAACTCAGGCTGCATCACTTTGTTTCATCTGGTTTCACAATGAAAGGGTGATGTTCAAAGAAGTTAACGCAATCCTCCAAACAGTCTGATTACCCTAAAACTGAAACCCAAGTACATACAAAAGGCTCTGTGGTACAGAAGGCTTAATCTGTAAAGACAATTCAGTATTTCATAGAAAGCTGAAGAAAAATAATAATAAAAAAAAATCCTGGAAAGAATTTTTACCAACCTTTTTTTTTTGCCCAGGCACAACATCCCCAATCCCTAAATAAATTTAGATTAAAGGAGAGAAACATACAGTCTATGAGGGTTTTATTAGTAAAATTAGGTCAATTTTGTCAGAAAAAGTTTTACAATAAAGAGCGATAAACCTTTTGATTTATTTCAAGTTCTTTTCTGCCAAATGAAAGTGAGGAGTTCAGTAGGAATTCACAAATCTTGTACCATATTGGTATTTCTCTGTGAAAAAATTCAGTCCAGTATATGGATGGCTTCTCAGCAACAGCGTATCAAAGCATAGATTTTTTGTTTCATTGACCTATAGCAGAGATGATGGATCCACTGTTACTCAGCTTCTGTGAAGTGTAACTGACTGCAAAAATCAACGCACTAAAGCATCGTGTTTAACAGTGGTGCTTTCTTACTGCGGCCACCACGTATAATGACAACTGCAGAATACACCACTGCCAAAAGTTATTAAATACACACTGAGCATTCAACTCTGCTTCAGGCAAAATCAACCAGAAAAATATGGGCTTTTTCCTCTGTTCCCGAGGTGGTCAAACTCACCTGAGAAAGCTCAGTTGGCCTTCAGGTCTTACTTACAGATTAGGGCAGTATGGACTGTGAGGATGAACAACCAGCATAGAGAGCAGCAGAAAGTGGTCATCGCTGGGAAAGCTGTTTTAGGGTTGTTTGCAGACTAACACCTCCAAGGTTATTTGTGCTATCTTCCAAGTTCTGAATACTATGTTGACTGTCTCTACCCAATGACAAATCCAAAACAGAAGACATGTGAATAGTTATCAGTCAAAATGATACTAAAGCAAAATATTACTAAAATAAAACACTGCCTTTGAGAACAAGACTTGCCTCCTTGCACCCTTCTAAGGATGAGCATGGAACTACACATATCAGAAGAAAGGCATACTAAGGTAGGTACGCATAAAAGAATCAGAATGGCTAAGATTTTCCCACTGCTGAAAGAGAGGATCTTTACCAGTAGAATAAAGTATAGCACATAGGATCTTTACTCAAAGAGCAAAGCGATGAAGAGATTTTAAATTGGACTATGATTCATAGTAATTCATTTCTCAATATATTTTCCTTGAAGGAAGAGATACAATGTAAATGGAAAATTATTGGAATCCACTACATTTTCATCAAAGGGGTCAGACAATAGTTCACACAAACTAGTACACTGTTTCCTTTATGGGAACTTCTAAGCTGTCTTAAAGTAAGACACTAACTTCAATGTGCAAGACTGAAGATTTCTACCTCTTCAGACATGCAGATCCTTCACTGGAAGTAATGAATCTGGTGAAAAACTTATAGCTTTTTTCTGAACATTAATAAGAAGAATGAAAAGTGAAGAATACTAGCATTTCTGACATTAATTCCAGCCAGGTCCCCAGACTGTTTAACACTGGAAACTATATTTTCTGAGGGGACTTAATACATTCAGTGACAGTAAGAATCACTTTCTTCTTAAAGTTTTAAATTATTTATATTCCCTCCTTTTCTTATTGTTTTCTTTGTCATTCACACTAATATAATTACTTCAACAGCTGACATGATACAATAGAAAAAATTTGAATAGGTACAGCATATAATTAGAAGAGGAATGAGTTTGACCTTGATGACAGAAAGATAAAGCCAGGAGACCTATATATAGATGCATAATAAGAAACTGAATAGTCACATTGAATGTAATTCTTTAGTAGAGTAGTAGTTAAAAAATGGAGGTGTGTGTTGCTGAATGACATGGCACAGGTCAAAAGCCAAATAACATGGAGCTCTGAAAGAAACAGGCATCAAAATGTCAAGTCAAATTAGTCAGTGGTACCACTTCTGCATCATGGCTGTCTGTGACAGATGAGCAATTAAATATGTAAATAAAAAAAAAGAACTTGCTCCTCTGTAGGTCTTAAGGGATAAAAACACCTGTTCACCAGGCTTACAAGACATAAATTACAGTTAATAGGCAAGTTTTAAAATAATTTATAAAGAATTAATCAGAGAAGTACACTGCTTTTGTCCTAGAAATCAGCATTTCGACTGATTCAAGAAATTTGCATGGAAAGCCAGTCTTCTCAATGACTCACTGCCATGCTTCATTTGTTCCATTGCAAACTGTAAGGTCCTGGTTTGTATTCTCCCAAACATGCTTGCAAAATTGCAAGCACACTATTGCACATGCCAAATGGGCTGTTACAAGTGCAATCGTTTGTTGGCACAAAACTGGTCAGACTGAGCACAAAACAAATCACAGTTCCTCAGTAATTGCTTAGATGCACTCATAAGCACACATATGGCATCCAGAAATGAATTTTTGAAAACCACTTTGTATTTTTTTCCCCCATAGATATATAAAACCTACTATTGAGGTACGTGATACCTGTTTCCCATCAGTTTCCTGAAAGGTTGCACAGTAAATTTGTGGTCATATTAAGAAATTCACAGTTCCTGAATAAATCTCTTCTACTAGATCAGAAGCAATTGTACTGAGTTTGCATCACAAGGTTATGACAGTGGGGGGCTACAGAGGTGGCTTCTGTGAGGAGCTGCCTGGAGTTTCCCCCATGTCTGACAGAGCCAATGCCACCTGGCTCCAGGATGGACCTGCCACTGACGGTGACTGAACCCATCAGTGACAGTGATAGTGCCTCTGAGAAAACAATCTAAGAAGGGGGGTAAAATCTGCTGCCCACCAGCAGCCCGAGAGAGCAGTGAGAATACAGGACAGAAACAGCCTTGCAGACAACAGCTCAGTGAGAAAGGAGGATCTTGCTCCAGTTGGTGAACCAGAGATTCCCTTGCAGTCTGTGGTGCAGCCCATGGTGAGGGACCTGTGCCGCTGCAGCCCCTGGAGGTTCATGGTGGAACAGAGATCCACCTGCTTCCCATGGAGGAACCTATGTAGGAGCAGGTGAGTGACAAAAGGAGCCTGGGACCCTGTGGGAAGCCCAAAATGGAGCAGGCTCCTAGCAGGATCTGTGGACCACAAAGAGAGGGGCCCATGCTGGAGCAGGTTTGCTGGCAGGACTTTTGACCACATGATGGACCTATGCCGAAGCAGTCCATGAATAACTGCAGCCCATGGGAAGGAGAACCACACTGGAGAAGTTTGTGGTAGATTGACTCCTGTGGGAGGGATCTCATGCTGAAGCAGATGAAGAGTATAATGAGTCCTACGCCTTAGGAGGAAACAGCAGCAGAAACATTGTGTGATGAACTGACCCCAGCCCCATTTCCCCATCGCTCTGCCCCACTAGAGGAGTGGAAGGAAAGAAAATGGGGAGTGAAGCTGAGCCCAGAAAGAAGGGAGGAGTGGGGAGGAACTGTTTTAAGATTTCTCAGTGTCCTACTCTGGTAAGAAATTCTAGTCGATTCTCTTTTGCCTGTGGCAGTCATTGCTCAATGTTCTCTCCTTGTTTGACCCATGATCTTTCTTTTATATTTTCTCTCTCCAGTCCAGCTGAGGAGGGGAATTACAGAGTGGTCTTGGTGGGCACCTGGTGTGGAAGAATGAAGGTGTAAATGACTTTAAGTTAGAAATAAACCTTTTAATAACTAGTCTGTAATAGACATGCAAATACAGACAGGGCGAAATCCTGTTCTCCAACACAGAGACTAGAAAATATACAACACAATATCAAACAGTCTAGTTTCCAAGAAATTAATATTAAGAATATCTTGATTTGAAGGTGCAACAGTTCACACTCACTGAGCCTTTATTTAACAGAAGTTTCCAATGGAAACTCAGTCAAAACTGGCAAAGCTGATCTGTACTCTCTCTTCAGGCTACTCTTATGAAAAAAACCACACCTGTAACCCAAAAATGGATAGCTGAATAAATATTACCAGGATTTTTGTGTCTCAATTCTCTGTTACTCAAGAAAAATGAGTAATAGGATCTTAACACCTATTGCGAATTATTATCACTCTTACAATGGTGAGTGCATTCAAAGATAAAAAGAAAAATGAAAGTAAATGCACATCAAATAGGAAATTATTTATACAGACGGGAAGGAAGCAGACCATTTTAGAGATCCAATCAACATCATGGACTGAATGTTTTTTACTGGAAAAGAGAGGGAGAAATGAAGAGCAGTTTATTAGGGTTTCCTTGCATTGCAATTTTTACTTGGCCAGGGTCGAGAGCTGGATGTTTAGGATTGCATATGCAGCAAGGTACATTCAGAGCTGTTCCCCTGCTTCCCCAAAAGATGTTGAAACACATATTGTCATCCATGACCTATCAGAGCAATAGCCTGAAAAACAGAGCAATAAGTGAGATGTGAGAAAGCAAATAAACTTATCCTGACTTTTCTGTGCAAGTCAACTGACTACACAAGTGTCAGTAATGCTGAAGGTTGTGGAACCTCATAGAAAATCTTAATAGAAAAACCTGTGTCCCCAGGCAAACTTATTTGCAGATGCTACATTCATATGCTCCCACAGAGAAGTGAATAATGTCATAAAAGCCCAGATCCTTCTGTTTCTGATGCCATAATATCATGAAAAGAATTGTGTCTGTAAAGGGCAGAAAGAGTCTATGT
This sequence comes from Formicarius rufipectus, assembly GCA_013399695.1. Classification (NCBI taxonomy): domain Eukaryota; kingdom Metazoa; phylum Chordata; class Aves; order Passeriformes; family Formicariidae; genus Formicarius; species Formicarius rufipectus. Next base: position 659,317 of record VXAU01001251.1, read on the forward strand.
AAAAATGAGCATGTTAGCAATGTTGGTAAGGCTGTGTATGCAATTAAATCATACCAGCCATTCAAACACCATTTTTACCATAGCCACAGGAACATGTGGATTTGAGAAAAACCAGCAACAGGACATGTGCTCCCATATAGGGGCCCTTATTTGTTGTCTTCTTTTCCTGCTGGCTCAAGCAATTAAAACCAGCATCAGTCTGATCCTGTTATGCTTGTTTTGAGGGAGCTGAAGCTTCCACCTGAATTTGCTCTGATTCTTCTGCCTTGTACATAGAGAAAGCCTGTAATTAAAACTCAACACCTTTTCTTCATCAGTTTTTTAAACTTTTATAGTTTTTAGAGCTGGATTTTTGTATGAGGCATGTTTTTCTTTTCCCTAATAATCCCCTTAAGCCATAACCCCAGGAGCCTATTCATTGCCAACGCCATGAAGGACAATGGGAAAAAGAGGCCTTAGTTTTAACCAAGTGCTTGCCCATGGAACCAAATGGAGAGGGAAACCAGCTCTGTAACCCCATGCAGGCTCCTATTGTTGGCTCTAACCCTTTGTAGGTTGTCCAGACCCCTTTTTCAGTACAGCACATTAGCTAATGGTATAGGTGAAACCTAATCCAGTTATGTTCACGGTCTCAGATATCTTGGGCATCAGTTGTTTGTCCTGGTTCTCTGATTATCCCTGCGTGCTTCATAAATTTAGCAACTTTTAGTTATTCTTGAAATTTCTTTTGCAATGAGTTCCCTTCGGAACAAAGCCTGGGTGTGCCTTTAAGTCTAGGCTGTTTGCTGAAGGGACTCTGCCAGAATGGCACTGAACAAGTGTAGCTTATTTTCCCCATGCTGTCCTCCAAACTGTCCCCCAAAACTTTACATGTTCATTCTGCTCTTATGCAGCACCCCAGAGCACACAATGCCTACAATGCCATAAACAGAGTGCTCTAGTGGACTCCAGAAGCCAGTCAAAATGTTCCTCAGAACTTGAATGGAAAAATAAATCACAAAATATAATAAGAATACAACGAAAGGTAATCCCTACTGGCAATTACAACCTAGTTCAGCATTTTCTCTCTTTCAGGGGCATGAGGAGATGCAATAACAGGAACACACCTGAACCCTGTGGCCCACTCACCTCATGCTTTCTCAGTTTCTGCTGCAGCCAATTAGGGATATTACATACATCCCTGCTGTCTTGTTTCTGCTGATTGACCTGCAGACCATAAATTTGCATAACCTCCTTCTAAAGTTGCCTGCGTTGTCTGCCTCCAGAAGGCCACTACACCATGCAAAGAAGTGTTTTCCTTACCCTGTTTTAAATCAATCCTGCTTATTTTAATGAATGACTCTATAGTCCTAGCATTGTGGTGGGTGTTAAAAAAAGATTCTACATTTACCTGATCCAGCCTTTTCTGATTCCTGTCCACAGCTTTCTCCCTTCAAACTAAACCATGACAGTCCTTCCAGTCTCACTTTGTAAGGCAGCTGCTCCATGCATTGGTTATTAATGCTGTCAACACAACTTATCTATAACATTTATCCAGCTGATTGGTACTCAGTGTTGGAGCAGATGCACTTAGCAGTGTTGAATTTAGCTACTAACTCTACATTACCTCATTAAAAGCTCATGTTTTGGCACTAATGCAATCTATAGAATAAAGCATTGCACCTGAGCAGGGGTGGTTCGTGTTGGAGTACATGATGAGAAAATCCTCATGGATAGTATGAATATGTAGAAATACTAAACAAGTACCTAGGTTGAAATGTATTGGAATACCTCTGAATTCCTTGAAAGACAACCCGAAGCAGCTCATCAAGCTCTTATGTCCTATTACTTTCACTGCTGTGAAACTGTGTTGACTTTCCTGTCTTGATCTTCAAATGTATGCCAATGTAAATAAGAGGAGATTCTGGGCTTTTGCTCCCTGTGGCTTGGCAAAATTACTAGAAAGCTGCTGGAAATGGAGGGCTGAGGAACACTACACTCAGGCTGTGTCTTTGTATTTGTCAGGTTCTGCAAGGGAAAGAAAACCTCTGAGATTTTCAGGGGATATTATAAAAGCAATAAATCCAAAAAGAACACCTATATTTTCGCTGTTCTTTTCTCCTGTATCACCCAACAACAAAAAGGATTAGACAGAAACACTACTGAGGTGGAGATCTGTAAGAAATCTCCCTGGAAAATGCTAAACAAACTACTAAAATATAAGTGACAGGACCATGCCAACATTGCATATAAGTAAAATCATCTGAGCCTAGGGGCTGAGACCTCATTGAGAGACTCATGTGGGGTGACAGAGGGATACCTAGCAGCTTAGACATCTGCTTAGGTCTAAGCAGAGAAGATACATGGGAATCAGGCACAACTCTGAGAGAAACACCAAGGTTTGGGTTTTAAGCTGGAAGCCCTTGGGTGGTATTGGATCTAATCATCCTCTAAATCCGAATTCAATGTTGCTTCCCAATATTTTCTGTTTTCTTTATTCTGGGGTAATAATTAGAAAAATACATATACACATAGCTGTACTTGAAAATGACACCTACATGCATTTGTAAAACTGTTTTTGTTTTTATGTTGTTTTGTTTTGGTGGGGGTTTTTTTGTTGTGGTTGTTTTTTTGTTTGGTTGGTTTTGGATTTTTGTTTTGGTTTTGTTTGTTTGTTTGTTCATTTGTTTGTTTTTTTAAAAAAAAAGTAAAAAAGAAAAATCTTACTTTTTCTTCAACTCCTAGAGAGAAGACCCAGGACTTTTGCTTCAAATGCTACTCTGCCACCATGGAGACTGGCATTCAGAGAAGTCTTTCTGACTCTGTAACTTTTTGTCTTGACCCATCATAACAACCCTTATCATCTTCACCACTAGAACAAGAAGTTACGTCATTATCTGTAACCATAGCAGCAGCAGCAGGACTAGGTAATTGAATTTTTTCGATGAAATGTATCCATGGTCAGTGTTCATTGTTAAAATGTTGCTGTAAAGGAAAATTGGGAAAAAAAGATAGATTTAGATTTTTTAATGCTGCCATTTCTTTGCATTCTAAAGTCACAATAATGCAGATAGGAACAATATGTAACTCTGAGTTAACTTTTTACTGCCTCGATCACCTGAGCAGTACGTAAAAATCAGGTCGCTAGGTATTTCACATTAAAAAAAGCATCAGGAGTGTCGAGTTTTTAAAGTTTTTGTGGATTTCATTTCATAATAATATTTTACATTATTTTCCCCATATTTCTGCTATTTAACTGCATCTAAAACTTAGTTTTACCAAAGACTAAAAAAAATGGTTTTGCTACAATGGAGAATCTCTCTTAGTGACTGGCTAGAAGAATAGATTAATTCAACTGAAACATTTCTAAAACTAAGAAATCAAATAGTAATGGTCAGCTGGTCACTAGCTCATTTTTTAATTTTGTTTTTATTTTCCAGACAGTGTTTTAAGTACCACACAAACTAAAACATATACATTCAACATCTCACAAAAGACTTAAAATATTGAATAATTTTTAAAATTCATTCCTCCAACATTCTTACCAACAGTATATCATCTTTCTCAAGGAATGATTTATATAAGCTTTTTCTAAACAGACAAAAAAGATATTGCCAAACCACTTTGGAAAAAATGTTGTAGATAAAGGAGGTAAGAGACCATTAACCATTTCAGTTAACCATTAACAAAGATCATAATTTATTAGTCACATATGGTTCTTGTATTGCCATTGTATGTTCCTCTTCAGTCACGCTACCTTTGCATTAACAGTTCTATCTCAGTAGCCTTTTTTCTCACACCTTTATATATTTAATTTCTTCCCAGAGATATAGACAGGCATTTCTTGTATTTTATCATCATGATTTTGCAGAGACTTTTTGAGTTGCCACATAACACTTGTTGTAAGAGCCACTGCACTGGCATAATCCATCAGTCCATTCAGGCTGTGGGATGCCAAGTAAAACATCTGAAGTGGGAAAGTTTATAGCAATGATACCCACAGAGTGGGTGCTTAACAGTAGCAACTACAGACATGTCCCAGTTTGACCTCCAGATCTTTCCTCCAGACCTGCTCTGCTGTAGATGACGTACTCAAATCAGAGGCACAATTTTGTCCCTGCTTTATGTACTATTAAATATATATGTAACTACTTCAGTTAAGAGCACTTATAGCATTAAGTTATTAATTTTGGAAATTTTTCTGACATTGTCATAGGGTACGTCCAGCACGCACATCAAAGTGGAACAGAACGATCTTCTTCCAACATGTCATTTTGTACTTCTCAAAAACAGGAGATTTTGACATTTACCAGCCTCATTTGTGTTTACAACCTATATGGCCATGCTTCAAGTTGAAAACATATGACACAACTATTCTGTGGCTGAGAATACTTCATCTTCTGTCTACATTATGTCCCATTCACCAAAGTTCAAATATAAATTCACAGCTATTCTGTCAAACTTTCCACTACAACAGAGGCAGTGTTTTATCTACACAGCACTTCCTGTTCTAATTGGTAGAATAATGTTATTTACTTACGTAAAGTCAAAACTAGGTGCTGAGGGTAAAGTTGTCTCACAGACATTCACAAATGAGTAGGACTTCATGTAACTAAAAACTGAATTCAGTTTCTAGAAACAGATATTCATCTCAATCTGACTGAAGCGCTGCCAATCTCTCAAAGTAAGTAGCTTAAAGCCATGAAGGCAAACGAATACGGAAAATGGAGGGAGAAGATAGCACCAACCAGCAGAAGGCTGACATAGTGTATTTCTGTGGTCCTCTTCAAATCATGGTAGACTACACTGAAAATCCAGCAACCCTTTTAACAAAAGGCTCATCAAACTGAGCAGGCTGTTCTTTGGCTTCCTGTTGCTTCTTCTGCTGCTGCACTTTGGGAAAGGAGCTGTCCAGCAAGATCTTGGAATGACTAGAAAAATAATAATAAAATTAAAATCAAAAGCAACAAGGGAAAGTTTTAAGCTATATGCAGACACTATCAAGAGAAGACAAGGGAACATAAGATTGTTATTCCCAGTGAAGTATCTGTATCATAAGCATACTTGCCAACGATAAAATGAAGTTATCTGCCTTCTACTCAGGAAACTCATATGAGTAATGTAATTCACATTCACAACAGAGATACAGGAAAATTGATTGACTTTCCATTAAAGTTGGGAGGGAGAGATACATCCCACTACAGTGTAGACTTCTATATCTAAACTTCTGGCCGTGAGCTCTTTTCACAGTCATTTGAGAGAAGGTAAATAAACTTGGAAAATTTTATGCTGTAATTCCTCTCATCCTAGAACAGGTAGAAGCTTTTTTCTCAGATCAGTCATACTCTCAACTCTATTGACTCTACTGAAGTTGGATAACTATCTCACACGCAGTCTTAAAGTGGGGATTTCAAAATTATGTAAGGTAATTTCGACCAGTGGACTTTATGTTATCTACAACATGCATGGCCAAAAACTTCGTGAAAGAAATGGCAAAAACAGACAAAGAAATGAGTCAAGCAAAAGAAATACTGAGATAAGAAGCAAATATCTTAATTGTTATCTGCTGTTGAATTTATTGTCTTCTTTGAATTGTCTTCTACTTTATCATCTTTAGTTGTGCTAAGACTGGATCCTAAGACGTGTCATGTCAGAACATTTCTAAGACATGGGATGAAAGGCACAGTGATCCAAGTCATAGATAGAGACCAGTCTGTGAGACCCTAAAGGCTTCCAGAGCATGCACCTGTATCTGTGTCTGTGTGTGCGTGTGGGTGGATGGGTGTGGGTGTGTGTATAAAAATAACTGAAAATAAACATTAGTATAACCTCCTGTTGCTGATGGATTTATTTTTTTATTTATTATTATTTTTATAACGTTGGCACTAGAGTCATTCTCTTCTCTTCATTTGTTTCATCACAAAGGACAATATTTTCATGCCTGGAACCAGGTCATATTTTTACTGTATGTTTTTATGATATTTACACAGAGGTTAGAATTAGAGAAGATTGTCATTAGAGTTCCATTCCAGCATTCCATCAGATAAACAACAAATTATCTGGGTTGATTAAGTTCACCTTGGCAAAGGGGTCAATGTCTGAGGCTTCATCTGAGAAATTCATATCCATAGACTTCAAGGGGAACATTTGTTACCAATTAATTTCAACTGGCTTCTGCAATAGTAATTTAAGGGCTTTATTTTGGTTTTCTTTTTAAGATCAGACATCTAAATTTCACTGATTTCTGAAAGAGATGAGCATGCAGAAGGCACAATGTTACTGCTGTGCTTTCATCGGAATATGAATTGTGGGTTTGTGACTGCTAAACAACCAGCTGCATGAATTCTTCGAACCACTCACACAGTCAGTCTAAAATAAAACTCACTCACTGCTACTGGCAAAAAGAAAAGTAAACAATTATGAAATTAAAGACATATATGCATCCATAACCTGAAACAAGTTATGAGATAACCTGAAACAAGTTGGATAATTCCTCTGAACTTTATTACGTGCATTTAACCAAATAGTAAGAGAATTTATTCATAGTTTACCAGACCCTACTAAGTTAAAAAAAAAAAAAAAAAAAGTTAGTTAGGGGTTCCATTTTCAGAGGAGAGGCAGAAAGAAAATCCACATGCATAGGCATTCACACACATATACACTCACTCTTAGATACTTTTTCTTCCCCCCAGAAGATATTTTGTTTAGACTGAGAATGAGCCTCTGAGTTATCCTATAAAAATATTGTTAGTGATTTCCAAGTTGCTGTGAAGGGTCATAATATTTTTGGATTGCCTGCACTAGAGGGAAGATCTATCCTTGAGAGTGAAAGGAAAGCAGAAAACAGTTTTGTGGATGGATTAGCTTTGAATTCCATGCTGCTAAAAAAAAATGCATTAGTTATAAAATTGCATAAGCCTGTATGTGTACTGAGGGCAAAAAACCTGACTTCCTTTCTGTGCTGATTTCTCAGCCCACAAACAGTTTCCTTAGTAAAACCAGTATATCACAGAATTCTGCTGCAAGTGTCTCTCAGAACAGACCGTGGGAGAGCTTTATAGCTGGAGCCATCATTTTATTGTACATTGGCAGCTGGTGCCTCTTGCCTCCTTCACTCCATACCTTCCCAGACTGGATAGTTAGCAATTTTGTTTCTATGTGGGAGTCTGTAAAGTGCCTGCAACAAACAGAAAAAACAGATAAAGTATATATAAATAAATAAAAATATATAATTTTTTAATTTAAACTGGTATCTGAAATTTGTCTGGATCTTAAGACATTCTTATACCTGCCTTCATTGTTGGCCTGAAATTGATTCAGGAAGCTCAAGTGAAATTACCAAAACTGGGGGATCACTGGATCAGACAGGATTAAAAGGCCCCAAGACCCATTTGACTTCCATTATCATACCTTGATCCACACAGTGTGCCTAGAGGATGGTTTCAAAGCTTTCTAAAAACCTGGCTTCTGTGTCATTCCTAAATTGTTTCCAGCAGCATATATTAGCAGTTCACTATCATCTTTCCCCTTAATAGTATTCAACTAAGTGACTGCTCTCAGCTCCACTGACATAAATCAAAGACAATGTCACTAAACTCTGAGGGGGAAGTTAATTTTTGTTCCTTCAACTTCACTGTCTTCAAGGGACATTTATCAGTAAGTCAAAGCATAGACCAGACACTCCTCACTCTCTTCAAATTTACAATAGGACCACAGAATCCAAATTTGACCCGTAGTCATGTCATCATCCTTGAAAAACACCCTAGCCAGAGAAATTTGATACCAGGTTGTTGGTGTTGCTTCAAATAATTATACTTTCTTGATAAATCTTTTTTTTTCATACTAGTGACGTATGTTTCTCTCTAATGTGTGGACTGCTGAAGGTGTTCAATTAGAAGTCAATACAAAGAATAATTTTGGGTAAAATATGAAAAACTGAAAAATATAAAATTCTGAGAATAAAAACTAAAAGAAGATGGTTAACATAGTTGACTTCTAAATGAATGTATAAGCAAGTGCCTTGTTCATTGATGGTCCCTGCATGGAAAACAGTGGCCATAATGATTTCAATATGTAGAGAAAACACTCAAAGGAATATTGGGCAAGGGAACCTGCAGGTAATATATCTGCAGGGAAGAACACTGTTGAATTATTTCTCTAATTTCAGTACCAAATTTCCCACAGACTTTGGGGCAAGCAAGTCTTCTGTCCAATCTTTGGTGATCACAGATTGTCCCAAACTTAATTTTTCATTATGTCATCCAACATGGCAATGATAACATCTAAAAGTCTTTAATGTTCTTTAAGGTTGGATAAGTAAATAACTTGCTGAGGTTTGGGAAATCAGAAGTTAGCTTTATCACTTTTAGGTAGTCTTTTTCTGTTACACAGAGGAAGTACCACAAATCAGTTTCGGTATTAAAAGTAAATGAATATGTACACCACACAAGGAGCAAATTCACAGTTTTATTCCCTTTGCTTTGCTCTGAGCAAGCCTTAGGAAGCCATCCACTCTACTGTAAAGTTTTTTGTGAGGAGCACAGAGCTCATTACATCAGAGGGAAAAACCATCTTTATGTAGTGGGTTTTTCTACTGCAGTTCATCAGCTTTCATGTTTGATCTGTTACTCTGTTTAATTTTCCTGTCATTGTCTTGTCAGAAATGTACTCTCACTGCTCAGAAATTGGTTTCTCCTGGCCTTTTAGAAACATGTGACTCATTTCCTTTCCACAGTGACATCTCTTGTCAGAACTGTAAGCAGAAATAAAGGATTTATCTTGGATCATCAGTGATTTGCATATCTCTGTTAATCATGTAACCCTGAAAATTGATGCCAAAATATTCAAAATATTAATCAGCTTCTGTGGGATTTGTTGCCCTTTCAACATATTTGAAAATCATGTTAATTTGGGGTACTGAACTACTGAGAGAAGAACCCAGGTTTTGCTACAGTTCTTCAAGTTCTGGTCTTCATTAATTTTATCAGAGTTAAAAAAAAAAAAAAANTCATAAATTTTTAAAAAGTAAAAAAAAAAAAAAAAAAAAAGGAAAGAAAAGAAAAGAAAAGAAAAGAAAAGAAAAGAAAAGAAAAGAAAAGAAAAGAAAAGAAAAGAAAAGAAAAGAAAAGAAAAGAAAAGAACAGGAAAAAAAAATAACAGTGCATTTTGCCCAAGAACCATCTGTAGGAGTATCAGTTCAGTAATGAGAGATATTGTCAACAGACCACTAAGCTGACCTAGCATAATTTTAGCTTAGCCAATTGGTATTTAATAGCTTTGATGATCATTTGCTGAAAGCTTGCTACATTATCTGTGTTCCACACTGTCCTGTACAAGGTGCACAGGTATTTCTCAGACTCACCTTCCAAGAAAAAAAAAAAAAAAAAGGAAAAAAAAAAAAAAAAAAAAAAAAAAAAAAAAAAAAAAAAAAAANGGACAAGTCTTTAGTACTAAAGAGAAGAGAGAAAGTTCTTGCCTAGTGGATGAGGGAATGGCTGTGACTTCACCAAAACATTTGGTGCTGTCTCCCACAACATTCTCTCAGAAAATCTCTCAGCCCTCAGCTCGAACAAATTCACTCTTTGCTGGCTTAAAAACTGGCTGGATGGCTGAACCCAGAGAATGGTACTGAATCATGGTCACTAATTGTTTTCCAAGGCTCAGTATTGGGCTCATCCCTGTTTAATATCTATATTGATGATCTGAACAAGGGGATCAAACGTACCCTCTAAGTTTGAGGGCAGTTGTATAGTAGTGTTGATCTGCTGATGGTAGAAAGGTTCTACAGAGGGATCTGGATCAATGACCTGAGGACAATACTATGAGGTTCAACAAGGCCAAGTGCCAGGACTCACAACTGAGTCACAACAACCCCGTGCAGGCTGGGGAAAGAGTGGCTGGAAAGTTTCTCAGTAGAAAAGGATCTGGGAGTGCTGATCAACAGTGGCAGAACATGAGCCTGCATGTGCCCAGGTGGCCTGTACCAGCAAAAGTGTGACAAGCAGGACCAGGGCAGTGATTGTCCCTCTCTACTTGGCACTGTTGAGGCCACACCTTGAGTCCTGTGTCCAGTTCTGTACTCCTTACAAGAAGCAAGACATTGAGTTGCTGAAGTGTCAAGAGAAAGGCAACATTGCTGGGGAAGGGTCTAGAGACTAAATCATATGAGCAGTGGCAGGGGGCAGCTGAGAGTGTTCAGTCTGAAGAAAAGAAGGCTCAGGGGTGACCTTATTGCCCTCTACAGCTCCCTGAAAGGAGGTGGAAGTCAGGTAGGGATTGGTCTCTTCTCCCAGACAACTAGCAATAGAATGAGAGGACATAGATCCAATCTGCACCAGGGGAGGTTAATGTTGGACATCGGGAGGAATTTCTTCATGGAAGAGGTTGTTAGGCAATGGAACAGACTGCCCAGGGAGATAGTGGAATCATTATCCCTGTTGTTGTTGTTGGCTAGACTTCGCGAACAAAGATCTCAGGATAAGCCTGCGCAATGGATTTTCTAGGTGAGGCACAGTATGCGTGGAACTGGCCCCACTCCCTTTACTCCTGAGGTTCATTTTGCCACGGCCAAGCACGCTCGGACGGCGGCAGCGAGTTCCTCGGGATTCGAACTGGCGTCTTCAGAGGAGGAGCCGGCTCCAGAGGCGGCAACCTACACCCTTCGGCCAATGCCCACGGCCCATTTCAGATTAACATTAAAGAAAAAAACAGCAAACAGAAAAGCAATAATGTCAGGTTGTTGAGCAATCCTGGGAGCCCACGTGGGTCAGAGCATCAGGGGAAGACCTCGTCTTTTCCTCTCTGCCACCGAATGACACAAACGTGGCACTGTAGCCACGCCTGTAACACGAGCTGGGACATGCATTATCCGTGGAGATGTTCAAGAAATGACTGGAGGTGACACTTAGTGTTCTGGTCTAGTTGACAAGATGGTGATCAGTCAAAGGTTGGACTTGATGATCTTAGAGGTCTTTTCCAAATGAAATGATTATTATTTTATGAAGTAACAAGAATGATGATGCGAATACCCTAATCAAGAAGCCTTCATGAAATCTTTTCCTATCCAACTTTTCTGTTATGCTCATAATGATAATATTTCTGTTTTCCTTTCCAAGCATAAGAGAATCCATGGAGAAATAAAATTGTGCAAAAGGTCCTTGGGCACATTTTTTTCCTATGTGCATGAAAGTAGAATCAGTACAGGATCACATGAGCTGAGAGCTGGGCAAGAAAAGTGCAGACCAAGGGATGCTCCACACCACATATTCCCATCATGTAAGACTTTGATCAGAGTACTTTACATTTGTGTCTACATCACTCCTCACATGCAAAAGCAGCTCAGTTTACCTCTCACTGTGCTCCTGGTAGTTGACATGTGTGATCTGAGGCTTCCCCAAAGGAACAGAGAGAATAGAGTAGAGCTGATCAGAGCTGTACTCCCTTGACTTTGTTTTATTCACAGCTAATACATGATGCAGCTTTGTGGGACCCTTCTTATTCTCTCTGTCTTTCCCCCCAGTATCCTTTGGTCATGCCAATCATTTCAAGAGAGGATAAAGGCAGATACATAAAGGCACAGTAAGGAAGGGGTAGTGTGCCCTCCAGCTACTTTGCCCAGACATAGATTTCTCTCCCAGAGTTTTTCTCCTCTAGGCATGGTGGTATATACTTTGATTTCTCACCCTTTCTGAACTTGTTATCATCTGAAGTCAGTGACATTGGTACAAATTAACACCTGGTCTCCATTTCTAATGAAGAGAATACATACCAGGTGGACATTTAGGAAAATCAATTCCCATGATAAAGCCAAGGATATTAAAAAGAGAGAGAGAAAGTAACACAAAGATTACAGAGCACAGCTCTCCCACAGCAGCAGACAGAGTGGCAGCCAGCCATTGTTCTGAGAGGCAGCATCAGCACCAAGAATCAGATGACTAAGCTCCTGATGAATGAAATATTTTTACTATGCTGAAAAAATTCTGGCACTGCAGAAAGACTCAGAATAAAGGAACCAGTTTGAAGAGCCTTTTTGAAGGACAACATCACATAACCTTGTGCTGCAAGAAATTCTGGTACCCTGAGGAGAAGTGATGGTTCTGGGTTTCAGTAGGCATGAAAGGATACAGGCTTAAATTAAGTGGATATGATGAGAACACGTGAATAGTATTCTCTGTTAAACGTCAATATTGTTGTGAGAGACGTGGTGCAATGTTGGTCACGTTCAAGCTGTCTCTGACAAGGCAAGAGAGCCTGGGTATCCTTGAGTCTTGCAAGCAAAGAAATGGCTTCAACATCTTAAAATATTAATCCCTCCTCCATTGCTAATTGTTACCCCTCTGCTGAAGGGTGGGAAGCTTGCACAGAGCTAGAAGGGAACATGGTACCTACAGCTCACCTGCTGTCATTCACAGTCTGATAACTGAGCACAAATCCCCTTCATCACAGAACTGGAATGTGGTAAAATCCCAAAAGCAGACTCACCAGCACTCAAGTCTTCACAGTTACCTTCTGAGACCCCATCCAGAGGTAATGTGGGTATCTGCATTGCACTGATGTGTCCTGGATGTAGCCTTTAAGGGTGCCCAATGTTTCTCATTGCTGGTAGTGTGACCTTATACTCAGCAAAATGAAGACAGGGGCCAGACGAAGATTGTTGAGAGGGGGCATTCATAAGCCGATGTCATTCATAAGTCTGATAGTGTCAGCACCATTTGATTAAACTGGAATTATAGAAAGATGCTTCAGCTCACCCTTACAAGAATGAAAGACAAAAACATAAGGAAATTAAAAGCTTTAGATATTCATATATAGTCATAAATACATGTATATATCTACATTGAAAGGTTAAGGCTATATATGCTCTGTGATAAGAAAATGCTAGCAAAGAAGAAAGTTTACTCTTGTGAACAGAGCTTTACAATGTTTTGTGTTTTTTGGTTTTTGTTTTCTCTTTTTACTTCTGGAATATATCTTCTGAGCCCCTTCATTGAAAACAACAATATTTTCCCCTTAATCTTACATATTTCAATTTGTGATCTAAAGACTTTGCGATGCTACTGCAAATGAGTGATTCTTTTAAAATTTGTCGTGCTGCATCCTCTGAGATGAAGAGTTATCAGAAATGTTTTGTAAAACAAACTTTCACTTCAATACAAAACCTACTATGTGGATGGGTTAGGTATCAACTTGGATCTGAAGGAAACAACAAAATTGGACTGAGTAATCCATATAATTCCAATACAGATTCCTAATTCCACCTAAAAATCAAACTTCATCAGAACTGATACTTTAACCCAAGGTTCGCTTTTGTACCTAAAAACCAGGATATCTACTTTACTGTTTTAGTGAATTCATAGCATAACAGAATCATAGAATCATTTAGATTAGAAGGGTCCCTAAATATCATCTAGTTCCAATCCCCCTGCCAGGGGTAGGGCCACATTCTACTAGAGCAGGTTGCTCAGAGCCACATCCAGTCTGTTCTTGAAGACTGCCGGGGTGGGGCACCCTCAGCTTCTCTGGACAACCTGTGCCAGTGTCTGACCACACTCACAGTGAAGAATTTCTTCTGAACATCTAATCTACACCTATTCTCAGTCTGAAGCAATTTTAAATGGTGTAAACAAAGTTAGAATCTGGTCTGGAGGTCAAAATTTGTGCTCATTTCCTTAGCAATTCTATTTCTTTTTTCTTCTGAAAATATCAAACCCAAAGTCCAAGGCTTCAGTAGGTACACGGCATCTACAAAGCTTTCATTAATGGTACTGTGAAGCTTTGAAGCTCCGCTGTGCAACTATTAACTGATCTTATTTAACAAACAGTGCTCCAGGCCTGTGTGTTTTTTGTGGCTGAACAGGTGATGATTTTCTCTTTGCTGTCACCAGTCAAGGACTTTCCACTACCAGGACCCAGGCTCCAGTTGTGGGGTCAGAGGTCCAGGCTGTAGCAGGGGAAAAGGGAAATGTTATCTCCATTGATTTCTAGTACAAAGAAAGCTTTTTGCTTTCACACTTCAAAAAACACTATCAGATCATCTCATAGCCAGGTTAATAGTGGGGTTTGTTTTATTTCATGGCTAACATGATTGTTATGTTTAGTGCTTGTAGGAATAGAACCTGCTCAAATAGCAGCTACCTCTCTGTACATTCAAATTCCTTTCAAAATCTGTAGCCTGTTTGTATTGATGGGATTGTTTTCACTGATTCACAGATTTAAAAACAAACTTTTAGGTCCAGTTTTTCCTTACAGATGAAAACAATTGCATACAGCAGGCTACTGCATAGTGAATAAGGGTAGTAAGTTATTTTGCTTACTTTCAAAGAAATGTCATAGGTAAGCTCAGGAAGTGTGTGTTGGATGAGTGGATGGCGAGGTGAATGGAGAACTGGCAGAATGACAGAGCTCAGAGGGTTGTGATCAGGAGTGCAGACTCTTACATAAAGGCATCTCACTGGCAGTGTCCCCAAGGGTCAGTACTGGATCTGGTCTTGTTCAACTTATTCATCAAAGGCCTGGATAAAAGGACAGAGTTAACATCAGCAAATACCCTCTGCTGATGATATTTAAAACTGGGAGAAGTGGCCTGGAGTGAGATCTGGACAGACTGGAGAGCTGGGCAAAGAGGAACCTAAGGAACTTCAACAAAGGCAATAACCCCAAGCACCAGTATATCCTGGAGGTTGACATGCAGAAAAGCAGTTCTGCAGAGAAGCACCTGGGAGTCCTGTTGGACAACAAGTTGTCCATGAGCAGAAGTGTGCCCTTGTGTCCAAGAAGGCCAGTGGTGTCCTAGAGTGCATTAGGAGGAGCACTGACAGCAGGACAAGGGATGTGACCTTGCCCCTCTACGCAGTCCTGGTGAGGCCTCACCTGGAGTACTGTGTCCAGTTCTGGACTCCATAGTTTAAGAAATACAAAGAATTATTGGAAGGGTCCAGTTGAGGGCTGCAAAAACAATTAAGAAAATGGACCACAAATAGTGGACTGGAGCATCTATCATACAAAAAGGAAAGGCTGAGAGAGCTGGGCGACCCAGGGAGGTTATGAAATCTCCTTCCCTAGAGATAATCAAAAATCACCTGAATGAGATCCTGTTGAACTTGTTCTAGGTGCACCTGCTTTAGCAGGAGTGAGGTGGACTAGATCTCCAGAGATCCCTTCCAGCTCCAGTCATTCTATGATTTTGTCTGTTGTATTTTAAGGACTTGCTGCTCTAATGCCCCAAATGACACATGTGTATCCTTGCTTGGGCTGTGAAGTTCCATCTTATGGTGGTCATTTGATGAATAAATGGTAAGAAGTATGTATTTGTGCAAAGATAAGGTCACATCCCAAGATATATTAAGAATTACACTGGTACTGCAGGTGCAATTAGTCTCAAGTATACCTGAAGATGAATTCACAGAACAGGAAGCAGGAAGACAAAAAAGATCCAAATTAGGAAATTTTAAGGGATTGTTACTCTGAACATCAAAAATTGAAAGATATTTCACATTTATAGGTGGAAGTTTGCTCTTCTGTTCCTTGGAGACTGATCAACAGGAATGCTGACACACTGTCCCTGGGAAGTACAGTGAAGGTAGGATGCAGCAGCTGCAGACATTACCAAAAGATTACTGAATTCTCAGAAGTCACCCAGCTCCAGAGAAATCCCTCCAAATGTAGCATCTGGTCTGACCTAAAAGAGTCCTAAAAGCAACACAAATAATGGCTAGGATATGTAATCACACTGAGAAACTGTTTGGAAAGAGACACATTTTCTGATTTCTGTGTAAATGATACCAAAACTTGCATAAAAGCACTAGCTAGCATGACTGCACAAACTCTTTACTGGCAAAAGCAAATAAGATAAGGATTTTCTGTTCTACTATCATTGAGTCTTTGAAGCAGTGGTAGTCTAGACAAACCAAGTTTTGCTTAACCTCCTGCTACATACAAAATAAATATGTCTTGAAGGAAAATACATGAAGTTATTATATTTTAACTGTATGAGGAAAAACAGTAAAAGAAAAAGTCCATCACATGCAACTCAAAAGGGTCTGTATTTATCAGTCTCTGTGGCTGCAGTCACTTTCAGAGATTACAATTATTGTGAGGATTTGTCTGAGAAAGGTAAGACAACGTAAGAAACAAAAGGCTAACATTTTAAAGTGAAGCCAGGCCTTTGGCATTCACATCAGTGATTTACTAAGTAATGCATGCATCTGAAATCATGCCAGCCTGCATTGTGGCTGCTTATCTAGCTGAAATAGAATGCTGCTATTGTGTTTTTTCTAACAAATAGAATACCTTTTCATACCTAGATGGCACCTCTTAAATTGAACAGACAGCAAATTTAACAAGACAAAGGAAATTTTTTTTTTTTTTTGGCACAGCATATAACACAGTTGTGGATGTGGAACACAATGCATTGAATGGGTTGAGAAGATTTGGCAGATGCACAACGGAGAGGCCCACTGTGGGTCATTAAAAATGATTATTGGGAGAAAAATCCCGAGCTGCTGACTGTCAGGGAAAGGTCACCTTGACTAGTAACCAAATTCCTTACATCCTTTCCTATAATGTTCTCCAGTAGTCAACAGGAGAGTCATCACCCTGGGCTAGGTGAAGTGTGTCTCATGTGCTTCAGCAGTTGTGCTGCTGCCTCATCTGCTGTTTCTCATCTTGCAGCTCATAATGACACTTTTGAAATGCCATGTCTCAGTTCAGGGCCCTCTTTGCCCCTGCACTGATGTAGGCTTAAGAGACACCCATTTCTCTGGTCAGTGTCTCTGAACCACAGGACTGGGCATCTGTTTGCATTGAAAGGCAGAGCTGGAAAACAAAAACTTGCCTACCTTCTTCCTCATCTTAAAATAAGGTCACTACTCCTGGAGGTTTTTTGCACTCCTGAAATGCAGCAGCTATCCTAACTCCTTCAGACCCGGATAGCCACAGTGGCAACTGTGTCTGCCAGCATGGTGTTCACCTGTGTACCCTTGGGCTTTCTTGTGGTTGTGTTGCTTCTCAAACTTAAGAGATGAATGTGCCTACTCTTTGGAAAATGCCAGGAGAGGGATGGTTCTGAGGCATGTTCAGAGTTTGACTGATGCTGCTGGTGTCCTCACAGCCAAAAAAAAACAGGTCACCAGACTGTTAAGTATTAAAACCAGACTCTGAGTTGCATCTCTTGCTATGCATAGCTGAGGTGATTTTGGGGGATGGCTGAGAAGGAGGGATAAAATGCCCAATATAAAGTTCAGATCAAATCTGGAATGAGTATATTCCCTGGGGAATAATCTGATCCTTGATATTCTGTAAGTTGGAAACACTTGGTGTCAGGGCAGACTTCATCATGACACTAGAATTGCTGTGCCGATACTGAAAATTGATACATTGTCCAGTGCTAAGGCTGTTTTCTTCTATGATCTGAGACAATCTACATGTTTTTTAGAGTTCCTGAAATAAATTTCCTGCTGTTGGATCTCAGACTTTAACAGGTGTGCATCACTCCCTACCCTATCCTAAGTGAAATACTTTCTGGTTTCCTTTCTGTTGGTTTGGTTTTTTGGGTTTTTTTTTTGGTTTTGGTTTTGGTTTTTGTGTGTGTGTGTGTGTTTTTTTGTTTTGTTTTGTTTTTGGTTTGGTTTGGTTTGGTTTGTTTGTTGGTTTTTTTGTTTGTTTTGTTTTTTTTTTTTTTTATTTTGCTTAATGAAGACTGGTTTTAACCTAGAACCATACATTAATACAGGACACAAACTCACTCAAGCTAGCATTCAACATATGCCTGTCAGTAGAGTAGAAGAGATGGTTTTGACACAGGTATGAGACCAACGAAGAGAAATTACTCAATTCCCAGTTTATCTGTGACTGAACTTGATTTTAACATGGAGGAAAACAAAACCTTATTTTAATAAATGTCATCAAACCAGTGAAATATCTGGGGCTAGAACTAGTTAGCATTTCAGCAGACCTATCTCCTATGTTACATGGGAATAATAGAATTGTTCCACCCTTGTTTTTTTCTGCCCAAAAACCAGATGAAGGTTGGATTTCACCTCCACAGTGAAACTGCCTACAGTAGGGGATCAATCCATATCACTTCACAGCTGTGACTTTCTCCCATAGAATCCATCTGAAGTCACCAACTCCTGCAAAGAGTTTTGTCCAGGTCTTCTTTGTGGAAAAGCGGGAAAACCTGCCTTTTTTTTCTTATTCATCTGCTTAAAAAAAGATAATCCACTACCACTTCCATATTTACACTTTTACAGTTTCAGAGCAAGCCATATTTCTGTACAAGTCAAAAGCTAATACATATCCTGCTTTTTATGTACTCATAAGCTTCCTTGGAATGTCCAATTTCACAACGTGCTGGTTCAGGATTGAACTGGGAATACAACTGAGAAAGTTGGTACCCTCTGTCAAAAACCCACTGCATCAGAAAAGTGCAAATAAATAATTGCAACCTTATCCTTGCGACTAAACACAGAGGAATTTGTTGGTATTTTGCATCCCTTTAATCGAGATAAATTAGTTCAAGATGCACAGGGTCCAAATCATACCATAGTACCTGAAGTTTTCACCTGCCCCTTGATCCCAGGTCAAGTGTGGATGGCTAGTAAAACTCTTTTTGATGCTTCAGTTTTGAACTCAGAGTAAAATCACTTTGCTGTTCAGCAAAAGTGCTTAGTAGAAGGCAAAGAGTATCTCAGCACTAGAGACTTCATGGCTTCTCTTCATGCTTCCATGTGTTAAATCCCTTCAACTGTGTCCAAAAGGAATGGGGGAAAAAAATAAAAAGAGAAATTGACTTTATATTCCTACTAATTTTTCAAGAGAACAGCTCATCTTTGGCTTCTCTAGCAGCCATGATGCTTCTGAAAGAATGGGGAAAAAAGGGTAAAACCTTCCCTTTGCCTCACTGTGAACCTACTGCAGTTTTCTTTTCTCCGTCATGCCCCAAGAACATGGAAATATTAATCCTGAAAATTACATGATGTATCTTCCACTCTTTCCTACATACTTTTCTGTTCTATTGTTCACTACTTTGAGACATAAGATCAATCCCAGTAGCTGAATTATCTTGAGGTCGTGACATACAAGCATGAAAATTATGATGCCATGCTGTATTTGACAAATATTTGTGCCACTGACTCGGTTACCTGCCCTACATGTTTAGTGTTTTCAGTGCTTTTGTGAAGTGACAACAGTGATTTGGGCAACTTGACTCAAGTCTGATCTGATCTGCTCTATTCTTGTGTGATCGTTTCCCATATGTTTCCCCTGTCTTGGTGGTCTAAAATCCTCTGTGATACTGTCCAGCTGACAGCAAGAAAGAATGTGCATATATACAACAAATAATATGCATGAATGGCACCATAATCTGCTGGTCATACATCTCAGTCTTCCTTATTTAATGCTTATCTTTTCTTTTTCCGAGTCACTTCTTCCATTTTTCCTGTTTCCAATTCCCATTACTGAGCGTGCTCAAGTCTTTCGGCTTCTCTCACTGAATGATCTGCCATTCTTATTTCCCTTATATTCTTCACTTGCCAATTCTTTCTGCAGGGGCTCTTGTGCAGGGGGTTGATACTCTCCCTTCAAATTAATTACCACAGACCCACGCATACAGGCTCACAGTTCTGCCTCTGATCCATGGCCAAAGCACCTCTTCATACTTCTCCATAGTCTGTCCTCTGCATTATGTCCATTGATATCTGTCCCTGCAAATTTTCATTCATAGTTAAACATTCTTTTTCTTTCTCCTCATCTCAGACATTTTCTGGAGGTAACAGTGTGATGGAAATGTGGTGTTTTTATTTCACTCTGCATATTTCTTAGTAAGGTAAATAGAATTTGTCCCTGCCTGAACAACTCTTATTCTCATAGCTGGATGAGACACTCTGCCTTATGAGATCTTCAGACCAAGCTCATCCCTGGGATGCACTTGATGCAGAAGAGCTGTGAAGAGTTAAGCAGGAATTTGCTTATAGAACCCAAGGCTCCAGATGTGGCTCTGGCAGCTGCTATAACCTACTTGCTGTAAGGACACACCTGCAGGGGACTGTAAGCAGGTTAGGTAGGCAGTGAATTTTCTGTTGATGTCAGACTCTGCTAGCTCTAATTTCAGAGCTCTCCTCCAGTGAGTAGATTCTCCATGTGGGTCTTGCAATCAATTGACAGCTTTGCTTCCTGAAGAAGCAGTTTCAGGTGAGAATCTCCCTTTATAATTATTCTATTCCTATTCATTTCCCAAAACTAAAATAATTAGGCTAGGCTAATAAAAATGTTTTATGCTACACAGGAGGAAATACCATGTCCCACTTCTTCTCCCCTGAAGGTATTTACCCCATTTCTGCACTCCTTTCCTGCTTTACCTTTCTTTTCTTTTCATCTAGTTCTGAGAGAGAGGAGCCCACTGCTCACTGTGCAGCATCCTGATTTTCTGCCAAAATCCTTATTTGTGTTTCAGTTGATCCTACTTTGCTGTGCAAGTTTTTCTTCAGCTGCAGCTTGTGAGCTATGAATCCTTTTTTCCTAAGTGCAGAGTTCATACTTTCTCTTGATTTACTTGCAGTAAAATATTGTCTGATCAGATGTCTTAGCACAATGCTATTTTCATCTAAGGATGACATTTTTACCTTTCAAAGAAAAACAGAGCTTCATTTGAAGATAAAAAGGCAGAGAGCTGAAGAATGTAAACAGAGTCTAGATTCTCTTATCACAGTTAAAATAGAAAAAAATGCCCCAAACTATTTTAAAGAGGCCCTATATAAGGAAGACTGCAAAACCACTTCCCATTTCATAGGACAGGATATGCCAAAGAAATTACACAGCTTGGCACAAATAACAAAGATAATTTCAACGTTATTTAAATACTGCAAGGGCATTTAAAGACATCTCAGGACATAAATCCCATTTTGATTACATTCTTCAGCTTTGCTTTAATGTTCTTTTTTTTTTTTTTTTTCTGGGTAGAAGGGGAAACTAGAAGGGTAGTCAAAACTTGTGGTCTGTAAAAATTCTGAGCATCTTGTAAGCAGGTCTGGAAATTAAAACCTTAATTTCTTCCCCCTGCAAGCCTGGAGAAAGAAGTCATCATATAATCTTCTTCCCTTTGCTTTACTGGAACTCTTCTATCACTCATGGCTGACCTAGAAGATGAGAGGTAATTTAAACTCTAATTGTCTCAAGAGCCATGCAAAGAAAACAAAACTATATTAAAACAAACAGTCTGCAGCCACTGAATCTATCCTCTGTCAGACTTATCACCCTGGGGACACTGATGAATGGGTCAAAATTCAAATAGTGTAAGCAGGGACTGCTGAAGAGAACAGCCCATGCTGGCTGCTGAACAGATGGGCACCCTCAAACCCTCACAGCTGCGCACGTACCCTCAACTGATGAAGATCAACACTTCTCTGCAGGACTCAATAAAGAGATATCAATGTTATTCAGCTAGGAATCTGGCTATATGATTTTCAGTTTGGATTAAGCCTAGGATTCATAAATGTTGAATCCTGAACAAGACATGAGAGGTCCCTGAGGATTTTGCCACTTGCAAGTTCCAGTGGAAACTGCACAAGTGTCAGGAAAACCTGCTCTGATGCAAACTCTCATGTGGTTCATGCAAGGTTCATAAGAGAAAAGACAGTTTGAGTGAGCTGTAAGAATTTGATTAGGAGTGCAATCCTATAGGCACCTTATTCTTCAAGCACTTGACCAATGACTAATAATATTAAAAGCCAGTAGCTTGTGTCCCATAGGGAGAAAAGTGGGAACTTCATATTGTTGGGGGGAAAAAAGCATCTGTTTACCATTAGGGAATAGTTCTGCAACGTGCCACTAGGAACTGTTCTTGGTTTAGTTCATCCTACTATACTGACTTTAATTCTAATCCTACAATAAAACTCTTTAGAAATCATATTATTGAGAGAATAAGGGGAAGGAGAAACAGAAAACTCAAGGGTAAAAGAACGTATACACAAATCGTAGGTCTTGCATAAATCTTATGTTCCGGGTCCGCACAGTGGGAAGAATAACTCAAGTCAAGGGAGAACTCCAATTAGGCCTGCAGTATACCTGATAAACTTTGTTAAAATAGAACAACCTGCCTCTTCATTTTTCTTCAATACCAAAACACAATCTAAGTATAAAGCAAAGAATCAATCTTCTATGTTCTGATAGATGATAGTAGAAGTTTTGCTAAACTTTGCCTTCTTCAGAAAGTCAGAGTGGGTAGAATCTATTACATACCCAGATTAGTACACAGGCGCTCATACAAAATGCTAATCAATTAAGCCTATACTAGAAGTAAGAGCTGGACATTTTAAAGTATTATTCCCTGTTATTATACATAGAATATAAATGCAATAAATCTCCCAAAAGTTCCAAAATAGTCCACAAAAATATTTTTAACGCTCAGACTCAGCAGGAGGCCTTCACTCATGCATCTGTGGTCTGTGGTGTCATTGAACTTTTAAATGGTCCAATGACTTTCTCCCAGGTGTGCAATGCAACGTCTGCAAGGCGCAACACATGCACCACGGCTTAAGCCATGCAGATTCCAGTGACATTTTCAAAGGTATCTAACACAGGAGTTAGAGTGGAGAATCCAGATCCTCTGGGTAAATTTGATCATCTCTTTCCAGATGTCAGATTATTCTGGACTGTGCTCAAGGGCACAAAGGAGGAAAGGCTCCTCAAAAATTATCTTGTCTAACCTTGTGTGAGGTTGGGCACAATCCATTTCTAAAT
The DNA here is from genome assembly GCA_013399695.1 of Formicarius rufipectus. Taxonomy (NCBI): domain Eukaryota; kingdom Metazoa; phylum Chordata; class Aves; order Passeriformes; family Formicariidae; genus Formicarius; species Formicarius rufipectus. The sequence goes on from VXAU01001251.1 coordinate 682,030, forward strand.
TATCTAAGGAAAGCAGTTCTGATCTAAGGAGAGAAAAGGACATTTGCCAAAAAGTATTTTCAGGACATAGTTATACAATAGCAACTATAAAGGTCATCGTAGGGCATAGTCTGGTGTTTGTTCCTGTGCCTTTCACTGAGCAAGCTTAAAATAAGGTTGGTTTCATATAAATAATGACTCTGCCAATTAAAAAAAAAAAATAAAAAAAGAGAACTAAGAAGTACCCTGTGTACTGCCACCTTGTAATGTGAGGAAACTGATGCAGAGATCTTATTGCAGTTCTGTGATAGCATCTTTGCTCCTTATGAAGCCAACCAGATAGTAGAAACAACTGCCAAAAATCAGTCCTGTCTCTCCAGGCAAGGACACAACAACCCTGACTGGGACAATGAGGCAGGCTGGAGTGCCTGAAAAGTGAAAGGAAGAGAGAAATAATCAAAACAAGTTTGTTTTGCTCTCACTCTGGGTGTGTCCTCATTTTGGGTGAGGAAGTAACTTTGTTTAACATCCCAATCAGCTGAAAAACCTCAGCTTTACCCTAAGTGAAGTTCAGTTTTTCACATCCTCTTGCTCTTCCCCTACCCTCTGTTGCATTTTCATAATCGACCAGCAGTCTCACTTCAGTGCTGTTCACTCTGGTTCATTTGATGACCAAGGCCACCTTCCCTGTGAAACAACTACTGTAAAAAAGCTGTTTCTGCACGTGTGCTCACACATGTTCTCTTCCCACTACTCCTCAAACACCAAATGTGGACAAACATGAAGTAAAAGCACTCTGGGATTTCTGAGGGACAAAAGAGTCTCATACAGCAAGCCAGGAAGGTGTGTTATTACATATGATAAGAAAACAAATGGTTGCAGAGTCCCCTGTCCTCGCTCCCAGAGCTTTTATATCCAGCCCAAGCACCACTGCATGAGGGCATCAGCACTCCCACAGGTGTTATGCTGACATTTCTCCAAACACCTCTCACCTCACAGCCAGCCAGCCTTCTGCTTTGAATCTGCCAAAGGGGAAGTTCAGCTCCAGATGTACAAGTCTTGATGGAGCCCATGATGGTGATGATTCACTGCGGGCTGTCTGGAGTAAGAGGAAGGCTGAACTACATTGTCTTTTACCTAGATATTTCTCCTCAAGGAAACTGAGTACCAGCAAGAAAAAGAGAGAAAATTTCCTCATGTACTGCTGGTGTGAAGCTTTGCTCTGTCAATCTCAGTGCAAGAACAGCGGGGGTAGGCTGGAGGAAGATGTTACTTGGTTGCTAATGTAAAGAAATTGAGAGAAATTACCTGTATGGAATTGATAGAGCCTACTCTTGACAAATGAATTTGGCATGTAGGACCCTGTAGAGCCTGGTCCTTTAATCTGTTAAAAATTTGTATTAAATTAAACTGTCCAAGGAAGACTTCTGGGCAATATTTGATTGTGGGACCCTGGAGAGTTTTGTGACCAATCAAAAACATCATTGTTTTCTTATGGGCAATGTGGAAGTATGTGGAAGCTATCCAGCAGTTGTAGTTTTCATCTTCTTCAGTGTCTCTTCAGCTTTCAACTCTCAACAACTGCTAGAAGGCAGCATATTATGAAGCTGTACACAGTGCTACAAGGCCTTTATTTCCCTCTGCTTTCGTAGAAGGAAAATAAACCACTGTACTGAGGTGTGATGTCTTACATGGCTCATTGACTGAGCAAGGGATGTGGAAAGGGCTACTTCTGAAAATAGGACAACATCATCCAACAGCTGTACGTGCCACACCAAGGGCAGTACCAAACCCAGAAAACCCACAGATCTCAAACACCTGACAGACACACAGTCACCTGAAGCTTTTCTCACTGCTGGATGCTTTTTTTGTCAAACACCAAGGTACTGCAGGTGGTAGAAATAATGGCAGTAATAGGTTAATCAGAGCTAGCTGGTTATAAATAAAAATCTCCTTATATTGCACAGGTGTTCTGTCTTAAAACAGGATGTGGGGTAAGCTGCGAATATCATCAGAAAAGGCTCTTTTTTTTGGGTGGAGCCAAGAATATCAACACTTTAGCAATCTGTCTCTTTAACCTGTGTGGTTTCCTGAAGACTCTGCTTTTCTGTGACTTCTGAGAGTAGTGTGCAGGTCATAGGATAGTTTTGTCGATGAACATAGGATTTTCCCCTGCTTAAACTGCACAGATAACAATCAGGGTCTAAACCACACCAAGGCAGAGTCCTTCTCTGACTGTCATTTCCAGAACTCAGTAGCTTATTTTTCTTGACAGCAGTGCTGATCTGAACGTTGGATATATTTCCAGATCCAGTCACCTTTTCTCTCTCAAGGTTTCAAAACTTTGGTTTCATATTTTTTCACTGTGAATTGTGTATTAAACATAATCCTCCCACTCCCTACAATTCAGGCACTGCAAGATCTCTTATAAGATTTCAGTAATAATTTAAATGAAAATCCATAACCACCTTTATATTTGCAGCATAATTCACTGTCACCAGGAATGAGCAATTTCTTAATGACAAAGTTTACTATTTTAGTTTCCTAGTGATTTTGATTTAAAATGATTTAACTGTCACACAGCAATCACTGCCATAAACACACAAGCCACTGAGCTTTTGATGCTTTTTGAGGGAATGAAGATAAACATATCAGCCTTGAGCTGTCTACTTTCCTGTCCTTAAATTGAGCTCAGTGGAGCAACGAAGTCTCTTCTAGAACATCTCAGCCATTCTGCCTCTGACCTGAAAGGAATACTTAATAATAATAATACCAACCTTTTTAGTGCTTTTACTGAGAATGGATAGACAAGTGGGGACAGGGATTGTGAAAATTCATCCTTTGACCCTTCATCTCTCCACCTCCTTTTATATTTTCTCTAGAAGATAGGATGAGCATAACTGATACCTCAAATATTTATCAGCTGTATTACATGACCTTTTCCCCACTCCTGTTGGCTAGACATCTTCGTTACATCACATTCACAGATATAGGAGATACCTATTAAAGATTGTATTGCTATTTCTTATCTTGCCTACATTTTACTCTAATCTCTAGTGTGAATACAGCACATAGCAAAATACATATTTTTGGTAGTTTGTCATCTCTGGGAATCTCAGGTCTCAATAATTTCATAGTTTTGAAGAATCAGATAACATCATGAGTTGCAAGACAAGCAAGTTTCCGTGCACACATGGAAAGGGCGTGGTGCTTAGCAGCTTCTGGGCCATCAATACAGAAAAAATGCATGTCTCATTTTTCATCACCACAGCTCTGCAATACTACCCACATGAAAAACCAGAAGTTTGTAAACTACTTTATAAACAACCTGGTGTTTGTAAGAGCCAAGTGGATCCCTGAGAAATGTTTCTTTTGTTGTTAGCCCTCAAGGTAAACAGTATTGTTAATAACAATGCTATGAAAATTCAATACATTGATAGAACAATTTTCACTGTGAAGTACTTTATGACCTAGAAATTTGGCTGTGGAGAGTCTGATACGCCATTATCCAGCTCTCTGCAATGTCTGTGGGATGTGGCTGGTCTGAAGTGAAAAGTTTCTATTGGCAACTAATAAGGAGACTTCAGAGCAGCAAATTTCATGCTGCCCAGAGACTTTCCCAGACAGAGGAATGACACATTTTTCTTGCAAATGTTGTTGAGGTACTCTTAATGATCATAGCTGCAAAGGCCTTGGAGTTCTGATTCACAGAAGGCACAACACTTTCAGACTAGCCACTCCCCATAAACCAGATAAGACCCTGTGACTGAGAAAGGATGAGATGTGTTTTACTGCAGATATTGCATTTAGCAACACTTACACACCCTCTGCTCCCTGCTGTCACCCAGAAGTCTTCTGAGTTCAAGTGTACTGCAGTGTCTTGAATCGGGGCACCAATTCAAGAAAGGGAGTGCATGATTTTCTGAGTGTTTGCATGAGGAACAGTCAAAGGCTGACTCACAGCTCACAGAAATTGTCATGAAATGTTGTAAGGAATGTTGTCTACCTTGACTTCGGCAAGGTTTTTGACACTGTCTTCCGTGTCATCCTTGTAGATAAGCTCAGAAAATGTGGTTAGATGAATGGACAGTGAAGTGGGTCAAGAATTTGCTGAATGGCAGAACTTAGAGTGTCATGATCAGCAGAGTAAAATGCAATTGGAGGCCTGTAGCTAGTAATGTTCCCCAGGGATCCATGCAACCTTATTGAACTTGTGTCTCAATGACCTGGACCAAGACTTAAAGTGCACCCTCAGCAAGTTTGCTGATGATATGAAATTGAGGAGAGTGGCTGATACACCTGAAGGTTGTGCTGCCATTCAGCGGAACCTGGGTAGGCTGGAAAGTTAGGCAGAGTAAAACCTAATGAGGTTGAACAGGGGCAACTGTAGGGCCCTGCACCAGGGAAGGAAAATCCCCAACTACCACACAGGTTGGGGGCTCACCTACTAGAGAGCAGTTTTGCAGCAAAGGACCTGGGAGTGTTGGTGGGTGACCATGAGCCAGCAGTGTGCCCTTGCAGCCAAGAAGGGCAACGGTATCCTGGGGTGCATCAGGAAGAGTGTGGCCAGCAGGTCAAGGGAGGTGATTCTCTCCATCTATTCAGCCCTAGTGAGGCCACATCTGAAGTTCTGTGTCCAGATCTTGGCACTTCAGTACAAGAAAGCCAAAGAGCTACTAGAGAGGGTCCAGTGGAGGATACAAAGACGACAAGGAGTCTGGAGCAATTCTCATATGAGGAGAGACTGCGGAAGCTGAACCTGTTTAGTTTAGAGAAGGGAAGACTGAGACTGGGTCTCATTTAGACATGTAAATATCTCAAAGGTGGGTGCCATGGTGATGGTGCCAGACCCTTTTCAGTGATTCTCAGGGACAGAAGAGCCATTGCCATGAACTAAAACACAAAAATGTTCCATCACAGCATGAGGAAGAATCTCTTTACACTGAGAGTGGCAGAACACTGGAACAAGCTGCCCAGGGAGGTCATGGAGTCTCTCTCTCTGGAGATATTCCAAATCAATCTGGACACATTCCTGTCTCATCTGCTCTAGGTGACCCTGGCTTAGCGGGGAGGTTGGACTAGATGATCTCCAGAGGTCTCTTCCAACCCTAACAATTCTGTGATTCTGTGACATCAATGGAGATCACTGTAGGACCGGATTGATCTGTAAGCAAGGGGAGGCCCTTCATATTGTAGAATTGTCTTGCTTCTTATTGGCTAGCACTCATTAGTTTTTGAATGGCAACAGCTCTCAACACTTGACTATTTACACAATTCTTGTATCAACAAACATTTTCCCCAAAGTGTTGCAGTAATTAACATACAAATAAACTGTGTCTTTTCAGAGCTGGTGACATATGTTAACAAGTGTTTGCCAACACAAAGCTTAACACAGCAAATACAGTGAGATTCCATTTTTTCATCTTTTCAGGAAGGTTGTTGCTAAGACAGGTCATTAGCAAGTTGTAGAACCTGCAATTGGTATCTATATGGCAGGAACAAACAGCTAGGAGCCACATCCATCTCACCAGCCTAACCAGTGCATTTGTAAGAATTTTCAGGAGCGCAGATTACAAGGTACAGGAAAGCAATAGAGTGATACATCCATAGCAGATGTAATTTGCCATGGTTAGAATCATAGAGTTACAGAATCATAGATTCACTCAGGCTGAAAAAGACCCACAGTGTCATCAGGTCAAACCATTAACCCAGCACTGCCAAGTGCACCACTAAATCATGGTCCTCAGAGCCACATGAACAGTTCTTTTAAATACCTCCAGTGATGGTGACTCCACTACTTCCCTGGGCAACTCAACAACCATTTCCATGAATAAATTTTCCATAATATCCAATATAAACCTACTCCTATGCAACTTGAGGCCATTTCCTCTCATCCTATCACTTGTTCCTTGGGAGAAGGGACCAACTCCTGCCTGGCTACAACCTTCCTTCAGGTAGTTGTGGAAAGCAGTGCTGTCTCCCCTGAACCTTCTTTCCAGGCTTGCTTTTTGATATTGATTTTCTCCTTCTCTCCAGTTTTACTTCAGTGGATTTAATCCTCAAGTTTAGTATTGTAGCTGTGAAGATCTACATCTGTGTCATGCTGCATTAATGTAAATCATGTCACTGAGTTGAGAGCCAGATGTGTCCTATATGTCAAACTAAATCATTCCTGTAAAGAACTGCTCCATTGTATAAAATATTAGAGACTTCAGCCCTTTGTATGTGAAAATATTTTATAAGATAATAGAGTAACATCTTAGACTAGAAAGACAGATTTCTGATGTCCCTCTATGGCCACAGACAAGGGCAAATGTACTTGGTTTGCAGATCTACTGGAGTTGAGCACAAACCTATAGCAGACTTAATTAATTAGTTCTTAGTGGATCAATTTTCATTGGTAGATACCCACAAGAATCACCAAGTGTAACTCTTAGCCATGCACAAGACAATCCCCAGGAATCACATGTGCCTGAGAGCATTGTTCAAATACTTCCTGAGCTCTGTCAGGCTTGGTGCTGAGACCACTTTCCTGGGGAACCTGTAGCAGCATCCAATCACACTGTGGGTGAAGAGCCTTTTTCTAATATCCAGCCTAAATCTCCCCTGACACAACTTCTGGCCATTCTCTCGGATCCTGACATGGGTCACCACAGAGAAGAGACCAGTGCCTGCCCCTCCTCTTCCTCTCACAAGGAAGTTGTACACTGAGATCTCCTCTCAGTCTACTCTTCTCCAGACTGAACAAATCGAGTGACCTCAACCATTCCTCACATGGCTTCCCCTCAAGGCCCTTCACCATCTTTGTTGCCTCCCTTGGATGCACTCTAATGGCTTAATATCCTTCTTACATTTCAGTGCCCCAAACTGTACACAACATTCAAGGTGAGGCTGCCCCAGTGCAGAGCAGAGTGGGACAATCCCCTCCTGGCTGGTGATGCTTTGCCTGATGCCCCCCAGGACATGGTTGGCCCTCCTGGCTGCCAGGGCACTGCTGACTCATATCCAACTTGCCATCCACCAGGACCCCCAGGATCTGGCACTGCTTTCCAGCATCTCATTCCACAGTCTGTAAAAATATCTGGGTTTGCCCCACCCCATGTGCAGAATCTGGCACTTCCCCTTGTTGAACTTGACATGGTTGGTGATTGCCCAGCCCTCTGATTTGTTGAGGTCTCTCTGTAAGGCCTCCCTGTCTTCAAGGAAGAGTCAATAGCTCCTCCCTGTTTTGTGTCATCTGCAAACTTGTTTAGTATTCCTTCCAGTACTGCGTCCAAGTCATTTATGAAGATGTTGCAGAGCATATATTGAAAACCTGGTGTTTAGATTGAAACACAAGTTTTAATTTTAGAACCATCTACTAAAAAAACGCAAACAAATAAACAAAAACCACCCCAGAAATAATTGTAAAATGCATATTCTGTGCTTTAGTGGTTAAAAACCCTTTAAGGAAATGGAGAGAATTCAGCTCTGTTTATGAATTGTGTCTAACATCTATTCCTACACAGCATTTGGACTACTGTGGCAACACAGACCAGAATACACCATTTTTGCTCAAGAAGCACTTATGTCTAAGCCACAGGGCCATCTCCTCTCATTCTTACTTTGCTTGTGGTCTTCTGAATATTGCCTTTTTTTTTCTCTGCCCACTGGTACTGCTATAGGGATGGTGAGTAGGAATATCCTGGTGTTTAGGACCTGACCCTAAAAATGCCAGGCTGAAGATAGCTGACTGCAGATCTCCCTGTGTCTGAGCGCTGAACAATGTAAAAGGCAGCCATGACCTCCTCCTCCCCCCTACAGGGCAGCTGCTTTTCAAAAGGGGAAAGTGAATCATTTCCTTGGTACTCAGCCTGATAGCTTAATAGTACATGTTTAGGAAACAGCTTTGGACTGTGAATCACAAAGTATCAGAGGTGGAAAGTCTGAGCTCTGCAGAGGTATCATTGCAGACTCAAGCGTCCTATAGAAACCACTTATTTAAGGGACCTGCTGTCCTGTGCTGGGATTTCTGCCTTTACAAACACAGATACCTCAGACTGCTGCACACAGCATGCAGACTGGGACCATCTGAGGATCTTCTGGTCCTTTTAAAAGTGAAACTTTAATGTCAGTACCAGGCAGTGCAGAGGATGTATATCTGTTTAGAATTCGGAAAAATGGACTCAGAGGAGCATTGTGGCACAGCCAGCTGTGAGAAGAAATAAGTGTTACTGACTGACAGACTTGTCAGGCAGCCAGGTATAATAAGGTTCTAGTTCCATGTGGAAATAATGGTTTGTGAATGTTTATTTACTTTCCATTACTTTCAATTTTGGTATTCTAGGGAATATTTTGGATGACAAAATACTTTAGAGTACAGTCTTCCCTGAATAACAGAATGGATTCAATTGACAGAACAAATAAACTTGAATGCTGAGTGCAAAAGGAAACCTAAACAGGCAAGACAGAAAAGTGGTGGGAGGCAGAACAGAGCAACAAGGGAGGGAAATTGCATGCCAAGGTCACAGAGTAAGACAGTAGCTGAGACAGAAATAGAATTCAAAAGGCTTGCTTAGGTATTTCTTTTAGGCTTAACAAGTTACATCCTGTTTATTAAGCTTAAATAGATTTTTTATTATTATTATTTGTTCAGCTGACTGCAATAGCAATTGTAAATATGAGTCAGGTTTCCCTTCAGATTCTAAATGTTTCTCTGTGCCACCTTATATTCTAAATTATCCAGTGGGAGCAATGCTTTTACAATCAGAAAGCAACCAGCAAGAACTCCCATTCTGCTACCTCCGATTCCCCAAAATCTCCTGGTGACCTGTATGGAAGCACTGGCTCCATTGTCTGTACCATACTGCTTGCTCTGGAAGTGGGGCCATTTTAGCTCCCCAAACTAAGCGGGCAAAACTTTGTGAAGCCTTGTCTTGGGAGCTGGAGTTGCTCCTCACTGTGCTGATACAGTTTCCTTGGAAAGCCCCAGATCAAGCCAGGGGGATTCTGAAGGGCCCCTGGTCTGGGATGCTGCAGGCCCAAAGCAGCAATGCAGAAGCCCGATGTGAAAGCAAAGACGAGAGTAATTACCCCAAATATAGTTTATTTCAAACCTTTTGTTTTCAAATGGTTTGAGAAATACTGTGATCTAACAGCCAGTTATCTCTTTCACTTGAGCAGGGAACCAGAGAAAATGAAGGAAGCTGCATTTATGCCTACATGTGATGAAGAGGAAGATGGGGAACCTAAGGCCCACACTTTCTTCAAAGAACAGGATTAAATCTGACTTTGAGAAAAGTGTGCCTGATTCATTTAAGAAAATTTCACCCTGTGTAAAAATAAATGGGCAAAAATTGTTCAGCAATTTTCACTGAGGCTTTTAAAAACACTTCTTAGATATTACAGATGGAGTAAGATCAGGATCTATCCAGTTAATTTCTTCCATTATAAAATATAATGATATGTGACTCAGTTTAACATGCTCACCAGTGTAATTTTTGATTCTTCTTATAGTAGCTCATTTGGGTTCATGCTTTGCCAGATAGTACCTTCTAGTTCAAAGGTTCAGCTTTGTCTGTATTGCTTTGAGTGTTGCTTTTCTTTTTAAATAGCTTCAACAGAAAAATATAAATCCAAATATAAATCCCATGAATCATGGGAATATTTGAATTTAGAGCTGAACTTGATGCCACAGAGGCATCTGCTGAAGATGGGCATGAAAAGTAGCTTTCCTTCATCTGAAAAATCCTAGCAGTTTTCTGAGTATTGTGACACCAAGGTCTCAAAGAACAATTTTTTATGTTGTTTGAGTGGAACATAGAGGTTTTTCAGTATATGTGAAAAATATCATATTGCTTCCCTTTAATTGCTGAACCATGAATTTTGTGGGTCTAATTTCACATACTCCCACATTAGAAAATGCACCGTATAATCTCTCTTCATCTCAGCCTCTCCATCAATCAACTGGGAATAATAGCAACTGATTTAGGAGTACTATGGACTTTAATTAATGTGTGTACAGAATGTTGAGATCCCCAAAGAATAAGATGCTTTAGAACATCAAAGAATAAACAATGACATTCTTTGTCTTATATCCTGGAGTCAAGATACTTTAACATTAAGCTTTAGACCTATAAGGGATACATGGGGAATCCCTTTGCAGCACTAACTAAAATCAAAATGTGCCGCTGCCAACAATTCAGTATAAAATAATTTCACAAGCACATATTTCCTATATTCTTAGTCTGAGAAAATATTTCTGCATGTTTTCCCACTCCTTGTCCTATCTATATTCCTACTGTTGCTGTAGTGTTTAGCTCCGGACTAGAACAGGGTGATCCTCATTAGTTCCGTGATCTTAAGAAGTGATGTTTGAGGTTCTCACATTAACATCACAAGCACAGGCAATGCCCATCTGAGAAATCTCAGCTGTCATCTGGATGGCCATGAGGCCTGCTTACAGCCTCTACAGAATATACCCTTATGGCAGAGCCAGTGCAACCACCTTTGGAGCTGAGTGATCACTGCAGTGCCCTCCTAAACTGCAAGGCAGTCGTTAGTGCTGATCTCCGTTCTCACCCTGCTGGTCCTTCATACTGTAGTGGGTTATTTGCTAGTGAACAGAGTTTGTTTTCTGACCCTTCTGAAGGTTTGGGAAGGTATTGAAAGAACCCAAGAACTTCTGATGACTGTATCTTACTACTAAGTGAGGGAATAGCCCTCTTGAAATGACAGGTAACGTGAAGTCACTACTTTATTCTTCCAGCCATCTGTCCCCAACTCCCTAAACAGAAGTGTAAGATAAAGTGTCATTTAAGTCTGGAGATCATTTTTTTCTTTGAGAAATGGGAGGCAGTCAAAAAGCCCAGGTGAGAATACCTATTATTTCTACAATTAAAGTGAACCTATAGAGCAAGTATCACACATGCACAGAAAAAATTGAGTCCTCTTTACAAGTTTGCAAATGCTTAATAGAAATCACATGTTTTATGATTACTAGAAGTGTAATTACCTTTGAAATCTATAGTTGAGACAGCAAGTTTCTGAATTTTTTTTTTTTTTTTACAAGAGTAGGCTTTTCAGTGATACCTCTCCTTAGTTTAGTTTTCCCCTTTTTCTACCTCCTGTATTTAGTGTCTGCAGAGGTAGGAAAAGGCATCCACAAAGCCAAAGAGAACACTGGTGGTCACACAGGACTAGCAAAGAGCACTTTTTAGTCTTGGGCTAGACTATGGGCTGGTACAAATCAGCAAAACTTGATTAGATAAGGATAAGCAGTTGGAGTTTGCAAGGTAGGAAAAATATCCAAACAGTGTACAAAAATACACCTGGAACCTACATGATTGTATTCTGGAAGGGAATAAATCTTACTTTGTCTGGAGCTAGAATTTCTGAAGAGGAAGGGAAACATTTTCAGGAGTGAGGATGCGTTGCTCTGAGAGGTTCAGTCACTCACTGGAGAGAAAAAAAGTGGAAAAACACACAACAGGGTTGAGTTTTCCAATTTTTCACCCAAAGAAGGGATCAAATATAAGTCTGTGCCTTTCCCTTCCCTTTTCTTCCCTCCCTCTCTTCACTACCATTGGCTCTTTCCAGTCGCAAGCCCTAAAATGAGTCACCCCTTTCCCCTGCGTAGGCTGCTGCAGTGAGATGGGGCTCTGCTTCTTCTCCATCTCTAAACTATCTCTCTTATGGTTTCCCTTGGATGTACCTTGATTCTATTGGAACATAGGAAAACATTAGAGGGAAAACAGCTTCTCTTATTTTCCTGTCTATAACAATTTGCAGCGTGCTGTTTTCTAACACTGGGATTGCAACTGACTGTTATCTACATTCTGACTGTGCCTCTGATATAAAATCTGTCTCCTAGTGAGTGTAGGAAAGGTCAAGGACAGGGCTTGACCTTGTGGTGAAGATAGAGATCACTGGAACTTGAGGGGGCCTGAGAAGAGTTTGTGGATGAAAATACTAGTCAGATGTCATGACAGAGGGGAAGAAGGAAGGAGCAACACTCTTCTCTGAGCCATCACACACACATGACAACAAAAGATAAGTTAGATTAATCTATGGCTTTTACTCGCTTTGCTACATGTAGTCCTCCAAAACCTCTGAGTGTCACCAAAAAGTAATAGAGGGAGCACTTGAAGATATGTCCATTGCAGATAATTCTCTGTGCTGCCACTTTGTGCAGAAAAGGTTGTCTTATCTTTGACCCATTTTGCTGAATGTGAAGCTGAGGGATAGCCTTATATTGAAGCTTTGCTGGAAGACTATTTAGGGTAATTGAATGAAATAGAAGAAACTAGACTCCAGGTCTTGACAGCATTCATCCATGAGGTTTCAGGAATTTGGTTGTGAAATCACTAAGCTGAGCTGCAGTATGCTTCCTTTTGCATAAATAAGTTTTGCTGTCAAAGTTACAAAAGATAGGAAATGTGACGGTCACTTTAGAAAGGGCTCAGGGATAAATTTTCACATAATTCATAGGCAAATCAGTGGACACTACAAGAGGAGCTGAATTAGTCAATATGTGTAGGACAGGGATGTCAAGCATAGGGGAAAGATGCTTCAATTAAAATAACAAAGTTTATTTTAGAAAAGCTTTTCATGAAGTCCTTCAGTGTACTCTTAGAAAACACAAAACATGTCACAGGGCAAGAGAACAAATCCTCATTACAGTCTGGATCAACTTACAAGATGGAAAGAAAAAGTTAGTGATAAATGTTGAATTCATACAGCTGAAGGAAGCTCACAGTGGAAATCCATAGATATCCATGTTCTTAAATGACATAAAAGGTGGTAGGAAAAAAAAGTGAAGAGCTATGTGGCAAAGACTGCAAATAATGTAATGAAATCTAACTGGGACATTATAGGAAGATGATGTAAGTCCGAATAATGGGGGGGAAATGGTAGTTCCAATACACGTGCCAAATAGAAGAGATAGAAATCATATCTACACGGTAATGGATTCTACCTTAGCTTTACACAGTCATGGTAAAGATCCAGGAAATTCTGAGTGCAATTCCCAATAAAGCATCTCTCCAGTGCTCAAGGGCAGTCAAAATTTAAGCAGAGAGCTACCAAAAGATACAGGCATACAAACATAAAGCATCTATATGCTCTATAGAAATTCACAAGAAATAAATTGATGAAAAGCCTTTGAATCTAGTGTCTAGTCCCGCTGACCCAATTCTTTTCTTATTTACAGTCATTGTGAGCAATGGGTTATTAAGGTAAATGGACTTTTGTTTTGACCCTGAGGGATGGCTCTTGTGTTAAGCAACATGACTAACAGCTGTTACATGTTTGTTCCACATCCATATCCCAAGAAAAATTACAGTTGAAAATAAGATAACAATTGGATATTGACAGGCAAGCGTGATGACATAAGTTTTGCAGAATGAGAGATTTTTGAGCATTCACAGTAACCTGGTGTTCAAAGGGTAGATTTTTCACTGGTATTCTAAATTAGACCTCCTATCAGGTCCCTCAGGCTGGACAAGCACAGACACTGATTATTTCTGAACGCTTCAGTCTCTAGATACATTGTTACTGACAAGACAATCTTTTAAATTGTTTTCCAGACCCCTTAATTTTAGGATATTCTGTTTTCTTCCCTATTGCTAAAAAAATTTCTAATCAATATCCAGGTTTGTTGAATTCTTTTATGCCCCTCCCATGCTGATTTACAGGCACCATTTAGAAAATGCAGCTCACTTCTTCCAATGATTTACAAGTATATGGACCATTTGTATCATTTTGAAAGAAGCTTGTTGGCATTTCTAAAGATGTAAGTAATTTAGTTTCCATTTCATAATAAGGAAAAGATGGCCCCAGGCTCAGAGTGAACACGGTCTTGAAGTGATGCTGGATCACAAGCCCCCTGGGCACTTGAGAGAAGCAGTGCACTACTGGACCACAGGTCACCCAAGTGGGAAAATCAGGAGTGAGGAGGAGCACGACACGGTTACATGAACTCTGAAGGCCTCTTTGTGGAGTGGACACAGGATGCCATACAGACTGAGTTCTGCCTATTCTTATACCTCTTCCCTCTCTCTGGCAGAAAGGCACCTGGCTATAGTGGAATAATTAGAGTAATGGTTGAGGGCTGTAAGTGATGTGATGAAGTCATGTACAGCACAGAGTGGAGCCCACATTTCCAGAGTTTAGGTGACATGAAGGACAACTGACAGCAGAGGCAGTGCACATGCAGGGCAACAGGCTCATGTCAGAGGCCAGGGATGCTCAGAGGCACAGACCTGCTCACGTTGTCATGACTGTTGAACTCTGAGGGCTGCTCTGCTTGCCTTTGGCCAGCACCATTTCAAACTCGTCAGAGTCTGCAGGTCACTTCAGTCAGGTAAGCACATGTGGATGGACAGCAAGCTGAGCCTCTGGGAATCTCCCTTCCTGTTTTTCTCCAGACAAAGCATGGCCATTGAATGACTCTTTCGTGGGAGGCAGACTAAACTCTTCAAAACCTGTCTTGACTTTTTAAAAAAATACCGATGCTGTTGTGGTGAGAAGAGGAGAAACAGCTTGGCTTCTGTTTTCACACAGGCTGCAGACAGCAATTGTGCTGTGCAGAGCGCTCAGCTCAGCGCATCTTCCACACTGAACACCTTTCCCCTGGGGCTTATTGGCAGGCGTCAGCTCCCTGCCTCCCTGACTGATGCTTAAGACTTCCTGGCACTGTCTGGAGCACTCTAACTTAAAGGGCAGCTCCTCTTGGCTAGGGCAATCGTGGCAGCCCCAGCCCTCTCACCCCGGGAGCTGAAATTATTTCATAAAAATGCCACTGCAGCAGCTACAGACTGAGAGCTCTGCCCCTCCCTTGTCAGTCACAGCTATCTGCAGGATGTCTCTGTGCTTTTCATCTCCCTTGCAAGTTGGAGGAAAAGAAATAATACATAGCTCAGCTGTTTCTGTCTGTAGGCATTTAAGCTGGTAAGGCTCAGCTGTATAAATCTTCCCAGCTGTGAGAACCTCAGTGCTTTTATTCCCATGATAAAGCCTTTGGCTCTAAATGTGTTTCTGGGATATTCAAAGTGGAAATCTTTCTCTCCATCTGGGGAATTGCTTGGTGTCGACTGACAAGGAAATGGAAGGTCGGTAGCATTAAAAAAAAAAAAAAAGAACCCTGGGTTATAGAATTAACTTTATACTAAACCTCAGTGTGTGTTTTAGGAAGAGAGGAGTGGAAAGGAGGCATGGGGGATGGGAAGTTTGACTTGCACAGAGCCTTTCATTGGAAAGCTAATGCAGCCATCCCCAAGGCACTGCGCTGCTAAGGTCTGGCATTTTCCTTCTCCAGTGGAAAAGGAAGACCGATACTTTCCCTTATAGTAACCTTTGCTGATTAATCAGTGTAGTGACATTGAAGTCAGTTCCAGTGGGAAATAATTGCTGTCGCTCTTAGACACAATATGGAAATAAGATGCCATGGTGACAGCAACTGTTTTGAAGGGCTGGCAAGGAAACACAGATCAAAGATCAATGTCTGGCAGGCAAAGTGTTCACTTAAAGTCAAGGAGAAAATGTTTAGGCATAGAAGTTTCTCTTGAGACTGACAGGGTTTGGACAGGGAATGGGCAAACTCCAATAAAACTGGGATATGAGGAAATTTCATGCTGCAGATTGGCTTGAAACCCAGGGCTCAGACTTGCAGCTGAGTATAAGCATCTCCTATTCTGAAGGGTATTTCAGAGGTCAACTGTTCAGATGGGTAAAAAAACATCCTGGCTTCCACTCTGGGTTCTGCTGAACCTCACCTGTTGGAGACCAAGAACATGATCCCAGTTACTTTTTCTGCCTCAGTTTTTCACCTGCAAAAGAGCAATAGGCTCTTTCCTTTCTCCAAGATGTAATGATATAAAAATGCCCATTGCTCAGGCACTACAGAAATGACTGCGGCAGGCATTGGCCGAGTGGTATAAGTCGACGCCTCTGGAGCCGGCTCCTCCTCTGAGGAAGCCAGTTTGAATCCCAAGCAACTCGCTGTCACCGTCCGAGCGTGCTCGGCCGTGGCAAAATGAACCTCAGGAGTAAAGGGGGTGGGGCCAGTTCCACGCACACTGTGCCTCACCTAAAAAATCCATTGCGCAGGCTTGTCCCGAAATCTTCGTTCACGAAGTCCAGCCAACAACAACAGTAATGATCTGAGATGGACTTGGGATGCTTTTGTTGCTCAAACTTGGGTGATTAAATATGTTCCATTGATATATAAAGATTTTTATTTTTTTTAATAAGTCCCAAATGAGCTCTATTTGTGGAGCTAATGTATATCAATTTATACCTGGAAGCAATTTTGGGCCATACACCTTGGTTTTATTCACAAGCCCCTGAAAACACAGTTTGAATTTCTGCCTCTTCACCACTCCAGTAAGATCACCACTAAACAGACTGAATATCCTGGTGCAATTAATGTCCTCATCAGACAGCTTAAATTTTAGGGGAAAGCAAAATAAGTCTCTGTTTCAGAGACAAAAAGTGCACAACTATATTAACCTACTGAGAAATGTGATTTTGAACATAGGTAACTAAGAGCTTTCCAGTCATATAATATTCCAAAAGACTGGCTTCTTAAATAGTAATAAATAAAAATCACCTAACTATAAAGAGTGATGTATTGTCAGCATTAACAATACCTTAATGATATTTCTCATCTGGGGATAAATACATGATTTGAATAACACACAGAGCTATCAACAAACAGTAGCAAATACAGCACCTACCATTTCCCCTGACTCTCATATTTCTAAGAGGTAAATGAAAGCAAACCAAAGCAAATCACTGTGATCATGAAAGTATATGGCATCAAAAGCAAGGAGCTGCTCCACATGGCTTACATGGAAAACAGAATCTGACTTCCATCAGCATAATGAGAATTTGTTTCCTTGCTGTTCTGATAAAGCAGACCTGAGCCAGAAAGGTAAATATACTGGTGTCTGGGGATAAATTCAATTATTCCACATTTTTCAATGAACTTTTAACCAAGGAACGCAACTTCTTGCCTGCCATTAGCGGGACTTAGATGGCTCATTGCTGCCTGTAGTAAATGACTCTAGACAAGCAAAATCCCAAAGGAATCAGCAGAAAGAAGGCAAAACAAGGACAACCTGTGAGAATCAGCATACACTGTGTTGGCAATAACAGCCTGCAATGATACCCTTGGTACTGACAATCCCACAGCTACAAGGAAGGATGAACTGTCTGGGTAGGAAATGGTAATTGGTATCTTGAGTCAGAATCTATGCTTCACCACTGATGTCTCGTTTCTAAGGCACTTAGTAAGAAAATAATTCTCGTGAATTTGTGAGGTGTCCTCTTGTAACGTTAGTTTCATCTCACATGCAGTGTGTGGACTTGCTACAAAGTCAGAAAGAGCAGTTGGGAACCCTACAGAGGGAATTTTGCTTACCATAGGGATAGCCTATGAGTTCAGTGTTTCCCTCTACCCAAAGGGGGAAAAAATATTCTATAACTCCTGTATGCTGAACTGTTGTGTTTGGACAATTTCTGGAACTCCTGTAGTAGGACTTGAAAAGCTGTTGACTGTAGTCCATGAGTTATCTCTGTGAGGGACAAATCAGCCCACTCCTCAGTGCTGTCCATCCAGCCTTTTGCCTGCCTTAATCTTTCAGACTGGATGGCCTAAGTTCTCAAATTGATTAGTACACATTGCACTTACTGATATAATCTTTGAAAATTGATTTTCGTGGAAAATGGCAGCTAAATTATGATGATTATAAGAAGGCAAGCTCTTTGAGACAAAATGTGGTGGTACAGAACATCTGCCACAATGAGATTTTGCTGAGACTTAATGTAATATTGAAGAATAATTTTTTTCACTCTATTTTTAATGGATGGTGTCTTTCAGTCAGCGATTCCTGTAACATTTCCTATGTCCACCCCATTTTTTTCTCACCTGCTGTGTCAGACAGAAGATGACCATCAATCACTATGAATCATGTGCCAGAGCATGTTTTTACCAGCACTATATTAAAACGGGTAGGAAGAAAATTAATGACCTACCAGGCACAAATCACGATTGCAGCATTTCAGAAGTTGTATGGGGAAAAACTAATTAAACTGACTGCCACACACCCAGGACAAGAAACTGGGAAATATGCCAATACAGTTCCCAAAATAGATCCTTTTAAAAATGCAAACTTTTTTTTTTTTTTTAATTCCCTCACTTCCCTCTCCTTTGTAGACACCCTGCCACTTATTTCTGCATAGAACATCCACACAGTATATTTCCTCCATGAATTCTCCAACAAATTTGGCAAATTAGAATTAGTGTCCTGTGCACAGAACAGTTGTTCCTCATTGAAATCCATCAAATCTTCCGGAAGACCAGAGTACACCTGATCCTTTCAGAGAGCCACTCCTGTACCAGCATTCTTGTTAGAAAAATAGGCAGCAAGGTGGAGAGTTGTCTGAATCAGATGAAGAAAAAGGTGGAAGAGTAAAAATATGTCTAGTGAAAACTGGAGGGAGACAAATGACACACAAAAATTCCCAAGAATAAGGACTCTCCTGAAGCTCCAGTGCCAGGGTTTGACAACAGATTTGTGTACAGTGCCTTTCTCTGTCCCAGATTGCTTGTTTGTGGCAGTAGATGACTCACATTTGCTGTACGTCACTTCACCATATAGAAAATGATGTATTCCCTTCCAGTTAGGCCCTTCAGTTATTCCGGATAAGAAATCGCTCTTATTACTCTTATGTCCAACATCAATTTCTAGAGATTCTTTAGGAATATAAATTTTAAAGTGCCCCTTTCTTACTGTTATTTACTATTTCTTTATTTGCAGTTCAGAACTGAAGTTCCATGGAAGGAACTTTGGTGTACACTAGACAAAGAGAAGCATAAACCCTTTTAAATATAAGTCCTTTTTGTGCTTTTAAAATAAGTGCTTTTGCTTAATTACAGCTCAGAACTGGAGCATAGTTACATAGTGGATGGGAAATTCAGAAGTTATTCATATATCCCAGCTGTCAGAGTGTACCTCATTTCCAAGCTCAAGTAGAATTCTGTCTCTAAAAATACTGTAGTCCTTCAGTGTGTTTATTTGTTATTCTCTGAGATAACTATGAGGTAGTAGAAGCTGCATACCTTTATCTTCAGCAGCCTTATGCTGATTTATAATAAATAACCCTACAGAGAGGGAGATATATAAAATACATGTTAAACTGAAATCAAGATTAAAAGGAATAAAATATTTTTGTTTCTACAATAAAGTTTGGGGCATGATAAAAAATTTTTCAGGAGGCCTGACAGGTCCATACTGTTTTTTCTCAGAGGCTGATGATCCTGACACTGGGGAGAAACTTCATTCACCAAAGTGCACCTATGTCATAATGGCACAGCAGAGAATTCCCCCATGCAGGATGGGAAGTTCCCCAACTATCATCAAACTAAGCTGAAAGTGTTAGCTTGCAAGTGAGCAGCAAAGAGATATTGATCACAGAGACAGATTTACCAATAGCAATTTTAAACCACTTTTGCCAGAAGGCAGCTGGATTCCAGAGACTGTGGCACCAGCTACTCCATCCTTCTGTTTCTTCATAGGCTGTAAAAGGCAAAGGAGTACCTGGGTTCCCTAATCCCTCCCTTTGTGTAGCTGCTGCATAACTCATGATAGCAGATTTGGGGATTCTTTTACTTGGTACAGGTTTCTTTATTTACCACCTGGAAGACATTCAGGCTTTTTGTTGGTGGTGGTTTTCTCCTTGTTTGGTTGGTTTTTGTGTTTTTTCTTTGTTGTTGTTTTTGTGGGTTGCTTTTTTTTTGTTTTGTTGGGGTTTTTTTGGGGGTTGTTTTTTTTTGTTTGTTTGGGGTTTTTTTGTTTTGTTTTGTATTGGTTTTTTTGTTTTGTTTTGTTTTGTTTTGTTTTTTCTCTTACTGAATCATCTGTCAGTTATTTTGGGTTTTATGGGAAAGTAAAAATAGTTTAAATCTGAAACTCTGCCCACATCAGGATTCATGTTCATATTGACAATTTAAGTTAAACTCTCATGTTGTTCATCAGTTCTCAGATAAAATTTTAAGAAGTAATTAATTGTCTTAGGACCCTGCTTCTCAGTTGTAATTAAAACATTTAAGAATTTACATGTTAGTAAAAGTCTCAGCTAGCCATGAGCCTAGGTGACCCTTGGGAACTAATTTGATTTAGGTCATAGGGTCACCTAGGCACTTTTGAGTTACTCATTTTTAAATTGGATAAGATCCTGTGAACAGGCTAAAAGATGACTGAATAGTACTGCATTTATCTGTATTGTGCTGTTGGGTCATTTCTCAAAAAAAACTTTTAAATTTGTTAGACCAAAATAAACTCACCAACCGCAAAAGAGTTTGTTTATGGGTGAAGAGCAGTAGCAGTTGTGAGGATAAAATCCTAATCTTTTATGCAATAGATCCAGGACACAGTGAACTAAATGCCATTTCTCCAGACTCTAAACGTATATGCACTTAAATCAGCCTTCAGGGATATAGGAGTGTGTGTTCTGGAAGTTCGCCTGAAGTTTAAAGCACTAAAATAGCATTTCAGACCTAGTAGAAGACAACTGATTTTAGGGAAATTGTGACCATAGGATTAACTATTGCTATCCCAAATTTCCAGCAGCATGGTATCCTCCTCTCTTTTTCAGAGAGGGAAGTTCCATCAGAGCCAAGGAGTGTTCAAAACTGCCTGTTCAACACAGCAGTGAATTTGAGCTCCATCCTTTTGCATCCTGGCTTTCAGCATTCAGGAACAACTACATCAGCAGTTGGGATGAGTAGGAGCCAGAAATGAAAATGTACACCTAGTACACATAATGGCCTGCATCTTTAGAGAATTGGCATATACTTGCACAGACTCATGGCTTCTAAGCTGACTCTTATTTCCTTATCCTGTCCTACTTACATGCATTGGTTAGGATGGCAATGGGGGAAACCTGCCTGAAGTACAGACCAGCAGGAAGATACTGGGTTGTTGGTGAAGGTCAGCTGCTAATAGCTTGTGCTTAGGAAATCATATTATGGCATGCTTGTTTGCTTTAGTTTTTGATCTATTCTTGGATTGGCCCAAAATTCTGAGAGTTACAAAGTGGCTTTTTAGGTCAGGTCCTTGGTTGTATGTTGCTCAGTGCATGTAGTTACTTTCTAATTTGTTAATCTTGTCAACAAGAAGTTAGCAGCTATTTAGTCTCTAATTTGTCTAAATATAATAATAGATTCATGGACACTAAGTGACTGGTCTAAGGTACTTACAGCTACCTCATATTAATCTTAGACTGTGGCTAAAGCACCAAATTCTGACTGTGGGACACAGGATTCAATCTCATGGCTCCAACTGTCATGTCTAACTCAGATATGTACCTCAAGGGATAAAGACAAAATTAAAAAAAATTCCAGTTCTAATACTGTGAAATCTCATTAGTGCAGAAAGGGCAACTCTGAGCTGATATTTGATAGTGGTGATGATCACATTTAACCCCATTAGTCATTCCTGATTTGCTTAGCATGTGCATCATGCTGGACAGAAAATATTCAAAGAGACCAAATCAATACATTTCTTTTAACACTGGATGTGCCCTTGGTTCTTTCAGTTCACAATGACCTCAAATGCCGACATCCAGATTCACCCCAAGTTTTTATTCTACTTCACAGAGATAAGCAGAATGGACAACTCCCAGTTCCAGCACTAAGGGAAGCAGGAGTTCCAGTCATGCTGGCAATATAATAAAAGTTATTTTGTGCATCACAGTGTATCCAGTGGCACCATTAATTGTTCATTGATCCTTTGTACCTCAAAGGTTGCAGCAGGGTTGTTTGCCAGCACCAGTTAAGCAGAACAATAGTTGTGATTGGAAAAATATTGAACACTTTCCATGCTGATGTTATACCTTGTCAGAGCTCTTTTTCAGCTGGATTACTCTGCTCTGACCTGTCAAGAAACACCTGTTCTTCAAGCAGTGTCTTTGCCTGCTTTTTCTGTTAGTCTCTTTTTCTCCCTCTTTCCTCCTGGTGAAAATATAGTTGTGACAGTGACTTTGGAAAACCTCACAGTTGTTTTTCTTATTCTGAAGAAAAGTCACCCCACAGCTCACAAAGGAATCCACTTAGCTTTTCTTTACGACACTGCCATTGTGTGGGGCTGTAAAACATGCTGCTTCTCAAAGGCTACGCAGCTAGCCACTGTTGTGTTATTTTATATGGCCCTTTGTAATTTTGATTTTGGGCAATTTTATTCTCTAGGGGATTTGGGATTTTATTCTCTAGGACAATGCTGCAGGGGGAGGAAGGGAGCAAAATTTGAGAAAGAGAAAAGCCTGATGGTCAGTAAATAATGAAAAACATCAATGTTACCACTGATGCAGCCGAAAAGACATCATGAATCAATGAGTCATCTGGACAAAGGCACGTTGTAGAGCTAGGAGTCAGGGAAACATTTAGACATTTGGCAAATCTAATGAGCCCAAATAAGAGATATATTTAGAATTGCTGTGTGACATGAAGGATGAATCTCATAGTCAGGTTAACCCTTCTACAATGGCAGGCATAATGCCAGTCATCTAATCACTGACTGAGATAGTAGACAGGAAGAGTCCTGTCTTCTCATAGAGAGAGATGGATGTAAACAGTTGGCTAAATAGACACTTTTCTATTCCACCCCTGTATTTGTGAGAGTGACATCCCCATGAAAAGCCATAGTAAACTACTCAGTACAAGGCTATTCAAGCAGGCTCAGGAAAATAAAAGTATTTGTTCTAAGAATGATGATGTTTCTACACCTCTCAGCTGAGCAGTTAGATGGGCTCCTTTTCTACTATTAAACAGAAAGCCTAATCCCAAACCCAACTGAGTCAAATTCATGGAAGCAGCCCAGGATCAGCAACTATCATACCACTAAAAGGTGCAGAAGGGCAGACCAGAATTGTCATAATCAGGATTTGTCATCTCCAGAAATTTCCAAGACAGTAAACTCCCAGGACAAGTCTTTCTGGGAGAGTCTTGTACTGCAGACTAAAAAGTGAACTACACTGAGCCAGGAGTCAGGAGATTGAGGTTAAACCTACTCATAACACAACAGAGAGGTGGAAGATTGGAGTCAAGTATGATATCACCTTTAAGAGACTCATCTGCGCATCTTCCACAGTGAGGAAACCTGATTTCTGGGGTTAGCTGTCAACAGGGCAGGTACTGGTCACTGATGGTGTTATTCAGGTTGGTACCTAGTAACCAGCAGTGTTTGGGTTAGAACATGGATTTTTTTTCAGAATTTAATTTTGGGGAATAGCTTTACTGTCCATAGAGTTTCAGAAAGTATTAAGAAAATTAAACAAGAGAAATTCCCTCTTTGCTTCTATCTGAAAACATTGTTCTGTTTCACCCGTAAGTCATATGGCCAGTATGCCCCAAAGGTCCTCAGAGGGTCACTGAGCTGACTAAACACCGGCTCCAGACACTGTGAGGGAGGTGACTCTCTTTTAGAGAGATTAACACAGTGCCATTTTATCACAGAAAATAGGTTAACTCTGATATTGATACTTCTGCTAACTGCTCAATTATTTTCACCCCGGGATAGGAAAAGTCTATGACAGACACTACAGAAAGGAGAAAATAGAAGGTTTAGGAAATACAAAACTTAATGGCAGCAAAAGCTGACTCTATTTCACTAGTATTAACTGAAAGAATATTTCCAATAACCTTTGTTTTACTTAAAGGAGAGCACAGTTTTCCAATATTGGATTAGAATTTAGGGTTAAGTCCAGCTCTTATCATGACCTTGTCTTGACCACTCAATCTTTGTGGAGTTTGGTTCTTCTTCAGAAAAATGGGGTTCACATTACTTTCTCACTGATTGTATAGTTTTCCACAAGGCAGAAGCCCAATGGGGTTCCTTCTCTCCCCAGAAAGGGCAGATGAGCCATGAGTTGAAATGACAAAATGTTGTCACCACTTTGTCTCTAATCACGAGTGGTGTGTTAGTACAGGATGACCAAGTTCTTAGGCCTGGTCCAAGAAACTCTGACAGCAATATTAATTTTGCATTTGAAATATAGATTTGCTTTTGGGCACTGCCTCTAGCCATCCTAAAACCATCAGAAAAACACCACCCAGGTAGGCTGGTAACAAGCCCGCCTCAAATTTCAAACATTTGCAGTGCATTAACTGTGAGTGCTCTCCAGACTGAGAACGATGCAGTTCATTAGAAAATGCATTTCAGACAAATTTACACAGCAGAAAGAACTGATATCTCCTGAAGGAATCTTTGCAAATGACTTATGCAATTTAAGTCAAAATTGACTATGAAAGGTTGTTCATCCCACAGTTTGTGGAGCAATTCATAGCTGATAAAAATGGTAGTATTCAAGTAGCCAATCTCTATCAAAACCAAACAAATTTATTACAGTGTCTCAGAGCTTAATACTTCCTTCACAGGGCAAAACCACCAAATATGTGTAAGTTATGTTAGTGGCATGTGTCAATGGCCAAAAAAGAGAGGTTTTGAGATGGAAGGAATGCCATACAACATACCTTCTGTGCATTTAGTGAACATCAAAAATCAGCATATTCTAACTGCAGTGTTTCTTGTTGCAGTTTTCTGGAAAGACGGTATATCCTGAAATGTCAGCACGCAGAAAGAAGGAGGAAGAAGTATGGGACTATTCAACCAGTCTCTTTTCATCCCTGTTTTATGATCTAAAAAGTAAAGAAGATTTGTGGAAGAAAACAGAAACCTTACTGTTAGTATTTGAAAGTGCTCTGCTTTGAAAAGAAATCAAAATACAAGTCACAGTTGAGTTATCATTCCCTAATCTTGCCCTAGTGATCTATCTATTTTATTAAAAATCTATGAACTCAAAAGTGCAAGTCTTAAAGGCTTTCAAGTCTCCAGCAGATGGGGTTTTATTTGTGCATCAGTATTGGGCCATATTTGCTCAACCTGGCATCTATTTTTACTCTTCTGCCCCAAAATATTATTGTTATAATTTGTATCTTAAAGTGCCAGATTTTCTGATTTGTCTGAGCTGCTCTCATCACTGGAACAGGCAAAACTGTCATTAAGCCACTTATATCTTCCCCTGGAGTCTGGAGACAGCCAGATGTCAGCCCAGTACCTTTCATAAATTAGAGCAGCCTCAGGAATGCTCTGCCTGGTTATTCACACACACAAAGGGCTACTTTGGTGCCTGAGAACAACCAAGACAGTAGAGTGTTCCAGTTAAGTTTCTCTTGCCCCTGAAAGCTCCTTTCCATTAGGGGAACACAAAGCACCATGTGGTTCTTGAAAAATCCCTGCTTTATGTCACAAAGAGATTTAATTTTTAGTAGGAACTGTAAGAGGCAAGAGGTACCAATTAAATGACATTGTAGGGCTGGGACACAGAGACTCTACCATGAATGAAATTTTACTGCCAAGAATAAGATTTGCTTTTCTTAGTGGTATCAAAAAATACAGGGAAGGAAGTTTTGCCTTATAAAATATATGGAATACTTCCTATTATATCAATGAGATATTTTTTTTACCTAATGTGTCTTATATCTCAATAATTTAAGGTGCAGGACCTAATTTACACCAACTGCAGATACAAAATTATATCCATAATTCTACAGGTTTGAAAGTCAGATTTTGTGTTAAAGCAAGTCTGAAAAATTGAATATTATATGTGCATATGCATGCAGATAGAAGATGTAAATTCTGACTGGTTTTCAAGGGAACATCAGTAAAACATTGCTTAAAGGACAGAACTGTTTGATATAATCCATCTCAGAGATTATTTCATGATCAAGGTAATTTTTCTGTCCCTATGGGAATATTTTAGACAAATAATGCTAAAGAAGAGTGTCCCTGTTTGTATGAGCATGATTGTGAGTGTAAATCTTCATCTGAGGAGCCTTCTGAAACAGAAAGTGAATGCTGAATTGAAGAGGTTGTGTTTGCGACCGTGGTGCAGGAGTCAATGCCTGAGTCACCAGGAAACAGCAATTACATCTGCTGTACTATCACCTCCCATGTAGAGAGAATGAAGAAGTGGAAGAAATAGGTATGTGTATGTCTGTGGACAGTGATATGTGTCTTTAGAACAGAATGTGTATTTTCCTTCTAGCTTCACATCTTTCCATTCCTTGAGACATCTTCACTGTGGCTGATATTTTGTACATCTCCTCCTCCCAATACTTAGGCCTGTATTTTTTCTAGGGATTCTTCTTTTGTGATATAGTCCAGAGCAGATGTATTTTACACTATGAACAGGACTTAATTTTTGCCATTAAAAAAACGGCGTGTAAAGGTTTCTTTAATTATTGCATCAATGTACATAATAGGGTTGAATTAAGATGACTAAGACAGCCATAAATCTGCATTTTTATTATATGCCTTGAAATTGCATCTATATTCTCTTCATGTATTTCCTAAGAATGTAATTTTCCAACCTTTTTAATCATGAAATGGGAGAAAAGGGTAGACTTTCTGTTGCACAGAGTAACACTGACACCCACACAAATCATTGTGAGGTTGGAAACCCGAGATCTGCCTCTCCCACCAGGCATTAAGGAGAAACTGATAGTGGTAGCAAATTGTCATCCTCTCTATGAAAAGCACTGAAGGAGAATCGGACTTTTTCTTGAGAGAGTTCTGCAGAGATTTGCTTCATAGCAGACTGACACATCAACAAATGCTGTGCTTGTGGGCCTAAGCCAAAGACTAAGCACAAAACAAGTATTAAGTGTTCCTAAAATTCAAAACCGTACTCTGAACCGCAAAGGGTGAGAAATTTCAAGAGAAAGCTTCTTTGCCCTCTCCTCTCCTCTCCTCTCCTCTCCTCTCCTTTCTTTTTTTTTAAACTTCACCAAATCCAAAGAACCTCGTTTTATTTTGTTTATTTTACCTCAGTTTATGAGGCTAGCTTCATTTTAGGGAAAAAAAAAACAACAAAAAACAAAAAACAAAAACCCACAACTTTTGAAACAAGCTCATAATGGTGAGTATTAAATGCTAGATCATTAATGATTAGAAACATTATTGGCAGATGGAAAACAACCCACTCTAATGGGATGCATCAAGCTGATGTTACCAGCTGGCTTATAGCCTCTGCCTAGTGGTTGAGATACCGAAGCTAATGTTTGAGAGCTAAGACTTTAGCGCAGAAATGAAAGCATAACAACCTATTGCTTGCCTTGAAAATCATATACATTGTGTGCAATCTGTAGAAAACAAACCACAAATATTAATAAATTGTGACATAAATGTTTATAAAATGTTACTCTTGTTCAAGATACTTTCATCAGAAACTTGAGAACAATTCATAACAGAGTGTAATAAGGATCCTTCACCCTCCACAGGTGTGTTTTTTCAGTTTATGGGGTTCTTTGAATATTTTTTGCCTTGAGTTTTCTTTCAGAAAACTCATTCAGACTTATTTTTGTATTTTTTGCTGGTTAGGATGTATTAGAACTTTTCTTCTTGGCATTGTAATTAGGTCTTGTGAAATTTTAAGCCTTGTAATTTTTTTTTTTTAAACGGGATTCATTTTGTATTTCTAACAGGGTATTTAGATCTCCCCTCTCCAATCAGCTTCTCAGACTTCTTTCACTCTTTTTGTGGATATCTGAGACCAGAAGATAAAGATATATTAATTAGACATGTTAGTTTCCTAATTGGGGAACAGATGTCAAGAGGCTCTAGCATTTTAGTGGTCACTGAGGCAGGTTTTAGGGTAATACTTTTGTTTAAGCACAATTACAGCTCAGTTGCTTCTGTTACGTTGCTGTCTGAGACTGACTGGCTGTCTCAGGACATAGTCACACATCCTCTTTCAGCTCCAGCTGCTTCAGCTGACAGATTTACTCCCCACAGCTGTTCATCACTGCAACAGAACTGGAAATTAGTACCCAACTGATCTATTGGTGGAGATGCCCACACAGGCAGTCCCCAACTTGCTCCAACCAGGTTACCTGACATGGCACAAGTGCTGGGCCTGATTGTCTGCAATGCCAGGTAGTGCCGGTGCCGGTGGTGGGACGGTAAGAACATTCACTGCTTGGGATGGGAAGAGCGAATGAAGAGGGAGAGATAAAGTGACTTCTTTGGGCAGAACTGTTGGAGCCAGGATGAAATGTATATCCAGCCTTTGGGAATGACAGCCTGTTGCCACTGCAGTGTGCATGCAGAATATCCAGATGCTTCAGTTTCATTCTAGCCCTGGAAAACGTCCAACATCTACCAGATAGTCTCAAGGCTCTTGCTTTGAATGAGTTTGGAGCTGTTTATACCTCGGGCAAGTTCATCACATACCTAGAGCACAGCAGGGCAAGATCTTGAGAATATTTTTCTTTTTGAAACAGTCTTCTATTACAACCACTGTGAGTGTAGAAACAATGAAAAGGTGACTCTTGCAAAGAAGACCCATTCTCACCAGTTCTATCAAGGTAAGACAGGGAGAGACAAATTTCAAGGAAAAGTATATTTCATGTTAGGAAGTGAGTCTTTTCTATTGCTCTCTTCATTTTGTCCCTAACAAATTTCCCTGTAGAAACTGTATTCCGCTTCTGTTAATTTTAAAAATATTGAAAAGTCCCCAACACAGAGGTTTGTCATTATTTCTTGGACATGAAAGGGTCCACATGTTGTAAGTGGCAATTGAGCCCAGAAACCATAGTCCTTGGTGATCCATGAAGGAGTCAGAGATCATATAGCAGAGAGAAAAAAATAAAAGCACAGAAAAAAAATCCAACAACAGATTTCAATTTTGCGACATGAATTGTCACACCAAACCAACCAACCAAACAAAACCCCATAAAAACAAACAAACAAAATACAAAAACAAAACAAAACAAAACAAAACAAACACAAAAACAACCATATATACTTCTCTCAGCTGCAGTTACTTGGTTGGTACAGATAAATATGTGTATAGCATAGCATTGCTATCTGCTCATCTTGCCTTCTGTCACCTCCTTGCTTTCTCCTCCCCTAAGGCACAGTGATGATTTGATCTCTCCTAATTTCTATGATTCTATCATAGTATCTTGCAACTTTCAAACTAAAGTGCTTGTCCGTGTGAAATGAAAGATTTAGAAGAAGAAATGTACTGCACAGAAGTGAAAGTACCACACAGAAGTGAGAGTACAAGTGTGAGATCTAGCCTGCCAAAGCTGAAAGTGTATTTCACAGAATTTTTTACCTCAGCTATCAAAGTACAAAATAAAGGATAAAAAGTGTGAAGAACTGAAGGTACTGAGCAGCAGCAGGACTATCCATGGTGAGTTCTGTGCACAGAATTATCATTGTCATTGTTAGATTTGGGAAGCTCATGGAAAAGTCTCTCATTCCTGTGGTTCTCAGAGCATGTTATTTGACTCTCCTTATCATCTTGGATCTGTTGGGGTGATCTGAGGCATATGTGTGTGGGGAAATATGAATTTTTCTTCTTTTTGCAAACAATCAAACTGGGTACTGCTCAAGTGGGCAGGAAAATATCTTGGCCTCAAACATTTTCACAACCTCTTTAGTAGTAGGAGAATCAAAAGCAGATTTGTTTGTACCCACTATTGCACAATATTTTCCTTTACAACACTCTGAAAACAATGTCAGTAGAAGGCACACAAGTTAATACAAATCATATGTCCTTCAAGCTTATCAACATGTACTTGGATCTGTATCATTAAGGCTTCACAGTCTTTGTAGTTTTCATGATAATGAATAACGTGTGTTTGAATTAGGGACTGATACAGGTGTTATTCACATAACTTTTGATACAGTTGGATCAGTGTAATTCTATACCTGCTGCAGTGATAAAAGTGTCAATAGATGAATATGCTCTTCTGAAACCGCCCAAACAACAGCAATTCATTTATGGCTTTTAATATATCTTTGACTGTGTTAGATTCATTCCTCCCAAAAATTCTCATCCACATTTTTGTTTCCCAAGGGAATTTACTCAGATTCTGTGTAGCAAACTGCTGCGAAGGCTAAGACTGGTCACAACCCAGAGGACCTTTTTCCAGTCCAAGCCTATTTAGGAAGGGAACAAGAATTTGTTCTCAATGACTTCACTCACTCTTTCTGCAATGCTTCCAGTAAATGCAGGCGTTGTTCTTGTGTGAGCTCAGCATGTCATTCCTAAAGTGGTCCTGACTAAAATTTTGCACTAGTTACTGAAAAAAGTACCTCTCTTTGTATGTTCTTCATCTCTTGTGTGATTATGCTGAATCATTGTAAAATCAAAAAAATCTGATGAGCTATCCATATAAATACCAAGAGACATTAGATCATCACAACTGGTGCTGTTAAATGTAAATACCCAATTATTAGCCAACAGACCCAAAACACTGCCAAATAGTTTTTGGTCACTGTGTTTACACAGTGACAGATTCTCATGTTAGTCATATCCTTCTGAACAAATGTTTTGGATGGACTCTTAAATCAGTGTCCACAAGGAAATGGAACGAGGCAGCCAAACTCTCTTGAACTCCTGCCACTGACAAAGGTTAAGCATTTACAGTCACTCTCCGCCTAAGTGTACTAAGGAAACATTAAGGAGTGAAAAACAGAAGGCAAGGATGTTCTGTACTCTTGGCAACAATGCAGTAAGGGCAACAGGAGCAACTCCAAAATAGCCAGTTACTGGGCCAGGTCCTGTTCCCATTAACGTCAATAGTAAAACTCCCTTCTGGTGTAAAGGGACTGGGATGGGGCAACTAGTCCTTCAAGTGGCTAAGAAAAAATAGTGAGGTCTCGACTCTTCTCTTTTTGCTTCCACTTCTTGTTCATGAAGAATCCCTATGGGACAGAATAAAACTGAGTCAGAATGTAACAATGTGCTTTAACCAGCCTGTCAGGAAGACTAATACATGTTGCATCCACTTAATTTCCCTGAAAAGCTATACCCATTTCACTCATTTCTCTTTTTTTAGCCATTCATAATATTTAAGTCTATTCTGTCCCAATTAGTTTCACTCACAAAAATCTGCTGTATTACAGCAATGGAAAAATTTGGTTTGAGTGAAAACCATAATAGATCCAGGACAAAATTTAAACAGAGGTGAATTTTGCTACTGCAGGCCTCTCATCCACCAATCATAAGGCCACATATTTTGGGATTACTTTATGGTCACTGCCCTGACATTTTAACATTACCCCTCTCATAAACCTTATGCAGTGCAGATGGATATACATAATTCACAGACACGGTGATTCTGCTCTGTCCTCTATACAGCATGTTAAATATACCTGCAGGTATCCCAAGGAATGGACAGTCATGGGCAACAGCTGCAGGAACACAGGAGACAGAGCATATGTCCTTCCTCACCAAGGACAAGATAATTTTGTGGTTTGTTTGTTTTTCAGGTTAAAAATAAATCTGAAAGGCAGCAATACTTCCGTAGATATTAAAAAAATAAATGCAAAGTAGGGGAGGCATTTATATTTAAAATTTACAGCCTCATCTGTTTTCACCCTATAGTGTTCTACTTCTGTTATCCCTTAATAAGCAAGGGATAAAGATTTGTGCATAAACTGAAAATATAAATGTTACTCCTGAAGTCAGACAATGTCTGAAGAATGAAAAATTGCTTTCCCAAACCTCTGATTTATTGTTCTTAAAGAAAACGTCACTGAAAATATAAAGCTATTGAGCATACCCAAAGATGATTTTACATTACTTTAGCAATTTTGGGTTTGTATAGATCATTTATTTTCTATAAATTAGGATATGCTTCAGCACACACTGTGTGTCAATGGCAAGATCTGTGAACATCAGTGGAAGACAGATTGGACTTTCACTCTGCATGCAGCAAAGCCCAGAGCAGCAGGCAACGTCCCTGTGATGTACCTACTGTACCAAGGAACAAGTGAGGGCAGGAACCACCCTGGAAGCTACAGTGAGAAAAGGATCAACCGGCATCATCGAACCAGATCTCTTCTGCTCCTTCATGTCATTCTGATTTATCAACGGTGGCAACTCCTTTAGGAAAGAGGTGATGGGATGAAGTGGCTTAAACATTTTGTGTCCAGGTCCTATATTGACCCAGATATTAATTAATTCTCATTCCATGACTGTCCATATGAAAATTGGTTGATGGGAAGCTGTGTGGGAACCTCTGAGACAGAAGCCTCTTGCAAACAGCCAGAACTCCGAAAAATCAGCTCTGGCACCGTGAGCTTGGAGGTCACTTTTAGCAATTTCTGCCATGATTCTGCTCTACCAAGAAGCAGCTACAAGTGATTCTTCTGCTTTTCAGAGCACAAAAAGTCACTTAAACAAGAGTGGAAATATTTGTCTGTCCTTGGCCTTTAGATTTGAGAGAGAACTTCAAGATTTTGAATGGAGTTCTGAGCAACCTGGTCTAGTGGAATATATCCCTGCCCATGGCAGGGGGTTGGAACTAAATGATATTTAAAGTCCCTTCTAACCCAGGTTCTATGATTCTATGAATCAGGGACACAATTTTACCTCTTACATAGGAAGCCTTCCCCCACCCAAGTCTCATGTCCTGGTATAACTATATGAAAAGGCTTCTCCCCTTTTTAGCATATTTCTAAGTTCTCTTGAATCAATAGCAACATTCATGAACAGTAAGTTGCACTGATGGGAGGCACATTTTTCATATTTTGTTCAGTGTTATCCACAGTAAAGGGTATGACTGTTCAGACAAGTTGATGTAACCAATAAAACACTAACCAAATCCATAGCTAGCCCAAATGGGGCTAGTTTTCACTGTAAACAGTTGAGTGAGTTGCAGGAATTTGTATCTCAACCATTCAAACTACCCTGAAAACAGAATTCAGGATAATCTCCTGGAACAAAATCCGAGGTGAATTAAATATATGTTTTTAAAATCAATAATTATTTCAGGTTACTGGTTTAAAAAATTTAGAACAAAGGAACAAAGAACTGGAAGTCTTCCAGATGAAAAGATAATTTGATGATCCTCTATATAAATCTAACATTTTTTCATCTTTTATAAATGGAATTTTGCAGGTCATTAGTCCCTTAATGTAGTATAGCTGTCGGTTTCAGGGGTTTTATATGTATGTGTGCGCAAAAGAAAAAAAAAAGGCATTAAAATGGTTGAGATATAGAGAAAATTGACTGCTGCATAGTCACCACTTTTCATAAAGATTTTTACTACACCCTTGGTATTATGGATCTATAATATGCAAATGTGTAGCATCATTAATATACATTTGCTGCATGCACCCTCCTTAACAGAGTATGTTATGGGAATACAAATTAAAAACAATACACTCGACTCAGCTAAATTTTAATGGCCCATTGTATGAGTGATCCCCAGTTGGGAGGTACCTAAACCCTTTGTCTTTGATACTTCCCTCACTTCCACGCATCCATTCTCTTTATTTGTTCTGGCTTTCACTGACACCTTCACAGCTGAATTATTTAAATCTCAGCAGAAAAACAAAATATGCAGGTTCCCTGTTATCTTCAATGGTGGTAGCTGGCACAAGAACAGAGAACTGAGATCTAGAAATTAGTTCAGCCAAGAGTGCCCATGGTGGAATAAGCTATGAAGCCCAACCTGCTGGGTAAATGTATCCTGAGGTTATTTTGGCCTCTATTTGCTGCTGATGGGAGCTTAGGCATTACCTAATGGAGGTGAGTCATCTGAGCATATCCCCTGGCACACTTCTCGTCTTCCCTCCCTGGCTGCTTGTCCAGGGAGAAGAGCCTTCTGATACCTTCCCTTCATCCAATAAAACCTCTCTGGACAAACAAGATCACTTCATCGGGCTAACCATTCCAAGAGCTCTCTTGGGGAACCTGAAGATACTGACTCAGGTATACCAGTGGCTGAAACGTTGACAGTGGATGCAATTACTTGTCCCAAGTTTTTCCTTTTGATTCTCTACCAGAGTTGGTACTGGTGCAACTGTGACATAACCATGAAACATCTTTAAAACACTGTAAACTGCTGCCCAGCATTTTAAAATCGACTTGTGGTGATTTAGGTTTGACCTAAGATGAGCCTCAAAGTGAAGCCTTCTGGGAGACAGTGCACAGGCAATTCAGGCAGGGACACTGATGGCATTAGAGAAAGCAGGTGCCACCCGAAATGAAGTTACCCAACCTCATTAGCCAGCACATGCAGTCAAACCTAATAATGAGCTAACTGTTCTCATCATTGCTCTTTGCCTGGAGGCTCTAAACTTTGTAGATCAGATGCACCTCTAAACCACACTGTGAGGACAGTGTCCTCTGACTAGGATTGGTAGGGAAAGTAATTCTTTCCAATGTCCTATTTAAATTTATCAAAGAATTGGGTTAAAGTCCTTAGTGGACACTAAGTGTTTAACATGCTATCATTTATCCTCAAGCATTTAAGGCAAACCTTCTATAAAGTGAAAAATTTGTAAAAACAGAACAAAAAACACATGCACCTCTACAGTTTTCTTAGTATTACTTATTCAGTAATGGATGCCAATGTTATTTTCCTTTACTTGGCAAAGACTGTCACAGAGCTTAATCCTTTCTAAATGCAATGGGGAGAAAAATAAAGCAGCAAGATGCATTCTGCTGCGCTAATTGGGCTTCCCAATATGGTGAGAGGACTTTTGTCGCTCAGGCTGCTTATTCAGTGCTGTGTATTCAAGCTGTTTCAGCAGGTCTAGCTACCCTTATGGGAAATTAAGCTGCCATCAGATTCTCTAGTCATCCAGGTCTAGACTGTGATATTGATCACAGAACAGACAAACTGAAGGAACAAGGTTGAAATGGCTGCCTTGTACAGCAGCACAGTTCCTTGACAGAAAACGATCTTTTGTGGATGGAAATCTGCTGCGTGAGGCATAATGTGGTTGATTCCAAAAGATATAGACCAGCTGGGAAGCCACTGCATAGGAAACATTCTGTTTACTTTAGTTAGATCCTTCTCATGTCGCCTTTTCTCAGTCAACCTTGGCCATGAATCTTAGTTACACTGAAGTTTGGTATAACTCAGGATCTTTTCCAGCTTTAAAATCATTAATTACAATTTCTTTCATGGAAATTTCATCACAGACGTGAATGAAACAAAAATCATGCAGTCCTGATGCAAGATTGCAAAATCTTTGAATGCAGTTGCTTCATTCCCAAATCCTTTGATAAGTCCCAGCTCCTGCTTACAACAGGCATCTCAAATTGAAAACCTCAGGAGACCAATACAAGTTCTCATCATGTGCCAGATTTTCAATGGAAACTTTTGTCACTTTTAATTCCTTTATCAATACTTGATAACTACTAAACATAGGTTGTTGAAGTTCTACATGCTTTAAACTAATTTTATCACAACTATAATTATTGACTGTTAAGCTATTGACTGCTAAAGCAGGAATGGGATGACATAACGGAAACAAACATTCTCTTCTCCCAGTTTAAACTAGCAGATGATTAGATGTTGTTGTTGTTGGCTGGACTTCGCGAACGAAGATTTTGGGATAAACCTGCGCAATGGATTTTTTAGGTGAGGCACAGTGTGCGTGGAACTGGCCCCACCCCCTTTACTCCTGAGGTTCATCTTGCCACGGCTGAGCACGCTCGGACAGCGACAGCGAGTTCCTCCAGGATTCAAACCAGCATCCTCAGAGGAGGAGCTGGCTCCACAGGCGGGAGCTTATGCCACTCGGCCAACGCCCGCTGCCTCTCAAGTGTAATCAACATTAAAAAAAAAACCCAAACAATAAACAGAAAAGCAATAATGTCAGGTTGTTGAGCAATCCTGGGAGCCCACGTGGGTTAGAGCACCAGGGGAAGACCTCACCTTATCATCTCTGCCACCAAATGACACAAACGTGGCACTGCAGCCACTCCTGCAACACAAGCTGGGGCAGGGATTTGATGTGAAATGCAATATTGATAATGTTTTATGTATTCTAGTCCGGAGA
Organism: Formicarius rufipectus; assembly: GCA_013399695.1. Classification (NCBI taxonomy): domain Eukaryota; kingdom Metazoa; phylum Chordata; class Aves; order Passeriformes; family Formicariidae; genus Formicarius; species Formicarius rufipectus. The sequence goes on from VXAU01001251.1 coordinate 717,864, forward strand.
TGAGTAGAAGTGAACTGGTCTCTGTTTGTATAGAAATAATTATTATATATAATTATAATTATTATATATTATAATTATAATTATTTGTATACAAATAATTCTGGCTAGGATAAGTAAAAGGCTATATAAAAATAAAGATCTTAAACACTGAGGTATAAAACAGATTTAAATTTTAGAAAGCAAGTGATGACAGAGATAAAGATGACAGTTGTGAACTAGGATATTATTAGCTCATAACTATAAGTTCCTAAAAACCACTAAAATCACTTTTAAAATTTTTTTATTCTGAACTAATATTTAGAGTGTGTGTTATACAGACAACTCATAGAAAACTGATATAACCAGCGAACTAACAGTCAGGAAACCTAGGCTGCAAAAAGACTAGTGAGCACTACTGCAAATGGAAAGGACTGTTACTGACAATAATCTTTAGCTGTGGATTTTAAGAAATCTCAGAAAACATAACTGTACAAATAACTTCTGATGTTATCCTACAAACTCTTCTGAGATCACAACATCCTTCACATAATACATTTCTTGTGTGAAAAGGATAATCAAAATTCACATACATGCTGAAATAAAACAACCACTGTTGTAGCACTGTTTGAAACTATTATTTAATTTCGTATTTCTTGTAAACCTGAGAAAGTTGACAAAATTAAATATTAATTTGAAAGATATTCAAAGGGATTTTAAGTGCACTTTACTACTTAACCTACTCTTAGAAATATTTGATCTATTACTTCCTTCTCTGTGATAAAATGTCTGTGAAGAAAACTCTTGGTTAACTCTGGAATAAAGACTGGAAACTGCTCAGAAGAGATTCCCCCTTTCACATCTCCACAATGCCTGGCAGCAAGCACCACTCTGCTGTCTTCATAGCTGGAACTGCTAAAGGAGAGTCCTAGGATGACAGAGACCTTCTTCACAGAAACTTCGCTTAGGCGAGCTACAACAAGGGTTACTGAGAGCAACCTCAGTGTTTGAATGACTTTCTAGCTTAAAACAAAAAGACTTTGTGCCAAAATACTTTCTAGGGTCTAACTGGTGCCAAAGACGTTTCCCTCAAAATTTAATTCCTCTATCAATTAGTGAGTGCTCTAGCAGAGCCTGTAAGAGAGGAGAAATGACCTTAAATCTGAGAACCATCAGTTTCCACAATGTACCTGAGCAAAAAGTTTAAAGGTTCATATGAGCATCACCACACTTGTCAGAATAAAAGAAGCAAAATGAGTAGTATCAAATAGCAAGCCTAAGAGACCAAGAAATTCATTGCAATAACCACCAGAATGTCAGTGCAACCCCTACAACTTAAAGCAAAACAGTCTTTTAGCAGAGAGTTATTTTCCTTAGAGAGCTAAAAAAAAAACCCCGAGTCCAAGCTGAAGGAGGTTGCCTCACAGCAAATAATTGAAAATCCCTCATGTTCCAGTCTAAAGTAAATTCACTTTATTGCTGTAAAGTATAATAAACCAGCAGTTGATAAGATAGTCCTGATTAATCATTCAGTCTTCCACCAGTAAGAGGAAGATGGCAGGTCACAGTGCTCCTGACTGAAGGCAAAAATAACTTCTTCAGGGAAATTTCTGTGTTTCCATGTAGACTTTTTGTTCAAAAGATATAAAAGATCATGTGAAAAACAGTGCACAGGTACAGTCTGGTCTGGCTGAAGTGGCTTTGAAACACTGGTCTCCGAAAACTTGCTATAATTAACACATCCCTTTCCTCATTAATATTGGACCCAGCTGGTTCAGGCCCTGTAAGGATAGCTCATCTGGCACCCTGATGAGATCAGTGGAGAAACATAAATAAAACAGAAGCCAATGCCATCAAACTAAGCTGCTGCTTCTTCAGCATTTGAAAATAACTAATTTACATCAAAAAACAGTGATATTTCTGTTTCTTATTCTGTGACCATTAAAATCATCTGGATATTTTCTCAATATTCAAGTTTTAAAAAAAAAGATAGTAGATGTAGCAGAGCACTGGTGAGGATCAAAACAGGACAGGAGGAAAGCAAATTCAAGCTCAAATTCAATTTTATTTTCTTTTTCAGCTGGGGTGTTCTTGATTTTATTCCTGCTAAGATGCAAATATATTGAGCCAGAAAATATACAGACCCAATATTTCAGAAATTACAGACTCAGTATATACAGACACTGTTTTCCATCCAAGGATCCATAAATATTTTAGAAAAATTGATTAGATTCCAGTGCATCTAAGAATGTTATCCTACTCATTTGACAGAGAAAAGAGAATGATCTCAATTGCTCCTGGCAGAGAACAAGTCTATATCAAAGTCTGGGCCAAACCCCAGAAATCTTGGCCTCTACTTGTAACATGATGTTACAGTCCACTCCAATGACTCTACAGGTTGTAAACACTTTCTTTTACACCATAAATCTATTTTTTAAATAAATAATTAAATCAGCTATTAGCTTCTTCAGAAAGCCAATATTTTCACCACTTTGAATAACTGCTAATTAAAAGACTTAAAATAGGGTTTTTTAATCCTCTTACTTTTTGATAGAGAAACAGAGATGAGGACAATGTTTTCATTAAGCAGACAGCCACTGCAAGCCTTGTGCCTTCAAAACAGCCAAATCTTCCATTTCTATAAATTGGTGAAGTGGCACCTGAACATGCTCACTCATGTTTCACACAGACATGTTAAGTAGTGACTGTACTGATGAGTTTATTTTAGTTGTACTTCCCATGGATGGTGATGCCTCTCCTTGACAAGCATCCCTGCACGGAGTTTCTCTGCCAGCAGCTGGAGCCCAGGGATAATGGCACCCTGCTGCAATCATGAGAACTCAGGGACTTACAAAGCTGTTCAAAACATTTATTATGGGAAGAAAAATTGCTATGCTGAGTGAAATCTTACATGTTGAAAAAGTCCAAATCTTAAGAAGCCTGTGTTCAGCCAACTTGACAGGCTGTGAGGGCATTTGTCCTGAGGCAAATGAGCACACTGTCAGCCCAAGGGAACCCTGCTCTCCTGAAATTTATCTGGAATACCACAGCAGATGAATCACTCTTCTGGTAAAAATGTCCCTGTGTGTACTATTAAGAAAGAAAACGGGTCTCTGAGTGAATTTAGCATGTCTGTAGCTGGAGTTGAGTAATATGGCCAAGCCCCAGATTTCAGCAATGCATACTACTCTCCCCTCACACTATTCGTAAACAACTTCTTTCCTTGCTGCTTTCCAGCCAGTTCACTTCCCTTTCTAATCCCAGGAAGTCACTGCCCACCCTTAAATGCTGAAAGATACATTTTAATCAGGTGGAGAACTGAACAGTAGCATAATTTTACTTAAAGCGCACAGCAAGCCACACTTTAGAGCTATTTGGAGAAGAAACTAACCACAGCCAGGCAGCCCCCCCCTTGCAGAGTTCATGCTGGGTGGTCACTTGAGCCAGAGATAACACAGTCAATTCAGTCAGATGGCCACTAAGTCAGCCCAGCGTGTTTGGGGAATATCCAGGATGTCAAAAAGGAGATGTACACCTTCAATTCCCTGCAGCTTGAGTGGTCTAGACCTGAAGGTAGAAGTTTATCTTTTTTCCTCTTCAGCAGCTCGTCTGGGGAAAAAGCGTATTGGAAAAAATGCAGTTCAGGCTGAACAGACTTTTTTCCTGCCAAAATGTGTGTGTGTGTGTTAAGACTGTCAAAGCAAAATATTTTGACATTTAAAAATTCTCTCAATTTTTTTTTTTGTTGACCCTATATCATTTGGTGAATTCAATGTATAGTCACAAGAAGCTTAAAAACTTCTTTCTACTGTGACTTTACCATTCTTAATTACCCCCACTACTTCTCCTACTCCTTAGTCCATATTTTTTCAGATTTCACACATTCTCTTGGGTCTGTGTGCCATGGTTTTTGGTATGTCAGTAGCTGCCTGATCAGAAGGAGCTGGGACCCACTGCTCCTATGCTCCTCAACAGCCATTTTGGAAGACAGAAATTGGCGAAAATTGGCTTTGAGCCATTTAAAGCGTATTGAGACACCCAGAATATTTGGTGCAGAGGGCAATAACCACATGCTAATGAAGACCCATAACTGAAAGAAAAATGGGCTCCCATGCTCTCAAAAGGCGAGGAGTAAATAAGGGACAGGAAGAAACAACACTGCATTAAAGGGAGAAATTTAAAAGCTGAAAAATGTTTTAGTGAATGGTAAGGGCTAATGTTTATCATTAATACTATATATATCTTTAATGCTGTGCTTGCAAATAGCTTAAGAATTGCAAGTAAACCTTTCACTCTGATTTGGGAGAACATGAAGACATCAGAGAGCTCATTATTTCCTACTTTTCATCTTGTTTCTTTTCTCTTCCTCTTTTTCTTCCTCTTGTGTGACTATGTTATCCTCTACTGCATCCATGTCCTCCAGATGATGCCCACACACAAGGCAGGGGAGGGAAGTGCCACATCGTAGGGTCTCCAGTGAAAATTACAACTACTCTCCAACAAAGACAAGAGAGATGTGACAAAGTCCCCATCATACTTTGTCCTTTCATGCATGTCATCTCAAGGTCAGTAACTCCTACTACTTGTTAGCTGCAGCCACTGAAATTAAAATTAGGAGGCTTTGGGTCCCTTTAAATATCACAAAGGGAGGCCCAAACCTCTTTAACCATAAAGATAACATCTGCCTCAAAAATGGAAACCAGATTAAAAAGACCAGGCAAAACCAGTTGCCTAAAACATGTAAACATTGGGCGAGTCATTAAATATGAAAGACATTCATGCAAGAGAAAAACCTGTAAGAGAAATTTTAAAAGTCCTGAAAATATATATTTAATATATCTACATTCTCTGTATCTTATATTTTTAAAGATCTGCAAAAAAAAAGTAGTTATCTGTAACATATCTAGAAATGTCACAGATTTACCAGGGTCACTTGGAAAGTTAGCAAAAAGACGCCATGCCTCCAATCACATTAATGTACTAACATGCCCAGCAGTAGATTATGTTAATTTTTACAGTAATTTTTAAGATTTGTAATGCAACACATTACTCTATAGGATTTCTAAGTCTTCTCAGAGCTTATTAATCTGCCTTTATGAACCAAATGTCAGCTTTATCAAAGTCAGACATTAATTACTGGTGATGGGCGAACCTCAAAAGGTTTAGAGGTTTGGTCTAGTTTGACTAGACAAGCGTAAGACCAGCTGCTTGTGCAGCTCATTTCAATGGCAGATTGGGCTCCTGATTCTGTAAATGTTACACACTTATTGAAATGTGAGCATGCAGATGGAGCCTGCTGTGCTCAAGGAGAATACTGAAGTGCCTTGAGCTCAGCAAACACAGGACTGCCTGACTTGTCAGTGTCGGACTGCAACATCTCAAACTTCCCACATCATTGAATGTTGCAGTGGATGTAACAGCGTAGTGCATTGCAATAAAACATCCACAGGGAGCTGGAAATAGAACTAAAAAAGAGAAGAGAGGCAGAGGGAGAAGCAACAGAAGGACATATGCTATGACATGCTGGAGTATTACACTAATGAGCAAACAGAGAAGTCTTACAAATATTCCAGAACAGACTTGTATAGATTTGTATAAACTAAATGACACATTAGGAGATATAAACCCATGAGCCTGAATCCAAACAGTACATTTGCAAGTGTTGAGCTCGAGCTGAGGAGCCTAGCCTCTAGCCAGGGCTCATTGGCTCAACTAGAGTGATTCATTGCTTGAGTAGAGCACACCAACATGGTTCTCGGGCTTTTGGGTTGAAACTTGCAATAAAGAACACTGGGTGTGTTAGCATAAGTCAGTGAAGACAGGCATGAGGGGCACATATGTGAGGGGCTGAGCTTTTGGGCTGAAAGTATGATTACTTAAAAGAAAATTAGAAGGTTCAATTAGTTTCTGTGTTTCTGTGAGTAAGCAGGGAAGTTCTACTGCTTTTGGTAGAGATTTACTGGGGAAATCCACAATAGGATTGTGCCAGCTTACTCTCTTCCACATCCTACAACAATAGTCCTTCTATAAAGCAGAGATCCAGTGCCAGTTCTTTTTCTTTCTGATTTGTTTGTTGTTTGGTTGGTTTTTTGGGGGGTTTTTTTGTTTGTTTGGTTGGTTGGTTGGGTTTTTTTTAACCTGAAGCTGTTTTCTACTTAAATATCTCCATTACTACTTGTGGAAACCATAGTAGATGATAAACAACCAGTTCAGATTTCTTCACTGCCTGTGAGTGGTCCACCTATTTACTCTTCCCCATGTTGAATTTTTAAGCACTGTATGAGGAACTTGCAGAAGACAAAGTTCTCCACATATAGCCACTCCTGTACTGATTTGGGGGCAATATCCTGGTGGAGGAGGTGGTGGGGGACACATTATTTCAAACTCAACCAATACTCACTGAATTCTCATCCTTCTTTACTTGTTTTCAGTGCTGTTATTGCACCCAGAGGAGAATGTGAGCAGTTGCTACTGCATATCAGCTGTGGTTTGGGAAAGATGGACTCAGTCCACTTTTATTTCAAAAAGAAACAGGCACATCCCTCTAGGGGATGGTTTCAGGCTACAAGTCTTACATGAAAGGAGATGCCCATGTTATTTCCGTTTCCTGTGGGGAAGCCTTTTCTCAGTGCTGCAACTTCTGAGAAAATTCCTGAGGTTCTTGTGACTTTCCTCATCCATTGCATGGGAAACTTTAAGATAAGGACACAGGATTTTCGTAATGAAAATGAACCACTGGAAAACCAGCAACTATAACATGAAGCATAAAATTCCACAATAGATTTATGCCAAAGCAATCTTTTTGAACTTAACTGGTGAATTGTCTGTAAAGCAGAAATCTGAACCTAGTTCTCCCAAATCCCAACTAACAGAATAGTTGCTGCACCAACTACAGGAGCAGGCAATGATCAGCAGCAATCTTCCCATATCTTCTTATTGTAGAGTGCCTACATCTTCCCCATTAATGTGCGGACATAGCCAGTGGTAGAGAAAACATGGGTTTAGATGAATCTTAAGTTCACATCAGCCCAGCTACACCTGTGTCCTCAAGTAAGCACAAGTGCAGATGTTTTAAGCAACTGTGTCAAAATCCAAGTCAGATGTTAGTGTCATTATCACGGAAACACCAGCGGTAAGCGAGAGGGCGTATGACATTACAGCCATAATGAAAGCAGCAGTCAGTGGTGAAGCAAATGTGACTTCAATCATATCAGGAACAGAGACAGTGCAGAGGTAGATGGGCTTCTGACTGAGCAAAGGCAGCTAACTGCGAGATGGCAGATGTGGCTACAAAGTTGGTGAGACAGATGGTACTGCCACAGGACTAGGTCTGCACCAAGACCTGCAGCAGCAACAGATGCTGCAACTACCTCAGAACAGCTGGGTGGCCAGTGTTTAAGATGCAGCTGCAAGTGCTCTTTGATTTGGAATTCCTAGGGGTCACGACTTCACTGAATGGGAGAAAGTGCTTTTACTTTTACACAATAATTTCCACAAATTACTGGGTGTACAGCAATATCAGGGCACTAAAATGAGACCAGGATTACATTTCTCAGTGATGGCCAGCCACTATTCCTTTCACAACAACCTTTACATGCCATTCAATCATTTTGCCCAATGAAATGGATAGATGGCAAGTTTGAACACTGAAATCCAAAGATTTTTTAAATTGGAAGGTAAACAGAAAAATAATGCTCTCCATGGTCCTTAAGATTTTGGAAAGAAGAGTGGGTACTGAGATCATGGTCAAGTACAAAGATATGTTTGTGAGTTTAGTGCTTCTTTGTTTATGAAGGAGAGTCTCAGGTCTCTTTGAAAAAAAGGTGATGTCTCTGTTCACTATCTATTAGAAGTATCTGAACACTTCTTAAAGTCACTTGTAAGTCATTCTAGGCAAACATTTCCAAACTGTGTGTGCAGATAAAAAAAGACTGGATCTTAGCCCTTGAGAAGTAACTTGAGTCATCCTAGTTATACTGTAATAATTGATATGACAAACTCCAAATTTCTTCCTTTCCCTCTTTTTTTTTTTTTTCCTCCTTCATTTCTAACTGTAATTTCTATTCAAATGAAACTTTAAATATTCTGCCCTGACCTTTGCAGGAAGAAATTTAATTACCTGTGGAGTTTACATAAATTATATGGCCTGTTTGTTTAAGATTAATACTACACAGAGATCAATAGAGGCATGGAACATCAGGATAAAATGGCTTCTTGCAAATGCCACCAAAGGTCACAAAAATCTTTCTGGAAAAAGAGGGCGAGAGACACAGTGTGACACATTCCTGTCGTCAGTCCAGTGCATGTCATTGCTGCTGCCTCTGCAGCTACACAGGGATGATTTATCAGCTGTTAGAGGACACTTGGTACAAACACACTATAAAACCCAGCTGAGTAAAATTAATTGAATGCAGTGATGACAACAATTCATCATTCTCAAAAAAAATGGCTCAAAAAGTGTGAGAAGGATGATACATTGACCATAACACAGATAAACTGCTTTTCATGTTACTCTTTGAAACAAACTCTTGCTGCCACAAATACAATTCCTGTTTCCCTGTGGAAAAGACAGCTCTTACTCTTGGTTTATAAGATGATGAGGACACACAGAATATGCCTGGTCAGAAGACTCATTAGAAATTACATGCTTTTTCTTGGTAGAGCTGCTTTCTTTGCCCTCAATATATTTACCAGCAAATTTGAGTTCATTCTCATATTAGGTTGGCAGAATTAATACAGTTAAAGTGCCATCAGTCAACACTTCCTGGTTCATCAAGGCTAGACGGAGTGCCAAGAAAAGTTTTCCCTGCGCTAAAAAGGAACTGGGTTGAGAGAATGGAGAAGAGAGATGCAGTATCCTACCTATGAGAGCAGTGATGTAGAAAACCTCCAAAGACTGTCTTACACCTCAGTAAAATCTTAGACCTCAACGTCAATTTTCCACTGAGAAAACCTCTGATTTTGACAATAAATGGGCATATTCAGACCCTCACCAGAGCTAAGCACCAGATGCAAAACCTTTTGATAACATTGGTGTCATTAGGGCAGATTTTCACAAGTGCTCACAAACTAACATCTCCCACTGTGACTGATTTTGAAAGAGACCAGTGGTCAGGGTACACAATTCTTTTGATTTCACTTCTAGCCAATTAGCTCTATGCCCAAAGAGAAAGTCAACTTTTATGGAAATTGGATCCTCACTATAGTAATTAACAATTTTTTTATTTTTTTTATTTTTTTTTTTTTTGGATTTGCGAGAAGTGGGCAGAATGATTTTAACTTGACTTTGACAGCTGCAGGTGGAAAAAGTGGTACCCTGGTTTGTAGAGTGGTGAAAACCATATTTTGGGTCATGGTGAGAATGTCTTTCTCAGCTGTACTTGGAATAAGTTTCTGTTGGGAAGCGGGATTTACCAGTTTTATCTTCAGAGTATGAATTGTTGGGGCTGTAATAAACACAGATTATAAACCAACTGGAAAAGTTGGGTTTATTGCTTTTCTGCATGATACAGCACAAAAACACTTGATCAAGGCTTTCTGTTCTACAAAACAGTACAGCATGAAGTTTTGCACAAAGGAAGATGACTTGAAGCTATACAATCTGGAGCTTTATTCAGAATATGGTTGGACTCAGGCCCTTGGTTTGATCCACTGTGGAGGGGAGCCTCAGAAGCTGAATTTGAAGTGGGATAAAACTTGGATGTTTGAATGGACCCAAAAGCCCAGCAGAGTTTTGATGTGGAATTATACTCTGAACAGCATTAGCAATATTAGCAATCTTTTAATTACTGTGTGAGCCTCTTTTGGCAAGCCTGGAGTCAGAACACCATGCTGAGGGAGCATTCAAACAGAAATGATACATTCAGGGTAATAAAACTCCCATTGTTTCTATGTCCTATACTAAAGCCTGGAAACCACAGATGCGATGAAGACCATATTTTGCAGGGCACTGTACATATATGTAGGATGAGACAGGCTTTCTTCTGCTCACAGACCAAGAAAGACAGAGGGAGAACAGTGAGGATGAGGAAAAGGGGCTTCTCTTCATGGCCCAGCTTGGCAGGAGCAAAGCCCAACTCTGCCTTCTCATTCACAGCCCTGCAGAGTGGACAGTACTGCCCACAAATGCCAGATGCAGCTCAAATGGACATTTTAGGTTCCAGTTATAACAAGAAGCCTTAAGGGGCAGGTGTTTTTCTGGCTTGGAGCCTCAAGGTTTCAGAAGAGGTCTGCCCACCCCCATGAGCAGATGTGCACACTTGGAGCGTGCTTCTGATCGTACCAACAAGTATGAGGCTGCACTCGGTACCTTGTATGGGGACAATTAGAAATAGTCTAATAAGTGTCTATCAAGCAACAGGGGACTCTTATTGCTGGTGTAAAACTGCAGATCATAGAATTAACTTATGGGAGCATCCTTGAATTTTTCACCTATTTCCCATTTGGTGTTGTTGATGGTGAAGGTTAAGCTGAACATGAAAACATCCATGTACCTTCCATGCTGCTGCCAAGTTCTTACTGGTATCACCAACCCTGAGGCAGGCTGCTAACACTTGGGGCTCACAACAGATCTGTGTGGATGTCTTCCTTTTCTTGTTATCTATTGAGATGTTATGACCTATAAGATGTAAGTAGGAGGGAGTTATTGGTTCATTTATCTGATGGGTCAGGACACCCAACCAGAGATCTTTAACCATTTTATAGGCCGTAAGATTCATTCTACAGAAGGAGGAACACACTTGAAAAGAAAATCAAAATAATGATCTAAACTAACTTACAGCAGGTTTTTATCTGTTCATGTTACACCAGTGTAAATCTGTAGGGGAAAACAAACAAACAAACAAACAAACAAACAACTAACCCACAAACAAACAGCTCAGCTTGGCCCCTTTAGGCATTTCTAAACACTCTTGATTAATATATTAAATACTTGACTAAGTATTACAGACATTATCACACTTGGCACACTAAAAATTAAAACCAGCATGAAACAGAAAGCATATTTTACCACATCTAACCTTAGCTATGATTACAAATTCTCATCATTCCTTCACTAATAATTACAAGTATTAACCCAAGGCAAAATCTTTTTGGCATTCTCCTTACATTAGCCAAACCAGTATATGTGAATTTCAGTACCTAGTCCTTTCATGTTCCTTTTCTTGAGGTGAAATCCTTAGCTATGAAGGGGCTGTGGCACTTCACCCTGTTTTCCAAAGTTCCTCATGCAATACCAGCCTGTAACCAGGCAGAGCAAATGTCTATGCACAAAGCCAAAACAAATCAGCACTGATGCCACCACTGAGAACCAAGTGACCTTTGGCAGAGGAACCCAGCTTCCAAGGTCCAGAAGGCAATGAGGATTAATTTTATGGTCTGGACAGAGTCCTGAATTCCAAGCATAGAAATTGGGTGTTTGCAATAAGCTATTTACAGTTGCAGTTCTATTATTTTTATTGGTCCTCAAGGACCCTCAAACAATGCTGCACATTTTGGTGACTTGTCTCCTAACTCACTGTGTATTTGCTGTCTCTATAAACACATGTTGCTTGTTGGACAGCATCCTCCATATCTCCCTCTTAAAGCAAGGAGCCATTGGGCTAAGAATTGCAAAGTTTGAGGGTGAAAGACAAGGCACGGTTTTCTCAGCTCCCACATGGTGTGGTTATAACTGTGTCACCAGAGGAGAAAGGAAAGTTGGGAACTACAGAAGCAGCCCACAGCATTTTTAGTGACACTTAAAATGTTTGCAGGATGTTCAAAAGAGGAAAGTCCTGTCAGAACATAGAGATGAAATTTTTTCATGCTGTTGCCATCAAACCCTTTTCTCATTGCCCTCTGACACCTGAACATCACAGACAGGACATTAAGCACATTTTATCTTTGCTTGCAGTTTTCATCTAATGTACTAGGCCCAGGCAAAACTCTATGAACAAATCATTCAAGATATGTAAGGTATGTTGGCATATGAGGTATGAGTAATTTTTCCTGCATGTCCAGCCTGAGATCTGCAGAGTAAGGGCCTGCAGAGGCACAAGCTACTTTGAAGTCTTGGCTGAAGTTGACATTCTAAACTCAAACTCCACCAGGCGCAGTTTTCTGATCATTCAGTTTTTCTCTCTCTATGAATCCATAGGATCTTGCAAGTGCTCAGTACACGCAGTACGGATTCATCGAGCATGAAGCTGAGAAGCTCCATCTGCAAGGAATGTCTTGGGTCCACTGCAGTTCAAGCAGCAAATTTGGTCCATGTTCTCTTTGAAAGGCTTTTCAGGAACCAGCCTCACAAAGTGACTGATATATGTGTCTTACTGTAATAATGTTAACTAGGAGTTAAAACAAAAATGGACACAGACTACAGCAAACACCAGCACAGGAATCACAGACTAAATTAGAAAGTGAATTTAAAAAATTCTTCCACACTTTCCAATTAAATCACTGGGAGCACTAAACAAGAACTGGAAGGGGTAGAGGAGTTGTTATATGCTCCAGTCCATAATCCAGTTCCAGCTTGTGTCATCATTATACTGACAGTATCAGTATTATATCTTCTCAAAAAATTACAGGAGTGAAAGGAAAGAAACAGGATAGGAAGAGTCCAGACTCTCAGTCAGTAGTGTTTGAGGGGAACAGACACAGAATCCCATAGTCAATTATTAACCAAGGTCAATATTTATGGCACATGGAATCATTTGAAGTGTACATTATTTATGTAGAGAGTTCTAATGAGCACTTCATGCTTGAATAACAAATGTATATACTGGGATAATTTTAATAAGAAAGCTGCCTGTCATAGGAAACAGGATACATCTCCTCGGAAACAGTCTATATGTCTGTCTGTCTCTCAGTCTTGTTCTCATTGAATCAGTCAATATTTTTCACCATTATAATTCATGATCAGAAATATCCTTCAGCTGGAAGTTAGCAAGAATTGAATGTTTTAGACTTTAGTTTTGAAGCTCCTCTTTATGTAAACTGAATCCAGACTGTGGATTTTTCTTGAAAAATGGTAATGTAACCTAAATTATGTGAGGAACTCCAGCTATCCATTCCGCATACCCAAATAGACAGAGGCCACTGCTGGGAGCATTTTTATTCCTCAACTTCATGAAGTTTCAGAATCACATTTCCACTTGCTTCATGAATCCTCCCTTCTCCTAGAGTGTGTATCAAGGATAAGGATGTGATAAAGACTCTTGAACTAGGAAATGACAGCTTTACTGTGACAACTGCTAAAGAAACAAGTGGTTGGGTTATATGACTGTAACATATGAGTCCTTGCATTTGGGATTTGGCTTGTATTCCACACATTCATACAGCATCAGTCATTCACTGAGAGCCTGCTCTTTATGCTGTTACTCTCACACACAGAGAAGAGTATTGCAGGATGCTGAGTCAGGCTTTAAAGGAATTTAGAAATATAAAGATGTTGAATGCCTTCTAATAGGATTTCCAAATATGCCTAAGCACACAGCTTCTGAAAGGCACCTCCGAAAACCCCATAAAGCAGCTATGCGCACCTTAGAGTACTTGAAAATCTTATAATTGAAAGCAAGTAAATTTCTTACACTCTTTAGCTGTGATTTTCAACAGGGTCTGGAAAGCTTTAAGTGTCATGGACTCTTCAGTAGTTGTGTCCTTTGAAAATCTCAGCCTAAGACCTTATCCATTGCCAACAACATCAGAGAAAGGAAACATAGCAAAGTGATTTAGAAGTTGGTACTAACAAGCACCCTAAATCAATCCAAAACATGTCTTACGCTGGGTGATGTCTGCTATTGATCAAAAGGACAGGACAAGTCAAGTCAAGGAAACATGATTGGGAAAATAATAAAACAGCACCAATGAATGTTTCAAGGATATCCTTAGCTTGTACGATAGCACTAAAGTGCAGTGCTGGCCAAGAGGTGGGATACTCCCTAGACAAAGAGGAGACATTGTACATTAGAGGGACAGTAAAAATTAATTTCCATCCTCACAATCTTCTGTTCAATCTACAGTTTATCTTCTTAACATTAAGACTGTACATTACTAATTCTTTTCTGACAGATGATACTCTCTAGCTTACATAGCTCAGTAGGTTGGTACTTTTTAAGGACCTGGCAAAGCAGTTGGTGTGTCTGTGAAAAAGCTGTGGGAGATGCTGTCAGCTTACACACCCACTGATAGAGTTAGACAGCCTGGAAAGTGTAGACAACTTGGGAGACCTGTTTCCTGGACAGCGTTCTTCTCAAAAGGAACCTTCTATAGGGATATTCATCTAAAGCAGAGGAAGGTTTTTCCCTGGGGCTACTGAAGACACCCTCTGTCCCCCAAGAAGGTAAACAATTGTTTTTTGCATGATGGGTAGAGTTAGGTTGCTTCTTTTTCTGTCAAAACTGAAAATCTGGTTGCAAAATGCTTACTGGCACAGTTTCCAAAGGCCACCCACACATCCCTGTAAACTTATGTCTCTATACTTAACATAGGGGTAACAAATCTCCCCAGGGAATAAGAGGGAGGAATTATATTCCAGAGTTACAAACATCTGCAGGGAAGGAAGCACATCAAGCATGTATGTTTTACAGAATGAGCTCAGGAGAGGGAGAGGGAGAGAGAAGAGCTCTTTGTTGTCTGGTAGGAAGGATGTTCGTGCTTCAGGGGCAGATGAGGAAGGGGATGTGACGTTGTGACTGTGAAAGGTGAGGTGGACAAGGGCTGAAAGTCACCTGATATGAACTGGCAAAGGAAGGGAAGGGGCCATGTGACAATATGGCTGTTTCCTCACAATGTGACCTGACTGCAGGCTGTCCTGGACATACTATCCCTCATAAATGGGTTGTGGGCCGAACAACATTGTCATGCATAAAAAACTGCACTGGGAGACACAGCAGTTCAGCAGCCTCCCTGCCTCATGTCAGTATCTTCTCCTTGGATGTAGATTGCAGCCAAACAGAGCAGTTTGCACCACCCTTCCCCCATTTTTTAATTTTTTTTAAACATAAAATTGTTAATGAATTTAAAAATAACAGCCTTAAAGCTGATCCAAGCTACTCCATTGCAGCTGTACGAAAAACTACACTGGTCCAGCTGGGCTACTGCAGAATAAATCAAGACAGCTGGAAACATGGTTAAAGAAACCTAGTCCTCCACAGCTGGGATCCCTAATGAAAAGGTATCATGTGACAATCTCAGAGAATTGTTACTACAGAGGAGAGAAACCCTGGAGACAAGGGAAAGATAGTCTTTGGGAGGTGCAAAATTCTCACAGTCAGCCAGAGAAAGTAGTTGTCTGTGCAGGAGAGCCAGCTCAGCCTGGTTTCCTATGGATTTGTGCCTGTGGTGGGATTCGTGGCTGTCTGATCTGAAACAGATGCCAAGCGAAGCTTTTATCAAAGCCAGGGAATTAAAAATCTCTCTCTCAGGAGGATTCTTTTCTGAGTTGTTCACCCAGTGAATGGATTAATAGTCTCCATCCCTCTCCTACCTGCCTGCCTGAGACTAGAGGGAATTTGCTACTGTTTTGTGTGACTAAAACGAAAAGCGACAGTGATTTAGAAATGCATCAGATTGAGGAAGAATACACACAGACAGAACATGATCCACTTGGTTAGGAAAGCACACTGAAAATATAGCTGATGTGAAACATGCCAACACCACAACATATAACCTCTTTATCCTCTGAATTGTCTTCCTGGTTTGGAAGTTTTTTTGTTATGTAAGGAGTGGGAGAAGAATGACAGGTCTGTGCAATAAGGACACTGAGGGCTTAAAGCTGACAAAAACAAACCTGTTATTTTCAGCTACTCTAAAGAGCTCTGGATAACTGAAATCTTGCAAGCTGCCTGCCTGCCCTAAGTAACAGGAGTTTCACTGGCTTGCATCAGCAAGCCTCTGGTTCTTCTTATGCTAACCATGCCAGCATTATTGTATTACATTTAGTGGAGCTCCTTATGTCATTCCAGTCTTACTTCCTTTTTCACATCCATGTGCTTTCCCTCCCTCCCATTACCTCTCCCTCATATCAGCTGGAGTATGCATACGTGCTCCTCTTCCCCCTGTACCAGACACTACTGCAGTGCAGTGCTTATGATTACAAATCATCTCATTAAAGCCAGACAGCCACTCAGCTGGATGCAAATTACTGACCTCCTCAATTTATGAATGTCAGATTTTTCAGGGTGGGAAGGGAGTGGGGAGCAGGGTGAAAAGCATTCCATTAAGTGGTATCCATCAACCCTATCACATTTATAAGCTAAAAAAAGGCTAAAATGAAGTTCATTTGGACTGTCTGTATCTAGTAGTACCAGCTGGTTCTATGAAATATTAATAGAAACAAGGCATGTCTCTGTGTTGAAGTCTGTTAGGTGAAAGGATGATACTCTTAGTGATATGTTACTGCCCTGTCCATTCTTCTGAGTGACATCTTCAATTTTCCTTCTGGTAGTGTTAATCCTCCTCTCTATGTGACAAGACAAGGCTAAAACATAGGAGATCTTACTATTGAAGAATAAAGACACATATTTTACAGGACATCAAAAAGATAGCCTCAACTTGCAGATGACACCTACTATTTTCACCCTTTTCTGTCACCTGTGAACTTTGCTGCCTTCTCATAATTCAAACTCAAAGCTTTGTCTTTAACTGGGGGAGGGAGATGTGCCAGGAAAGGTCTTGAACCTAAACTCAGAGGAAAAAACTGCAAACTGTAATGCAGAGTTCTGGCCATGAAAATGCTGCCTAGTAGCATGGCAGAAGCGGTGGGCGTTGGCCGAGTGGTGTAAGTTGCCACCTGTGGAGCCGGCTCCTCCTCTGAAGACGCCGGTTCGAATCCTGAGGAACTCGCTGTCGCCGTCCGAGCTGCTCGGCCGTGGCAAAATGAACCTCAGGAGTAAAGGGGGTGGGGCCAGTTCCGCGCACACTGTGCCTCACCTAAAAAATCCATTGCGCAGGCTTATCCCAAAATCTTCGTTCACGAAGTCCAGCCAATGAAAACAACAACAGCATGGCAGAAGAGCTTGATTCAGCAAGTCTGGATGATGGTTTTCCCACTCTGGTGACAGCTCAGTTTAGCAGGTTCTTAGACTTGCTTTGAATTAGGAATACATGCATACTAAAAAATCTGCTGCTTGCTGGGATACCTAGGCAACCTTGACATTCATATATCAAGGCAATTAGCTCAGCAGATCCAGACATTTAGGAAACCAACGGAAAAGCCAAATAATAAACAGGCCTGCACTAATCTCAAAGATCTACAGATGATCCTTTCAGGTTGCATGAGCACTATAGCATTAAAGGGAAGAAAAATGTACCAAATGATGTCTGTCCTACGGTTGAGCAGACCATTTCCATCTATGTTAATATCAATTAAGCATTTCTCACCAACACTCCTCTAGCCTGGGCCAACCAGCTGGGCTGCTGGGAGTCTGCAAACACTGAGAAGTACAGACCATAAAAGAGAATGAAAACAATTAATGAGGGAGATATCCTTGAGTCGATGCAGACAAGAGTTTCACAGAGACAGAAATACACACCATAAAATTGTTGTTCTTCTACGAGTCTCTCCTCCCAATATAATGGCCAGTCGCAAGCTTTTAGAGACAGAATAAATGCACTAGAACTTATCCTTTGGCAGAGCCAGGCAGATGCAGTGATAAATTAGCTGGCGGGTGGAAGACTACCTACTGTGCGGAGAACAGGTTGTCAAACAGATTCATTTATGGCTGTAAGAGTGATCAGTTGGGTTCTGAGCAGTTAGTGGAAATAATTATATCACATATAAACAGCTTGTTTCTTACAAGGAACAGATATGCCATTGACTAGATAGCAGAAGCACAATTTGTCATTGAGCAAACATATGCACAATAAATTTGAAGCTTAAAATCAAATCCTTTAGATTTTCCCAAGAGAGTTCAGTTCAGAGGAGAACTCAAGCATAAGCAATGCCAGTCAAAAAGGTAGCAGTAACAATGAAAGCCTGGAAAGAAGGTTATAGCAATATATTTATATTTTTGTTTCACCCAGAGGGGACAAGAGCCAAATGAGTGTTCAAAAAACAGTAGCTATTGCTCACAGAGACATCCATTTGCCAAGTCTCATGCTGCATAACTGCTTACAGCCAAAAAATATCCATTACTACGGTGAACAGATGTGAACAAGAATAACAGGAAAGGAGAGCTGCTCAGGGAAGTTCTGCTGTGATATTCAAATAATTCAAAGTACAGTAATACTGGCAGGGAATGTCTCCTGGCAATAGTAAACCAGCCGTATCTACACAAAGTATTTATATTTTATATTTTTGTGAACTGCTGGCATTTTAAACCATCTTTCAGGAGCAGATTGATGGAGTTGGTACCCCTACAAAGAGGAACACAGGCAGATCAGGAGAAAACCATCCTTTGAGCTATATGAAGGGTAGACAGCAGACAACATAGCAACCTGCACTGCCTTACAGTTCTGGCCTGGCTTGGTGTGCTGGCCTCAAGGCAAACAGCTGGTTGCAATGGTTTTTTTCTGTCAGAAGTCAACTGGAACTGTTAAAGGTGATTGGGGAGTACTTGAGTGAAATGCTTTTCTTCCATAGATCAGCATCTTCTGCTTCAAAGAGGTGAACTACAGCAGAAGTGGATAGATAGAGCAAGTAAGTCAACAGGCACAAGGGCTTGTCATCTTCACTTTACCTCCAGGGTAGCAGTCTGCTCAGGAGCAGCAGAGTTTTGGAGTGCCATGGTCAGGTTTCTTTGACAAAAGTCCATTTACAAGATGGACAACCCAGTTTGAGAAGAAGCAGCAAATGGACAGGGAAGCATAGAACTGGTAGATCATAAACATTCTGGTGTTTGGTACTGATAGGACAGCTTTGCAGTTTTGGAGAAGAGAGAGGATATAATTGCACAGGAATCCCACAACCCTTTTTGGTTCTCAAAATGTCTTATCTAAGAAAAGAACAGTTAAGAAGTATTTTGAAACTCAGACATGTACAACAAAATTTATGTGAAGAACTGCTGACTTGAGACAGCCTGTGGAAGAGGCTAAAGAGTTTTTTTCCTCTTCAGATTTAGCAAGGTGATTTCCAAAACAGAAAATTAAGGTTAAAATGTAATGCCAATAGTCACAGGAATAAGAGCCTGTAGTCTAGCAAGTGTTCATTCTCTGTTCTATTTTCGCTCCAAGGATAGCCAAAACAAGTCAGGCTCTACCTATGCTGCTATCTGGCCCCATCAGCAGAGTATGTGTGCTATATCCAGTGACTTTGTCAAGGAAAATCTGTTAAACTGACAGTGACAAATACCCAACTCTCCCCCTTCCAAGGAGACAAGAGTTAGCCTTGCTTCTGTTCTCTTTTGTCCCAGGAATTGTTGAGTCCTCTGTTACAGCATGAGCTCTGGAGAACAGTCCAAATCCAGATTGGGAATTGGGGATAATTAACAGCCAAATTAACTCCCCAGTCAAAGGAGGGACTTCAAACCTGAACCACTGACATTCTGGGTGAACGCTTCAGTCATTGACTACTGTGCAAAGTGTGGTTGGGGAAAAAGGGTTGTGGAGTGACAGTAAGAAATTGGTCACCATTTCAGAAGAAACAAATGAGACCTTTTGGGTTCTCAAGAAAACAGATTGTAAGCATATAGCTTAGTGTTACACTTACATATTATGTGAGTGTCGCAAGTGAACAGTTCTTCACATAAATTTTGTTGCATATCTAAGCATATATGCTTTGAAGCAGTGTCCCAGCTTTGCATTGGGAGTGATGATCCTGGAGACATGCATCTTGCCCACCCAGGTCCTAAAGTTCTTTTTCTCCTGGCTACCTCTCAGCTATATATTGCAGTTCCCTGCTTAGCCTACAACCTGCATTGAATCCTACTCTAAGTATGTAATCTCCCTGTAAGCTGGGTACTAAGCTGCAGTATTTGCTTAATTGTATAGCACTGGGAAGACAAGATATGTGACTTGTCCTGGTAAATTGACCTTACCAGGCTTCTAAAATGGTCTCAGATGTTAAAACAAATTAAGCTATGTTCCACACAGGTCAAGAGCTTGAACCACTGGAGTATATGTGCACATGCATGCACACCTTTTATGAGACAAAGCCTTTCTGTTTTAACTCATCTTTAACAAATGCCTCAAGATATAAATGTGCATTCTCCCCAAATGCTGCGCTAAAAAAATATATACTTCCTGATTGAATATGCTAAAGGAGGAAACTCATAAAATCACATAGCCTTCACTTTAGGCCAAATTTATTATTCATTACTAGGGCAATTGTCCCACTGAAACCAGCGAACTAGAAAAGAACATGCTCTCCATGAGCATCTGGACTATATTTAGCCAAGGACAAGCAAAATAAAAGAGGGAGAAAACTATATGTTTTTTCCAAATAATTTGAATGAACACACCACTGAAAAGGCTGGGATAGATGCACTTGTATGGATACTGATCCACCAGGCCTATCCAGACTGTATTGATTGCCAACATTTTGGGCCAGCAGAGGAGAAATGCATTGATCTGCTGAAGAGTGACTGGAGCCAGTGTATTATGCTGAATATCTGCACATGGAATTGTAGTCTAATTTGGGTCTGAGCCCAGCTCCAGGATGCTTTTCAAATGCATTTCATCCAAGAAGGGCTTTTACAAATATTCACCTGGTAGGATACTCTATTTTTGTCTCTGCCATTGCTTAGCTGTACAGAATGTGCTTGGCTGATGCAAAACCTGCTGAAAACTCTGCCCAGAGTAAATAAAGCAATGTTCCTAAAGCAGATTTTTCCCCTTCGCTTTTTGATTTCTTTATCTCTGTGCTTTTTATTTGGACTTTATTTTTATTTGTGCCATCCCTATCTTTCCCCCTCTTTCTCCTCAGTGAGGTAATGTTTATCTCAATTTGTTTGTACCGTGGGTATCAGATGCTGACCCCCTCTGCTTCATACCATCAGCTGACTCTGCCCATGACGCCAAGTGACACAATTGGTGACGGCAGAGCAGTTACCAGCAATTGCATCAGAAAAGGCATGTGACACCTGCTCTCGGTAATGAAAAAGAAGAGTGAGCTGACACGGAGGTGACTCAGCAGTGTTTCTTTGCTAGTTACAAAACAGGCAGGCACACTTTTATCAGTCCTTCAGCTCTTTACTGTAAGAGGATTTAAAGGATCTTAACATGAGCCAAATGGCAGAAGCAACCTCAGCTTATATAGACTCAGGATATTTCTGTCTGCACATGTTTTTATTACCCCGTGCTTGATGAGTCTTGCAGTTTCACTCCCAGATGAGAAAGAATCTGAAAAAGCCTGAAACAGCTGAATCATTATTCATCTTCCCAGTTATACAATATACAGAACAGGTGGGAAGGAGGAGACTACAGAAGGCCAACTACACTTTCAAACTCCAAAGAGCACATTATTATCCAGTTGCTTGAGCTTTGAGATTTAAACTTAGGCAGTAGATAATTTCTTTTATACTTCTTGTCTTGATATAACAAAATGAAGAAATCACCTCGGTGATTGCTCCATAAACAGCATATACATTCTGCACTTCGCAAGGTTTACATAAATGAAAATTATATGAGACAATACTGTCCTTTAGCCTATCTAGACCCTTATATATATTCAGCCCTGAAGAGAAGAACTCAGGGATATTAATGGATGGAAAATAGAACATGAGATAGCAATGTGCACCTTAAGCCCAGGAAGACAGCCCTATCCTGGGCTGCATCCCCAGCAACATGGGCAGCAAGTGGAGGTAGGTGATTCTGCCCCTCTGCTCTTCTCTGGTGAGACTCTGTATGGAGTACTACACCCAGTTCTGAGGCCCCCAAAATAAGAAGGGCCTGCTGTAGCAAGTCCAAAGGAGGTACACTAAGGTGATCAGGGGGCTGGAGCACCTCTCCTGTGAAGATGGGCTGAAAGAGTTGAAGTTGCTCAGCCTACAGAAGACACCAGGAAGATCTTGTAGCACCTTCTAGTACCTAAAAAGGGCTTACAGAAAAGAAGAGAGCAGACATTTTAGTGAGGCCTGTAGTGGCAGTATAAGGTATAATAGTTTTAAACTGAGTGGGTAATTTAGATTGTATATAAAGAATAAATTTTTTATCATGTGGGTAGTCAGTCACTGGAACAGGTTGCCAAGAGAAGCAGTGGATTCCCCATCCGTGAAAGTGTTCAAGGCCAGGTTAGGTTAGTTTCAGCAACCTGGTATAGTAAAAGATGTCCCTGTTCATGGCAAAAGAATTGGACTAGATGATCTTTAAAGACCCCTTCCAACACAAACCATTTTATGATTCAGTGATCCTCTGATCATGTTATCCTTTATATTAATCCTTTATCTGAGCTCACTGGGGACTGTTCTGTCATTTGTGCAGTGTCCAGACTAAAGTATCTCTTCTGATCACAGTGCTTGATACCCTCACTCCCACCTCTCACAGAATGGAGGTCATAGCATGTTGTTTAATCACATGATAACTCTAACCAGGGGAGAGGTGTAGGGAGTCACATCTAATACACTGTCTCCATGTGCTGTCTACCTTCATATGGATGAGGCAGCACTAATTTTGCCTCATTTTAGTTTTCATGCACAAGAAATGAATGTTACCCTCCTACCTTATTCTTTACTCTGACTCATTCCTTTATGCTTCATTGTTTGAATTAGTAAAACAAGGATGAATTAGAGCTAATTAAAGTCTCAACTTCTTCAACTGTAACCTAGTGCTATAGGTTAATAATAGCTGATCCCTCAAAAAAAAGCCAGCTTCTAGGATACCCACACCCTTACACATTAACCAGACAAAACTGGAATGACAAGCCAAGACAAAAAATTTCCAAGCCTCCACATGTCTCCATGACTAATGTTACTGCTGTTGTGGAAAGATCAGGGGGAAAGTGAATAAAATATATAAATTATATTTATGCCTTTTATCCACATCTTGTTTGTTTTCTCTTTATTTTGCATTGTATTAATGAGGAGGATAATCGTTATTTAATGTCCTCTTCCAAAAAAGGCACTCAACCAAAGCACATGAGGGCTTGAAATAATTAGGACAATATAATTGGGTACATTACAGAGGGCATGAAATTAACTGTAGTTAAATTAACTCTTCTTTCTTTTATAAGCATAAAGGCAAAATTGCCGAGAACACGTCTTCTTCGTGTTAATTAGAAGCAAAGTAGTGCAGTATTTTATCTGTCTGAGTTTTAACTCTGAGCCACAGATGTGATTGTACATTTTTCCATTGTACACCATCTCTAATTGTGGTCAGCCTTTGTTTCAATCTGCTGGAGTCTCTTCTGCCTTTAGACAGAACTGAAATTAAAGTTTGCTGTGTGGTGCTATAATCCCATCTAGGTCAATAACTGGATAGGAGTCTTCCAAGAACATTTAAATATGTCACTGATTCATTAGATCAGGACTAGATCAATGTCCCTGTTTCATGAGAAGGAATGTTTGTGAACTTTATTCACAGTAGAAACACTGGTCTTTGATCTTCTGTTAATTCACTGCTTTCTCAGCATGGACCTGCCTAGTCATCCTGGGGCGTGGCTGACCCCTGGTTTCTCTCAGTGGACCTGAGTTTGACCTCAAGATCAGGTTGATGTTCTAGTGTGATCTCAGCCTGTCTCCAATCCCATGGAGATGCCCAATGCCTGGAAGTGCCTCTGGCTGCCCCCTTGCCTGCCCTGCTCCCTAGCCAGGGGCTGTGGGGTGGGCCCTGGTTTTGAGACCCGTGTACTGCCAGCCCTTGACAGGAGTCCCACAGACCCCAAGGAGGACTCAACTCTTACTGCACCTTGACATCTTCCATCTGCCAAAGCAGGAGTCTTCACTGAAGTGTAAATACAAACACGTTCTGTTCCTTCCAGAAGCCACAGTCTAATATCCTGTTAAGAGGTTCCTTCATACAAAAAATGTAGATGCAGGTCATGCAAAAATTATGAATTTAGACTGAATTGTCTTCAGCCACAAAAGAAAATGAAAAAAATACTGAAAATAGTCAAAGGTTTCTGTCAAATTTTCATAATGAAATGTAATTTTTTATTTCAAAGAGATGTTTCTTGCTAAACAAATTTCTTACTTCTATGATTATTTTTCATTTCAAAATGCTTTCCTTTCAAACTTTGACTGATGGATGTCTTGCCTCCCTAAAAGTAACAGGGATACTTCTCAGAGCTACCTGTTCCCAGATGCATGTGGAGTTGTAGCTCTACAATTTCTTTCCTGGCCAGGAAAGCAGAGCTTTGCTGAGCACACAACAGTCCCTCAGAGGCCTGAAAGACCTCTAGGAGTTTGGGAAAGCCCTGCTGTGGGAGGCGGCACCTGTAAGGGGAAGCACCTGTTGGGGACTGCTGAGAAACTGCTGCTAAGTAGAGTCTGCCATAACCATCACCTATCTGTCCCCATTCAGCCGCTGTTTTTAAAGTTCTTATACTGTTATGGTGTTATAGTTAGAATGGAAAATGTATTAGATAGGTAATTATAACTATTTGATTTCCTCTGTTTGTTCAATTGTTCCGATTGGTTCTGGGAACCCCGGTTACAGCCCTCCAATTGGTCCTTTCACCCCTAAAATCCCATAGGCTGACCGGTGGCACAGTGCAGCACCCCCATACAAGGTTAGCCACCCCTATATTTCCCTTATAAGTTACAGCCCCTCCTTTCCTTTTCCTTTTATGTCGCGATCCGCCCCTATCTCCACCCATGTTCTAGAACCCTCAACCCGAACCTTGTAAAAGTCCCATGTGCCCTAATAAAGTGTTCACGCATCTTCAACTTTCCCTCCGCGTGGACCGTGCCTTTCTTTCCCTGGCGGATTGCGTCACCCTGATTGTGGAGCTAATGCTCACAAGATGACAAATTCAACGGGTATTTTGTACGTTTCTGGCCCATGGAATTTCAAAGCATTGAAACTTTATTTTTTAATGGAAAAGGATACAGCTGGTCTAAACACAGGGTAACATCAAAAGTGACAATTTAAAACTGAAGGTTTAATTTGCTGTGCAGATAGGAGAGCTGGAAGCAACTGTTTTGTATGAAAGCACTTATTGCCTCATTTGTAATTAGTCTCATTGAGAGCAACATGCTGTGGTTGTCCGAGAGGGATCAAAACATAAGCCAGAGCAAGCTCCTGAAATCCAGTCACCCTGGACTCATCCCTAACCCAAGAGAAATTTAATATTAAGAGGTAGAGTAATGGTTTTAAAAAAGACAGAACTGCCTTCAGTGTGGGAACAGTCAGCATGGTGAAAGTCCAGAATGTTCCACCCTGATGTGATACCCATTTTCACCCTATTAACTGAGACAGTGTTGTCTGTGCACATAAGGGTGAGAACCAGGGAACTTAGTCTTGTACCACAGACCTGCTTCCCCATCCCAGATGTTTCCCCATAGTTCAGAAAAGAAGTGTAAAGATACACTTGACTCTTCCTACCCTCCTACCTCCTGAGTAGCATCTTATAAGATACAGGGATGTACAGACTTTCTTCCTCTCCCTTTCTCATTTAAAGTTGAATTGTTTTCTCATTCTCTGAACTTTTGTTCCTCTTAATTATTCTCATTGAAGGTATGTGTTCCTGGATATGTTAGTAAGTCATGGTAATGGAGAGGTCCCTAAAAGCTGTATTCAAGGTCCTTTCTTATCAGTGTTGCTACTAAAAATGGTCTGAAGTCAACCAACAGCAATAATAACCAGAAGAACTTAGATGAAACTAAATAATTCTGGACTAGATGCTCAAAAGTCTCCAACATAAAGTCTAGATTACAAGAGAAGGGCAGATACAGAAAGAAGACAATAGCAGTAAAACACATGCATATCCAAAAATGAGACTTCAGTGGGTCAGTATACATCTATATTCTAGGTCATTCAAATTTGGTTTTTACTGTGATTTGTTTGGAGTGGATAATATAGGATGTAACAACAGATCTGCTGGTGTACACTGGTGTCAGTCTCCGCAACACAACAGAGAACCACTGACTGTTATCAACTCAAAACCTGAGCTCATTTTGTAAGGGTCAGCAACTGTGCGTGCCTAGAGCTCACTGAGGTTTTCAGTCAGCCTGGCTGAATTCCACCTCCTATGCTTAGGCTCTGGGATGTGGACAAAGAGGCTGATCTTTAGAAGTGCTTGGCCAACTCAGAGAGGAGGCAGAGGAGAGATAGAATCAGTGGGAAGTATTAGAAAAAGAGATCAGGGTCAGGTAGTAAAGGTGAAGCCTGGCAATGGTTGGAGTTCACCCAAGAATGTAAAGAAAAACAAATAAAATCTTGAAAGGAGAAGAAATGAGGAACAAAATTAGAATTTTGGGCATCCTCAAAAGCAGCTGCGCTGAATGGAGAAGGAAGGGAGAAAAGAGGAAAGGAAACATGAGCAATTTCTTCATAGTTCATTTTGCTTTTCAAAATTGTAGTTGTGCAAAAGTGTCTTAGTACCCAGTACTGCAAAGGGATAGCAGAAGATTGTGTTTCACCCATTTACTACTTTTCTTCCCTGGCTTTTGAGAAGATACACTGTATGTTGCCTCATACAGATGACATGAAAAGTCCTTCTTTTGTGTGTGTTTTTTGTTTGGGTTTTTTTTTTTGTTTTGTTGTTTGTTTTGTTTTTGTTGTTTTGTTGTTTTGTTTTTTTGTTTTGTTTTGTTTTTTTTTAAATAGTAAGTTCGGGGTGAAGAGGGCTGTATTATTACAACACAGGTCCGAATGCTGAGAAAGATCTAGCATACCCTCCCTCCAGCCCTTATTAGCTAGCTACATTATGAATGCTATAAATATTTTAGGTCTTCTCCTCTCTAGAATGAAACTCTGATTCCTTCACATCTTGAAGGTGCTCCCTGTTTCCCTTTCCTAAGCCAAAGACATCAACATGCAAGAAAGTGTCTGGCAGTGGTAGATCTGAGACATGCATGGCAGCATAACAGTTTGCAGTCAACTGGGGACACTGAAATCAAAATAAAATTTCAGTCCCTTCCAGAAGTAAGGCGGGGTATATATTAGGCAGCTGAAAATAACCTTCCTCATCACACATACACACACATCTATTTTACAATGTCTGGGCACAAAATCACTTGAAAGCTTTTAACCTCTCCCACAAGACTATACAATGTTTGAGTATCCATAGGTTATCTAAATATAATCATCTCTTCTTAAAGTCAGAAATGTACAATATACAAACAGAAGGCTACAGAGTGTCTCCAACAAAAAGGCTGATGCCATGCTGACTCTCGTTTTTGCAGAACACTGGTCTGGTTATGAGGATTATCACCTCTCATGATTCACTTTGCATTCACTGAATTTAGGCAAGAGCTCAAGAAAACAAAAAGGTATTTGAGTTTGGAGAGCAAAATGTTTTTCTCTTTCAAATACTTGAACTTGTTCTTAGGAGAATTTTTATCACATTCACAGATGGTATGAGTGTTTTCTTCTTTATCCTGCACTGTGACCATTTAGAGTGAATTTAAGCGGAAGACACTATGATGAATTGCAACATGAAAGTGTAAGTAATCCCAGTATATGCACCCTGCATTAATATGTTTACTTTGTCTGCAGGGAAACTACCCACTACTCCTAGTACATCCAAATTCTTCAGCAGAAATCACTGCTAAACTGTCCACTATCTTCTTTTCATATTTAAATCCCAGAATATATTACAGCATTATTATTGTCATTTTCCAGGAAGAGAACATAAAGCACTGAGCTATGAAAAGAGAAATGTAAAGTTATCTGGAGAAGGCAGAACCACTAAAAAAAAAGGTCTTTGAATCTTGGTTCAGGATCACTACAGGAATATTTAGCCTTGCAGAAAGAGTCCACAGCCATACAACAGGTTATAGCAGGCTGATTATAATCCCTCATTATTCCAATACCAGACCTGAAAATTATATTATGCTTTGCTGGAAAATTATCACCATTTACAAAAAACATAGTGTGTCATATAATTTGATTGCTAGAAACTGGAGACCAACTGCACATGGGCTACAGAACCTCCATGGCTTTGCAATGAAGTAGCGGAAAAAATATTGGCATACTGGAGTCTTCACCTTACCCATACTGAGCAGGTGGTACAATGATGCCTGATTGAAAGGCCATACCCTTCTCTTTTCTCTGAAGGAAGATCATTAAAATACTCAGTTACAAGTTGTATGAATTTTTGTAATTGAAACAACAACATCAATTTTTCTGCTCTTGAAAGTTTATAGAGGTGATGTGGAGTCAACAGTTACATCTCTCTAGGCAGAGTCAAGCAGCAAACATGCCCTGACATACCTTGTGTTTACATGTTGTCCTGGTTCCAGCCAGGACAGAATTAATTTTGAAGTAACCAGCAAGGGCATGGCTAGGACCCAGCAGTTATTCTATACCATCTCACATCATTTTCCAGGAAGGGGGAAAGGGGTCTGTTCTGGGTCGGGGTAGTTTGGTGGCACTCAGGTATCATGTAGCTCCCATGGTACAGTGGTGAGCATTTGCATATGAATCACTCATCTCCCTTGTACACTTTTGTTATTAACATAGCTGTCATTGTTCCTTTTCTTATCTCATTGCCATTTCCAGTAAATTGTTCTTATCACAGCCTGTGATCTTTACCTTTTTTTGCCTCCAGTTCTTCTCACAGGCCCCCAAAGGGGAGGAGAGAGTGAGTGAGCACAACATGCTTTGGAGTGGTTTCACTGGAAACACTCAATTAGAGAATACCATTCCTAAATCATGACACAAGTTATCTGAGTTTGTTGAGTCTGTGTGCTGAACTCTGCCACTCTGGAAAAACAGGGCCAGTTCTCAAGACTAGAAATGACATAACACACATGATCCAGTACCCAGGCATTAAGTCACCAAGAACTACCAAAACACAAATCAATACATAATAATTATAATAAAATCCTGGAGAAAACATCAACTAATTTATATTAATCCTATTAAATTCACTATTAGCTAACTGGACAAGACTTTATGAGACAGACACACCTTAACCATCATTCATGACACTGAAATCGGTCAACTAATCTCTCGGACCCCCACCACAGACATTAACAGAAGACATCGCAAACTCAAAGTTCAAATAGAAGATCTAGAAAAGAAAGAACAGCAAATATTTTGATTTCTATTTTGATTATTGTTTGAGATTCCCAGACATTGCAAAAGAAATTCACATTTCCATAGAACTAAAAGCATCCATGGACAGCTTTCCATAGAAGCTGGTGGACTGATGTGTTACACATACATTTATTTTTCATGGAAGTTGAAAGCACATTCATCTAAGTCATTTCTGTTATATTCTCTGACAGCTTTTGAAAACTGCCAGGCTAGGTTTTTGTGTTTGATCTTTCAACATTATTGGAGGTTGTATAAACAGGAAACAATGAAAAGCTTCAGCATCAATTAAGATAATTCTAAACAAACACACTGTCACGCTGTTGTCAGTACCCTGTGGTGGGCATGTTCATGGACATGTACTGAGATCACATTGCAAATCCTCTTCCAGTGGAAATGGCAGCCCTGATGTTCCTTCATCGTCTGCAGCTTTGGCTGTGTTAAAAACCCCAACACATCTAAACCATGGACTTAAATACTACACTGTGTGGTCCATACAGATTAGTAGTTCTTACAGTATCTGGAATAGTGGGAAGAGGGGTTTAGCCATGTGGATGCTGTTCTGCTTACCCAGAGGGCCGGAGAACATGTCTTGACCCGCTTTATCAAACAGTAGCCTACGGCTCTTGATCACCACAGGAGGTACCATATAAAACAGATGGTCAGAGGCCAAACCATACTGAGCTTCAGGAGTTCTCTGGGCTTTCTTGGGTTTATCAGGGTATGTTAAATAATGAACAGGAAAGGGAAATTGGGTTAGGATGGAAATTGATGGTCATTAGTACCATGTCATAAGGTGGCAGATTTATTAAGGAATGCATTTCTTAACTCCCTTGAAGAAGTAAGTTGCACAGACACTCTGGTGATTGATTTCCCGAATGAAAATGGATAAATTGAGTATCAGAAGGCAGCGTCCATTACGTTTCTGTGCAGAGGCTACAAACCCTCCTTTAGTCAATAAATCTTTCCATTGTTTCAGCCTAGAAATACGTTCAATATTTCAAATGTGAAGCTGGTAGGAAGTTTCCCGCTGCATTCAATGAGCTTTTGATTAGACTACTCTTTTATCTGTGCAGATCCTGTACATTTACTACGACTGCGAATGTGTAACCTTCTCTTCTCACATATCTCTGGAGGAGAAATTTTCCTTTCCTGGCATAAACTCTAAATGTCAGACTAAAACTCTTTATGCCTTCCTCCATCAGGGCTTTACAAATTTGTTGAATATGATTATATGAACAATTTCCATGGCATAGTTCTCAACAACATTAAGCAGGGGGACTTCATAAGTGATTACTTTCCAAGAAAACCAAGAGGTCTTCCAATCTAAATAGATGATTGGAAGAGAGCTCCACTTACAGTATGTGGGTGCTTCCCTAAAGATTTAGGTGGACAGGAAGAGACAGAGTGTATTTTCTCTCAGCCATAAATCCTGTGCAGACAAGATTCTTCTTTCATACCTCTTGCAGTGAGTAGTCTGGAAAGGCACAAAGGACTGTCTTGTAAGCAAGAGACTGCAGAGAATCTGAGAGTGGCCAGGTTTGCAATCAGGGGCAATTCACTAAGGTTGTATAGATGTCACATTGTACACAGCACTGCACACAGGCACAGAGGATGAGTAACACCATTTCATGTAATGCTTTTCTTCAGTGAAGCAAAGGTGATACTCCAGCCTAGCTTGGAAAAGAAACTGAAAAACCTTTTCTAAGCAGTTTCTTTTGTGTGTTTTTCCTTCTTCTCGACCTACTGAGTCAAGCACCAACTACAAGAAAGGAACATAGTGCATAACCGGGTCACAGTGAGAGAGCTTGAAAATACTGTCCAGAGGGAAACATTCTATATTCATTTCCTTCCTAGAAATAACTTTATAGCTATAGATTCATGGTACTTAATGATTAAAAATGATGCAGCGTATCATATGTGGATTTGTCTGCATAGCGTATTAGTCAAGAGACACAAAAATTATATTCATTCTCTGAGCCAACCAGAAGCCATATAAACATGGTTATCCCACCATTAGGTCTTCCTTAATGCACTCCACCTTTCTGGAGAACAAACTAGCTCAGGTTCAGCAC
This sequence comes from Formicarius rufipectus, assembly GCA_013399695.1. Lineage (NCBI taxonomy): Eukaryota > Metazoa > Chordata > Aves > Passeriformes > Formicariidae > Formicarius > Formicarius rufipectus. The sequence continues at coordinate 748,970 of VXAU01001251.1, forward strand.
TGAGATAATCATGTGCATCCAGCTTCTGGTGTCTCTAATTAGAGCACAGGCATAACTAGTTTACCTCTACCCACTCTCTACCATGTATTCCCATCCACAACAGTGCCATTTATTGAATATAACAAATGTTTGGGACCGTGGTAAGGGACATTTTTAATTACAGGGGATATGAAAAAGGCTATGTCATAATCTAGATGAATTTTCTTTGGTAGTGATACATTCTTCAGGAAAAAAAATAAGGTAAAAAAAAAATCTCCATTTTTTTTTCTCTTCTGTGTTCTTTACACCATAAAGCATGCCACTAATTGAAAATGAAAATTAAATACAAGGTGATTAAGTTTCTAATGTCTTTAACCTAGTTTTGGGAACAGTCAGGATTTCAAGAGCAATTGCTTTGAGGATTTCCCTTACAGTGTGGTTTAAGACTTTCCTATAACTGTGTGGGCATGCATGAGCAGGTTTCTGAGTAACTGTTTAGCAGAATGTAGAATATAGATAGGTCAGGAGTTAACTTGCCAAGTAGAAACCGTGCCCTAAGTGTCCCAGTGGGTGAAGAGTGGCACAGAAAGTTAATACTCCATTGCCACCTCATACACTCCTCCTAAGCACCATGTACATCATTTAGAAAGAGTTTGTATGCTTTGTATGCTATTTGAAAACAGCATCAAAATATGCTGTTAGCAACTGACGAAAAAGGGCTCTGTGTGAATGACCTAGATATAAAATGATAGATTGACAGGTCCAGCCTGGGATGAGAGAGATCACCTCCCTTTAAAGCACTGGACTAAGTACTAGACAATTTGTGTTTGGTTTTTCCTGGCTCACAGTAAAAACTTAAGCAGCAGCCACTTGAATCTAGAACTTATCAACACAAACATGCTTGCATGCTTACTTACATGATTGCTATCTCTGAATTCAATAGACAGTCATGGGAATTAACTGCTTGCTGGATCAGCACCTCCTCTTACTATGGTTTACACCTTACTAATGTTTCACTAACACCGCAGAAACAAAGGCAGCAGCCATCTGAGGTGCCATATTGCCCTACAGATGCAAAACATAAATACATAATCTATGCCAAAGACATTAGCTACAGTCTATGCATAATTTGCTGATTTGCTAGTTTCTACCATTTAAATTAACATGCAAAGTTTTCCCAGCTTTTCTCCCTCATTATGTGCTATCTATGTTCTGCTCCTGCAAAGAGTAGAAACCCACACTGCTTACCTTGTGCAGCTTCTTCATGAACACATGATCTTGGTTTTGTAGGCAGTATCACAGCAGTTCCCAAGGGAATGTTTGTATGCATAATATAGTATTTATCTATAATCCATAGAGCATTTTTTATCAGATCAGTGATGAACATTTCCATAAGATCTCTAGTGTAACATGATCATTCTCACTACACACTTTTACCTAAGGAAGAGTTTTTTCTGCTTTAGAAAGAGCATTTTTTTTTGGCATTCTGAACTATGTAATCTCATTACAATGAGAAGAAATTTATGCATAAAAATCCTATTAGTGTGACTGAAAAGAACACAAATAAATACTCATGTATCAATCATTACTATAATTGCTATTATTATTCAGGCTGATTTATAGAGGACTATTGCTTTTGTTTAGGAACTTAATAATCAATCAAGTTTGCCAGCCAAATAAAAGGATTCCAGCCTTGGTGAGCATAAGCATTTGTGGACAAATTCTCCTACCATGGACATGAAAAGATACAGTACAAGAATGCATTTGCACAAGAGGTTGATGTGGTGTTTTAACTGTGGACCAAATCCTACTGTGTCTGTTTATTATTTATAAATATCTTAAAGCTGCCAGCTCCACACAGAGATTTGGGCTGCCAGAGACAAACAGTGTAACAGTGCTTAGCAATAGACAATTGAGACACTAAAAGTTTCAACAGAAATATATGGATCACAATAAAAAAACCACCATTATTTACCCTTTTAGCAGATGGGGGAAAAAAACTCAGGGTCACAGAGGGTTTCTGAGGTAAGACAAGAAGTTCAAGCCACTTCAGTCCATAACATAACTACTTCTCAATTCCATTTTCAACAAAAAGGAGATTAACAAGGTTTGTTCCAGTACATTAAAATGTGCTGAAGATGGACAGAATTTTCAGAGATGTGTCTGTGATGAACAAGAAGTGAGTGCATCATGATGTCATTGACTACCAGCATCATTGCAATTATTGCAATGAATTTGACACAAAAAAGAGTTGTGTGATTATGCAGGATAAAGAAAAATGCAATACAATGTATAATCAGGAAAAAAATTATTAAAATCCTGGTATTGATTTTCTGGTAGTTCCATTAATATGATACTTCAAATAAACACTCTACCATTCTCAACATTTTGTGAGTGTAAATAATTATACTGCTGTAATCCTAGTTGACAAATCTCACATGTTTCCTATATGGCCATGAGTCAGTACACATCAATCAAAGTTGTTGTGTATTTTGACATGGAAGGCTCTTAGACATAGCACATCTTCCTTGTGTTTATTGCCACCACATTCTGAAACATGATAAGAGTGATTTGAATCAATCCTGGGGTGCAGGCGTGGGGCATGAACCGCAACATTCCTTCATGCTGCCACACAGCTCCTGATACACATCAACAATCCATATCTGAACATGGGAAGAGTTGTTTTGAAGAAGGGCATAATTGATTGCCTTGTTCTCACATAGTTGTAAAACAACTTGTAGATATTTTCTTTTTACACTCTCGAGTTCTTTCACCTCATGGCACAATAAAATTGATACAATCTGCATTTGAGAGTTATAAAGATCTGGAGAACATGGACATGAAGAGGAAAAGGAACGACAAAGCTCAGGACAGGGAATCAGCTAAAACACGTTCTCTTCCTAACAGTACCAGTGATTTCGTGCCTGACTGCAGAGAAAGCTTGGTCTGGTGAAAGAGAAACAGAAACTGCTTCACTGCATATTAGAGATTTTCAGGTGAAGACTGTAGTCTCAGCACCACTGAATATAGTTGGTAGCCTCACAATCTAGAAAAAGGTCTCTTTGTTTTACTGTATAGGTCTCAAGAGTTATCTGAACAAAAATGTTCTTCCAAAGAAGCAAAATTCTTTGCTTTAAACCAACTAAACTCCATGGGATTGTTCCCAGTAGGATACCCTCTCTACTTGATCTCCCAGATAGGAAGTTGTAAATAAATGGTAGATTATTTGTGAATAAACAAGCACCAAAAATCCCTGGAGACTAAGGCCTAGATTTACACAAAATCAGAGAATATGCTGAGTTGGAAGGGACTCACAAGGATCATTGAGTCCAAGTCTTAGCTCTGCACAGGACCATTCCCAAGAGTCACACTTTGTCCCTGAGAATATGTATAGACAGACTCATGCTTTACCAAGAGCTAAAGCACCACCCCCAGTAGCAAGGATTGACCCATAACAGATTGCCCAGAGAAGATGGGGATGCCCCATCCCTGAAAGTTTTCAAGGCCAAGTTGGATAAAACCATGAGCAACCTGTTCTAATGGAAGGTGTCCCTGGCCATGGCAGTGGCATTCCAACTAGATTACCCCTAAGGTCTCTCCCAATCCAATCCATTCTGTGATAACATAACAGCAGCATTGTTTTAACCATTCCTAGGCATTCCAGTACTTTTGGGTCAAATTTGAAGCTGCCCTCCATGTTTACACATTTACTGAGATTTTTTTTTCTCACTATCTTAGTTATTGGATCTGCACAGCTTTATGTAAAATGGATGAATCTTTCTCTTCCAAAGATGAACAAGAAATATTAATTTATCCTGGTGATTAGGATGGGGCAGGAAACTTCAGATTATTCAAATTGAGCAGAGGAGGGATTTAAAATTATGCCTACACCTCAGCCAGGTAGTGGGCACTGGAATGTGACCTGGGCTACAATTCCAACACCATTTTTCAAATTAATGAGATTGAGAAAATCAGGGATCAAGACTCAGGGCTCCTTCACCAACAAGTTCCCCTTCTGTAACCTCATGGGTTGTTTGCAGAGCTCTAACAGGAGGTATACAGAGTGGCCCTATTCCAGTACTCCCCTGGCAAGTTGATACCACCAGTTTGAACCCTGGCAAGGTGATTATGCTCACACCATCTGCCACAATGTGGATGGATTCCCCATGAGGAAAATAGGCAAAGGGCAGCATACAACAGCATCCCTGCCCTTCCATCCCATTGTGCTTCTCAGCAAAGGGGCACAACAGCTGCTGAGCTTCATGCTGTGGCTGCAGGTGGGTGATGGCTGTTTGGGGAGACCCTGGTGGGTCCCTCATCTCTAGGGATTGGGAAGGAGACTGAGTTTCAGTCTGAACAGCTCTGAATTGGCAGCTGAGTGCAGGAAGAAATAGGAAACTCCACCGTTCAGCTTATGATGCTGCTGGTGAAGTGAACTTAACTTTTGGCAGCTGGGGAACCAGGAGGAAAAAAATGGAAGCACTGATTGATTTTAGATGTTTCAGAGGTTAGCTCCTACTGGAAAGAAGACTATCAGAATTATTCTCCTGGATTTAAACCCTTATCCCTGCAATGTGAATCTCAATCTGTATCCTCTTTTTCTTTAATTGTAATTATAGATATTCACAAAGTTACTATTTAAAAGTGTAAAGTAACACTACATTAGATTTTTATTTTTAGTTGTCAGAAAATCTTTACCTGAAATACAGTTGAATCCACTTAAATCAATACATGTTAAGGGAATACACCTATTAAAAGACGAGAGGCAAATTATAAGTATCACTCAACTTTATAAAAGGAATAAAACCTCTAGAAGAATTTTAGTTAAAGACAGTAATCATGATGATGATTATAGCTGTATCAAATTCTTCTAAGCTAATAATTCTTAATGGTAAAAAAAATTAAAAATACTTTATCTGAACAGAGGTTAAGCATTCAGCCAATTTTAAAACTGTTCTTGATGGTTGGAAATCAATGTATACCTTCAGGCAGATATTGTGTATAAACATGCATAAAAGCAATGACTAACACAATATTATAACTTGAAAGTGCCCAGTAGGTGTGTCTTATCAACAATGTTATCCTACTGCAAAATCACAGACACAATTTGTTGACTAGGCATTCACTGTTGAGCAGCAGAATTTCTCAACAGAGAGGTGTTAAACTAGGTTCAAACCCTGAAGGCTCTGAGCAAAAAGCCTTGCCACTGAAGTCAGCATGAAAAGATCCGAGAGGGTTTGGTTCTCTGTGTATCCAACCTCTGTGTATCCACATAAAAATACTGAACTTTCTCCACTGTATCCCAGTAACACTTGACTCTATTACTTTTTTTCTTCCCTGCTCTCAAAGCTTTTTATTACCCCCCTTTTCAGCTGTACATACAGCCATCTTCCTAAGAGGGAAAATCTCTGAAGGCCAAGAAAGGCAATTTTTCTATTTGGAACTTCTCAAGGCAGGAGAACTGGCTAGACACTGGGAGATCTCAGCGTTTGCCTCCTCAAATGCAGTTCTTCCTGACATGGATGAGATGTTAGGAAAATTGTCCTGAGTTACTCCAGTTACTTCCCAGTAAGAACCATATTAGGAAGGCAGTGTACCACACACTTTCATCTTTTCTCTCCAACTACTTACTATTCCTACAGTGAATAGAAAGTAAAATTTCCCTCTTTGTCTTCAGAGAGATTAAAAACCATCTGGTTTAATTGTTACAGTCATGCTCATCTTGAATTGATGCTGCAGGCCACAGATGGTTAGTGGGCCTGCTAAGACCAAGTAGGTTGTAGTGGTGGGACAAATGGTTTCAGATCATGGGTGTGGTAGGGAAGAAACAAATAAAATGTCTGCTACTATAAATTTTTGTTTTACTTAGAAAGTAGGACTTTTCTGGGTGGGAAATAGAGGTTTGAGAGCAGTTGTGCAGTTTCTAAAGTGGAGGAAATGCTAGTGGTGCTTTAACAGCTCTCTCACTTGAATGACTCATGAGTATGGGTCATTTCTTACATCAGTGAATAAAATGGGCTCTAAAGCTCATAGTGCCTCTGGGAAAAGAATTCTCACAGAAAACTCTTGCTACTACTCCTGAGGCCATATCTAACAAGTTATTGAAATGGTGATGGTTCTTTCATACAGAAAATTGATTTAAGTGTTAATCTTCTTGTTTTCTCATCCTTTAAAATATTCTTTATAAATCACAAAAAAAAAAAAAATCATCCCAAAAAAGATTCCCAAAATGTCTCTTTTGGCCTTAATTTTTTATAATTAAATCAAATTTTATAGGCAACAAGGTGTTATTTAAATAAATACTTAGACAATCAAATAAGTCAAGTTCTCCATTAGTAACACTGAGACCAGATATAAAATTCTATATCTGCAGTTATTGGCATATGCCTTGCTAAATTGTGCAATGAACACATCTTCAACACTACTGCTGAAGTAGCTGAGTGAGTTAAGAAGTTCCAGCCAGTGAGGAAATATCCAAATAGTGAGATGTACCCATCACTAGAGCATATGTAAAAGTTTGCATAACAGTAGAAATGTAGGAAGGAAAGAAGTAAATGCCCATTATAGTAACATCGGCTATTCAGGTAAGTCTCTGAGATACAGAAAATATACAAGACATTGTGGTTGACAGCAATACTCTCAGACACAGCTGGACAAAATTTCTCACAAAGAGTAATGCCTTATGTGGTGTTCAATGGGATAAGACAGAAACAGCATCTGACAAACTCACCAAGTGCCAAATTCACAAGTGATGTGAAAGTGAGGAAAATTGCATTCCCTTCTTCTGTCCCGAACCTCTGTATCACCAGTCAATCTCCTGACAGCCTGCTAACACCTACTCCATCACTGCACAAGGGAGCATAAATGGGTGCCATTTAAATATCAAGGCTTCAAAAAGAGGTGTAGGCAGAAGCAACCTGGAAATATCTCTGTCATTTGTGGTCTCACAACTTATCTGCTGTCTTCTCAAGATAGAAGCTATGTTTATTTTGCACTTCCTTGTGCAGTGAGAGAGTAGGGGTGAGGGTGTTTTAAGAGTTAGACCATTACAAAGTCAGATGAAATACATCAGACTTACACTTACCTCTCTTTCTTTGTCAGAAGAGTATCTAACTTTCCACACTTTCAGCACTGAGAACTTGGAAAGCATAGAGCTAACTAGACGCTGGAGAGAGCAGAGGTAATTTGATTTGTTTACAAAAACTGTCAAGCACCACCCACACTCTGTCCTCAAGTGACCCAGAGTATATTCGTCTGTGTGCAGATGAAACATTGAGATATCTACCAGCACACAGAGTGTAACTTGTGTTTTATGCTCCAGCAGGATAGGTGAGCCACCAGCACAGAATAACAATAATAAACATACTATCCATAATAAGACCCTTGAAGTCCTTTTCTTCTGAACAGGATTATACCTTGTTTAACATTCTAAATTATTAGCACGGTAGGGCTTGGGTTTCAAGGTTTTTTTGTTTGTTTGGGGGGTTTTTTTGGGTTTAGGCTTTTTTTTTTTTTTTTTAGGCTTATTTTGGCTAAAATTCAAAGCAGAAGAGCCAAAAACTCTACAACACACAAATACCAAAGGGTAACAGTGAGCTAAATATAGATCAGAACACGAAATGGGCAGATGGGCTGTTCTTTAGGTATTTCTAGATATTCCTATTCAATATATTTCCAGCACAACCTCACACAAGGCTGAGTACCTATTGTAGTGAAAATATTTAAAGCATTTCTTCTATTTTTATTGTTTCAAGAAAATGTAGTGGAAATTCCAATTTTTCTGCTGTTTTCCTCATCTCTGATCTGCACCTTTATCCCCTCATTCTCCCATGAAAGCAACATTGTCTTCTGTCTGCCTGAAAACAGTACAAGAATTAAATGAGCCTCCTGAAAACCTAAAGATATATGATAGAAAACAAAACAAAACAAACAACAAAAACAAACAAACAAACAAACAAAAAAGCATGAGCTGAAACTCATGTTCAGGTCTGTGTGACAGTTATTTCCATTCTACAGTCACAATAGAAGCAAGGTGAGACCAGGTGATAACAGCATTGAAAGGGCTGCCAGAAACAGTGAACAAGGAAAAAACATATGTAGGCATCAAATTCCATGTAAGAAAAGTCTATTGCGTTTGTTGGCCAAAAGTCAATTGGGAACATTTTGTTGGAGCTTGCCAAAATGCTGAGTAAATGCTGCACCAGAAAAGTAAACAGTTTACAGAGCACTGGCAGACCAGAACAGAGGAAAGGAGCTTAGTAAGAACAGAGTAAAGCAGGTTACGGAGTAGGGCAGTGATTAATGGGTGCAGGAATTTCAAATACAATCCTACATGGCCTGGAAAGATGGCTTGCCAAATGGCCTGTGAAAAATTAGAGCAGGGGAAATATGTTTCAGTGTGACACATACATTCTAATGGAAGAGAAAGTGATTTCTGAATTTTACCTATTGAAGAGAGTGGAGGAAGGGGACTATTCTTCAAGAGGAAAAAAGGGCTATAAGCAGTTTAAAAACACTTTCAGTTGTCCCTGGAATACTGTCTTGCATCTTACTTCTATTCTCTTCCAATGGTATTCTCTTCCCAACTGCCTAATTTGAGAATGATGAAAAATCGCTAGCTCAAAATCTTTGGTAACAAGAATTTAATAAAAAGAATGGCTAACACTTAAGTTGCACAAGGAAAAGTGATGGATTTTTCTTCTGGTTTGGCTGGAAACTTCATTGGAGGTATAAGCTGGATATAGCCCTATGAATAGCTTTGCTCTTATTTAAATTCTATGGCAACTTAGGCTAACAAGTACTAGTGTTAATTAGAACTATACAGTGATAGACATGACATTTCAGATGAGCTTGTTACCAAACTTAAGAGCTTATTCCATGGCATCAGTGAAGACATTTTTAGTAAGATACCAAATTGCTAGTCTTATTTCTCCAAGAGAACTAAGACAATTAGAAAGAGTCCAAAAAGCTTTGTGAAAATGTGGTATTACCTGTGGATTTTTGGTCATGTAGAAGGACACTTAGTCCATGCTTTTGGACACCAGTACACCCCATGCTCATCCCATTCAAAGGCTATTGAACTAAAGCCAGAGCACATCAAACCTGGCTCCTGGTGTCAAGCAAAGGATTCAGAATCTCAACTTTTTTTTTTTTTTTCTTTTCCCTAAAGAAAACCTCTCCATCATTTTATTCGTAGCCATTATAGTAATGAAGAAAATTAATGTAGCTGAAATTGAAAAAAATTATGCCTGCAAAGATCAGGAGGTATCTAAAATTATACTCCTGGGAGGTGTGAACATCTGCTTTTAATTCTGCAACCTGTTGATCTTGTGAGCAACAATAATACCAAAACACTTTGTATTTCTATGCCTGTGCACATAGAGGGTAAAGGGAAGGTAAAGGCTGAAATCTCTTATCACTAAAGGAGGTCCTTGCCTGTCTGCAGCCAAAGTAAAATGGAAAAATATCTCAGTGGCTAAAGAAAATGGATTAATGCACACAAGGTTAAGTAGAGTGCATAAAAAATATTTGGGCTTGAGCAAGAGGGACCCAGCTGTGGCCTTGCACAGAGTCCTCCTGTGTGGATTCTGTGTGTGCAAACTATTTGGACTATACTTGTAAGGATTTAAGTGATTTATAAACCTCTGTGAGCTCCCTCCATATGCCTACATATTTCCTAATGAGAACACAGAAAAATCCCAGGAGATCTTTTCTCTCATTCAGAAATTCTATACAGATTCTCTCAAAGCTAAGAAAGCTGCCAAGTGTATGGATCACAGTTTCCCAACATGACCACTGCTGTGTAACACACTAGTAGCTTTCCCTGTTCCTCTACAAGCCAGCAGGAAAGGAATATGAACCCACTCTTTTTCGTGATCCCAGCACTATTGTAAGCAGGACCTTGATGGTGCTTTTTCGGCTCTTGCTTCACCTTATCACAAACCTCTTCATGACAGCCTTGCAGACTCTTGACCTTTATCTGTCTCTAGAACAGGTCTCTAGAATAGAACATTACTCCTGGCTACAGACAGCACCATCCATGTTTCTTCCTTGCCAGTAATCTCAGGACAATACACTGTAAGAACACCCCAATTTTCAGCTTTTCTTTCCGCAGTAAGGACACAGAACTGCTCCAGAGACCTCCGAAGTTTGTAGCCCCAGAAGGCCAAATGATTTTTGTATACTCTGTGTTTTGGGAGAACAGATGCTGCATAGAAGAAGGGTAAGGAGAAATGGAGTTGAAGGAGCACAACAACTCAGAAAATTTAATTCCCCTATACATTTAAATTGTTAAATGTGGGCAGCCAAGGCTGAGAAGTTTGCTCTCTGCAAGTAGGATAATTTAATGTTCCATTTTGCCAGTTGTGCAGATAGAGATACATGCAATATTTGCTACAGGGTTTGTTTAGCATTTTGGTTTTTTTTCACCTTCTTTAACAATCCATTTTACAGGGCTATTTCAGGAGATGCCTGTGAGCGCACCAGAGAGGTGCTATATCAAAACAAAGTACACCTGATTAATTATATAACAAGGGAGATGTTTGCACAGGCAGTACCATTCATTTTTCATGTGACAATGCAGGCTTTAAGTGTTAGCAACTACCAAACCAACACAGCCAGAAGGATGCAGTTACCCTCCACACAGTCTTTTCTTTCTGTCCTATACGTGTCAGTGTGCTGTCAGAAATGTCCCAAGTTCTACTCCTACTCTTTCCTTTGTACCTGTTTCAGTGACTTGTGAGCCATTTCAAATAAAGATATGGAGTTTATAAATGGCATTAAATTGTGGTTCAAGAAGATTTAGTAGAAATATTTTAAAATGCTGCTAAATTATTATTTTAGGGAACAAATTCCCTTTTCTCTCATGCCCGTCAGATTCATTCTCCACTAATGAATACAAAGAATGACTCTCCAAAGAATTTATATTTGAGGTTTAAAGGAGGTTCAACGTTTGGATTTGGCTATAACTTCAATTTCCTTTCATGAATATTTTATTTAAATCCTGTATTAATCACAGAGTCACAAAGATAGCCTGCCTCCTGCTTCTGCTTGGTCTCATTGTCTGTCACAGAAGCACTTTCTCTCAACCTTAAACATCGCTAATTAAAAATTTCCCTGAAGCCAACTGATACCTGTGTGATTAATGGGCTGGCTAATAAATAAAATGCACCATGCTACTTTAAGACTACTCTACCATAAAAGCATAGAAACGGTGCCAGTGGCCTCATCATCTTGAAATATGTTTATTAAAGCAACAACACAGAAGTCCTAAGGGTCCTGAAGTGCTCCAGATCATTAATAACCATATAAAACATACACTGAGAAACCTGTTTCATACACATTCATTATTCCAAGGAAGGAAACTATACAAACTGTAAAAAAAATCCAGGAGAGTGAAGAGAATCACAGGACTTGTTTTTCCAATGTATAAACACCCATCTCATCCCTGATGTAAGCAAGGGAGAACAACAGTGAAGGACCAGATGTTGCAGGGACAAAGCCTTTCACTCCTAGATTTCAGTTTCAAATGCATGCCAGGTTACAGAGCACAGTGCCTGTCTGATGGCTCTTGTTTGGGTTCAGCAATATTAGGCAGTGGTTTGAGACATCCTGAGGATCATATCCAGGGCAGCGACTGTAGACAGGGGCATGAGGACTCAATTACAGCTTCATTTGTGCTTAGGAAAAATCTCCTTCAGCAAAAGTAGTTCAGACCAGGTAACTGCACTGATGTCATCTTAGTCTGACAGACAGAGTTGTCCATAGATGTTTCCCTACATGGACGTAGTATCCACCTTATGGTAATAAATGTGGTAGCACTGAAGGTTCATCTTGGGTTAGTCTAGAATACGTCAGTAAGATCTACTCAAGACGAGATCAGAGAGAAGAGATGTTACCCTTAACAATCTCTCTGCCACTCTGTGGTGTGATAAGCCCAGTGTAATGGCTCTGCTGACACAACCACCTTGCAGAGCAGGCAGAGGTGGCAGAGCCAGACTCGTGTCCCCTGTCTAGAATTTTCCATGCACTTCAGTACAGAGACAAGCAGCTATGTGAAGCCAGATGGAAGCACACACTCATGCTGTGAAGGAAAGTACAACTCAGTGCTGAACTCAAGTTTGGTACAGCTGACCCATGCTACACCAGTATAAAGTTGACAGATTGTAAGAAACAATAGACATCAACCCTTGCACCTCACTAGCCTCCAAGACAGACAGTCAGGCCTTGGTTCTATCACATGCAAAAGCACCTTCCCTGTGCAATCTGATATGAGTCTGCCTCCCTAGCCCAGGTGCTTAGTACTCTGAACCCAATGCTGAAATTATATTTACTTATGCATAGTTTTCCTTTACTCTCCCTCATTTGTGTCACGATAAACACTATTTAATAAGTAGGTTCCTTGCTCCTTGTTTAGCCTAGGCCTCTCACAAGAGTTGCTTAACCACTAATATACACCACGAACACATACCTGTGTTGCAGACCTATAGGAAAACCACCGAAGTTCTCTATGTATTTTTCACCAAGGATCTATTCAACCTTTTTCCTTTGCCCACAGTTAGGCAGTGAGTTAGGTAAGAAATGGTCTGAATCTCATGCTGTGCTCTGTGGTTTGGCACTGATCAGCCAACAAAAAGATGTGTATCTGGAGCTGACTGCTATTTAAATGGAATTCTGTCTCTCTGCCATGGGTATCAACTGAGAACAACAGCCAGTCAAGTATCTATTGAAACAATTCAACACCTCATAACCCAAACTCAAGAGAGCATTTTCCATCACCATTGCCATTTTTTACAGTAAACACTTTGAGACATCATAAGGAGCAAGAGATCAGGTAGTATCAGTGTCCATTCCTGGTTTTGTGAAGGTCACTTCTGCAAAAGAGCAAAATGAGGGTCAACAATCCATACACACACATTCAAATTACATACCAGCTTACTATGGCCACCAAAACCAGACACTGCCTCTACTTCTGTCTCAGAAATGGACCCCATGACCACTCTTCATTGAATACAGTTCACTCTCTTACCTCTGGTTTCCTCTGTTCCCTTGAAGCCTTTTTGTTTTCAAAATTGGAATCTTAGTGAGGTCAAGGTGAGTTGCCACATTCATCCATAGCTACTTAAAAGAGAAATCACAGTGACTTGGCTTGAGTCCTGCACAATAAACAAAACTGGCCTGAAACTAGATTCAGCCATGCTCACCCAAGGCCTGGGATGTTGCTCCCAAAGTCCCGTAGTGCAAACATCTGTATTTCAGACAGCTGTTTTGGGTCCCTGTTGTAGTCAATGGAGACCAAACCAACAGAGTCAATGGTGTTTGGGAGAAACAGTTCATGTTAAATGAAAATGTCGTATTTTGGCTAAAACAAATGGAGTACTACACTGGCTGTCTCTGACTCTCCTCCGGCTACAAAGAGAGACTGAGTGAGCTGTTTAGCTGTAGATGTCTGTGTTCTCAAAACACATACCCACTTAGATGAATCTCACCCCAGAGTATCCATTAATTACTTAGCTGTTCCACTGAAATGACTAGCAATAATCACAGTCAAGCTCATTGCACATAGAGCGCCGAGTTATTTAAAATCTAGCGCATTTACTCCATCCAAAGCTGACCAAAACTATAACAAGACTAACTCCCACCTGTTTGCACTTGTGTAGGAAGCCTTCTGTTGCATATAAACTGCATGTATATTTACTGATCTCATCTTGGTTACGTCACCAAGACTTCTGCTGTCAGCCACATTTTACCAGCCCGACACATGTAATTGCATGAGATGCATCTGTAAATACAAATCATTTTTACTGCATAAACATATGCTTCAGCTGAAGCCTATTTGATATTCATACAGCAGATTTATGTTCTCTGGGTGGTATGTGGGGAGATGATAATATAATGATATAATACACCTGCATGTTTGGACTGCTGTAGTTAAATGATGTAGAGGTTTTTCTCAGCTCTTTAGAGTGGCTAAGATAATATCAGCTTCATAAGAGGGAAAAGAGGGAACATTATGTATGTGTGGCTATAATCTGGGACCTCCTCAGTTTTCAGTGGAAAAAAAAAAAAAAGTTAAAAAACAGTGCAGTAAAATAGCAGTAAGACACTCCTTAAGTTTCTAGAGGTGATGTTAACATGTCATATGATATTTGAAGCTCTTTTGTTCATGAAGAATTCATTCTTACATGCTTTAAAAATAAACTAATTAATAACCAGCTGTACAATGCTGAGTGCCAAGTCAGTGGAGGAGACTTGGTCAAAAAACTTGAGTTATGAAAGGAGTCATAGGAAACTTGAAAGTCCCTTTACCATTGTTTTCATTACAAGTGGAGAAAACAGTCTGAAGCAGCAACAGAAGCCATTGCAGAAATGTTTTAAGTCATCCTCACAAAAATAGTTAGCTGCATATCTGCTTGATTCCCTCTACATCGCAGCAACATAAACTGCCAGGTACCAAAGAGGATTGCATAAAAGAGGAATATAGTACCCAAGGTAAAATCATGCAGTTTAGGTGATTCTGATTTTTCACTTGTACATTTTAAGTTGTTCTTTTCAACTGTAAAACATTTGGAGAATTCTTCTAGAAGTTCCATGTTCTAAGAATACTTAAAAACACTAAAAAATTCATTCACAAGGATCAGGTTGCACATAAATACTGACTGTGAGAGGAATGTTTACTTGTGCCATTACTACAGTTTTAAGATTCACTTTTGCAAACAACTTAGTTCCAGAAAAGTTATAGAAAATCTCATCAGTTTTTGGTGTTTATTTTTCAGAAGAGGAAAAAGTTTTTATTATAAACCAGCTTTGTGGTATGTGAAAATAATATTTAGATGTCATAATTAATATTATGCATCTTTAATAAACAAAAACCTAAAGAAATTAAATCATGTTTTTTCAATCCATTTCAATCAATTTGGAATTTGTATAGGAGTTACCTCTGCAGACAATGTTGATTTTATTTTGTTCTCCAAATCAAAACTTAGCCAGAGCTCTCAACCTGGAAGTCACCTCAGATGTATCTCTGCTGTTTCCTCATCCTAATTCCCAATATGCAAATATTAGAATCTGTTCCCCATTGTAGCATGTAATGACATACACTTTCATCTCCAGAGCTGTGCAAGACAACTGCTACTATCTTCCCTGTGTTAAAATTTCAAAATAATCTACAAGGTGGAAATCATCAGAGTCATCACTTATCCATCTATGCAATAACAGAAGGCCCAGTGCTGAGTGGCTTCAGAATGTACATGATTTAATCCATCCAGATGCTATAATAGGAATAGGTATACGACAAGATTAAAATTTACATGTTTAAGATTCATTCTGAGAATCACTATTGCCAAATCCCACTCTTTATGTTGCTGCTCCATTGCTTATAGGAATTATGGGGGGGAAATGCAGCCTTGATAGGGTATACTGTCAAGAGAAGTGATCACTTCACTTTCTGACACACAATGGCTGCACAAAATACCTCAGATTGCATTTAACGACTGAATGACATCATAAACTTGAATCAGACACTGCTGGGAGCACAGCAGAGTTTTTTCTATGCTCCCTCAGTAGCAGTTGTTAAACAGAAACATTTGTATTGGAGTCACATTGTGGCTTTTGTAATTCTCAAAGGCTCTGAAGCAAGGCAGTGAAAAGCTACTCATACACGTTGTGTCTGGCTCACTATTCCACAAAGTATTTGAGCTATAATCCACAGACTAATGTTCCTGCAGTTTCTGAAATAGAAGTCTCCTAATCCTGGCATCTGAGTCAGTACTGCATTCAGTTGATAAAACTGGGTTTGTTTTCATTTTTCTCTGTTTACAAGTGTCAATTCCTTTGTGCATTTCTCAAGAGATTTGTTGTAGATCATGACAGGATCTAGCTTCCCTCTCCTGCAAAACTATCAGTAATTTTAATTCCTTATCTTATTCTTTCTCCTTACGTTTACTTCAAAGGAACCAAAATGCTATGAAGAGTGTTATACAAAACTCCCAAGGAACCATCCTCAGACACGACTACGAGCAGAAGCAAGAATTTTAACACCATTTTTACTCATTATAAAGTACTTCTGGATGAGTTTGGTTCAATATTCTCTGTTGAAAGTGTAAGAATTCATTCAATTAATAATTGTAATTATACAATTGAAATAATTAAATTAGTTTTCCAACTTCATATTGACTTCCTCTCATGATCAGTGCAGGTGGGATCATCCAGCACAGGGATGATACAAACAGTTGGCAGAGAGGAGAAAAGGAAATAACACGTCTCAGTAGTGGATTGCCTCTATAATCCAGGGGCTCTAGTACAACCACGAATAAGGAAAACACTAGTTAAAACCCTTTTATTGTTTCTTTACACAAAGGGAAACAATTTTATGTGGAAAAGCAGAAAGACCAAATTCAGAGCATCTAGGATTTGAAATCTCAGTCCCAATCACCTACTCCCCTGAAGAATATGTACTTGGCTAATGATTTTGCAGGGGAAGATCACCGTTCAGCAAGCAGCTTCCCCTTCCCTTTCTTTAACTCCTGAAATATTACAATGAACCAGAGATACTTTCTCTGATAGACACTTTCTTTTAAATGTTCACCCTAATAAATGGATATTAAGACAGTGCCAGTAGAAAATTTGTCAAATAATACCACAAACAAAGTCTAGCTAGATGCAAATATGTCATATCTAGTTGGATTCAGCAGCTGCCATCCATGATGTACCAACAGAACTCACTCAAATAAGTAAATAAATAGAGGATTGCAGGTCTGGCTGACCATTTTCTCTGCCCATCATAAGTCCACTTTCTCACTGCGCCACTACTCAGACATGATACCAGTGGCCAGAGTTGACTACTAATCCTTTCTATTCTGTGACTGTGCTATTGTGTATATTTTAGTGCAAGGGAAGGACTTTGCATAAGAAGACTGCAAAAGAATGATGTAGATAATTCCTGAGTCTTCACTCCCAGGAAACATGTAGATGAATGCAGAGCAGATGACCAAGTGACCAACATTTATTGCTCTTCTCAGTTGAACCTAATTGAAGGGTTGCAATCAGATATCTCTATCTGCAAATTCTTTACATTCCTTATACACTGTGGCAGCATTAGCCCTTCCCTGAACAGCAGAATATGATGCTGTCTGTTCTCTGTAGTGTGCATTGGCTCCACATGGTCCCATGGATGTCCACACCAAGGTTCTGACTGGACTGTACCACAGCTGCTTTCTGACCTGCAAACCCCCATCCATTCATACAGTATCTAAAGTACAGATTTAGGGGAAATGCACAAACATATCACTGTGCACTGGTATCTCATTCTAACCAGGCATTAGACTCATTTTATATATATATATATATATATTAAAGTATTTCAATGTGGCTATTTCTCCTGTTCAGGTCATACATTGTTATTTGGATGTACCTGGCAGCACCACTGTGTGTGCTCTTCAACCTAATTAACAACAGCCAATTAGGAAGTTGACAACAAAGGAGATGTTGAGATACTACAGCAGGATGGCAGAGCAGAGAGCTATTGATGCTATCTGTTAGAGATAAAGCTAGAGGAATCAGCTGATACTGGAATACATTTGCATTGTGTTGCATTTTAGAAAATAAAAAATAGGGAAAAAAAGAGTGCTTTTATTCCCCAGAAGGCTTATAATCTACAGAGACAAACAGATGTTTTCCCAATTTATGGATTGGGAAAGTTGAGTTATAATTGCCACAAAATGAATTAATTCACTATCTTTATCAAAGAAAGGAGGGAAAAGAAAATACTAAAACCAATGTATTTTGAGAGTGCAGACTTCAATAAACACTGTAAATTGGGGGGTGAGATCTCCTCGGAAACAAGTTGAAGTGACAAAGGAGTCCAGAAGAGTTGGCAATTCTTTAAAGAAATGACAGTGAGGGCACAATCAGAAGCCATGCCAACATGAAGGAAGGATAGGAAGTGTAATCAGAAAACAATTTGGCTAAACCATGAGCTCTTCAATGACCTGGAGCTAAATAAAATGCACAGGAAGTGAAAACTACATTGAAACACTAAAGACAAATGTGAATGAATGGCATAAATATGTGGGGAAAAATTCAGAAAGGCAAAGGTACAAAAAGAGAGGAAATCAGCAAAGGAAGCAAAAAGCTTTCTGTAAGCACATTTGCAGTAAAAAGAACTCCAAGGGAAAACAGTTGTTCACTGCTAAAAGAAGAGAATAAATTCCTGCCAGATGAGTCCCAGAAAAGTAAAATGTTTGGCACCTTTTCTATTTCAACCTTCACTGGAAAGGTCAACTATGACTAGAGAGTTGTTAAACCCAAGGGGCAATAACTCAGGTTACAAGAGGGGAAGATCAGATTAAGGAATGCTTAGATAAGGTTCCAGTTTCCAGTTCACTGGGGCATTAGGACATTTATCCCAAGATACTTAAATAACTTACAGACTTATAAACAGGCAAAAAAAATCTCACAGGCATTAGCAAATCTCTTAGAGATCTCATGCAAGATGAGTAGGGTCAGAAGACTGAAGAAGAGCCAGCAGACCACCTATCTGTATGAAGGAGCAAAGGAGGAGACAGAGAATTACCAGACTCACAGTCTAACTTGATTCCTGAAAAAATACTGGGAAAAATAAGCCAACTACTTCTAAGCACCTAGGTATTAACAAGGAGAGAAGCAGCAGCCAACATGTATTTGTCAAGAAGAAATCATGTCAAACCAATCTAATTCCACTCTACAACAGGGTAACAAGCCTTGTGGGTAGAGAAGAAAAAGAAAATGTCATATATCTTGATTTGGGTGAGGCTTTTGACACTGTCTCACATAATATTCTCATAAACAAGCTAAGAAAATAAGGTCAAGATTAAACTATGGAGTAAAGATATGCTGATCTGGCTGGAAATCTAAATTTTAAGAGTGATTTATTAATGATTTGGTGTCAAAATGGCAAGACTGTACCAGGTGGGAATAACAGGGTTCTGTCATAGGTCTGGCCAAGATAAATATTTTTTATGAACAATTAGGAAGAAGGGATGAAAGTGTGTTTATTGCATTTACAGATAAAATCAAGCTCACACACACCGTCTGTAAACACACTGAATGACAAAACAGGAAACAAACATTGTTACACTTTAGAGAGGTGATAAGGAAAAATGAGGACAAATTCAATAAGAACCAATGAAATGTAGTCTTGTAGGTGAGAATAACAATTGGTTCAAATACAAGACAAAGAACTGTGGTAGTGATTTGGGGATTATGGTGAATCACAAACTGAACATAAGTCAACAATGTTACACTGTTGTTGGTAAGACAAATATGACATTGATGTGCACAAACAAAAATGTCACCTTTAAGACCTCTGAAATATCTTCCTTCTCTGCTAAGCCCTGCAAAGCTGCATCAGCTTCAGGAAGGACTCAGAATGCATTGCAGAGGAAAATTAGATTCAGGAGGAAAAAACTGGGATTGAGGGAAAAAAAATGAAAACATT
Source organism: Formicarius rufipectus (assembly GCA_013399695.1). Classification (NCBI taxonomy): domain Eukaryota; kingdom Metazoa; phylum Chordata; class Aves; order Passeriformes; family Formicariidae; genus Formicarius; species Formicarius rufipectus. The sequence goes on from VXAU01001251.1 coordinate 768,423, forward strand.
CTTGAAGTTCTTAGAGCCAAAAAGAATAAGCTCTTTTGATATGCTGAGGTTAGGATGAAACACAAGTGTAGCAAGAAATCCAACATTAAAAAATTAATTTGACAGATACCTGTCAGAAGTGGTTTAGGTAGAAGTAATCTTAACACCAAATAGATAGATAGCCTAAAAGGTTTCAGAATATTCCTTTTATCTATCTTTTCTTTCCATGACACACTGTGGATTTCAGGGACACAGGTCATGGATGATTAACCAAAGTTCACAGGGGGCATCTAAAATCAAGCAGAAAATTGAAGCCTGACCTTAACAACACCAGTTCAAGAGTCTTTACCCCAGAATATCTTTCCTCCCATTTCCTCTGTCTCAATAAATAGATCGCACATATAGAGTATGCAATAAATGGCACATTAAGACTTTTTCATATAGCAAAAAAAAAAATAGGATTCAAATTGATTTTTTTCGTTTCTACTTTTGCTGTCTCTGTTATCATAATACAAGTGAAAAGGAGGTGATACCAAAGCAGAGTTGTCTGGTGGAAAATGCATTACAAATATACAAATACCATTAGACTTCTGCATAATTGTATACCAGTTGATTAAAGGTCACCGACAAAAAGCATTTTGACACAGCCCCAAAGAAAGCTCAGCTCCCTCATATAACACATGCCAGTACAGAACAGAGAAATGACACATCAGGTTTATTATATCACATTTACAATTTGGGATGGATTATTAGTGACAATATTTCTTCTATAAAAACAGCACATGCCAGCTTTTTTTATTAGAAATGCTGTGAATAATAATTAATAGACTCCTTTGCTTTGTTAATAATACACTCATACCCAGTAAATATTGGCTAAATAATTAAGTGAAGGGGTTTTTTTCTTTCCAATCCCCAAGCAATTTGCTTAATTTGATAGAATTTAATTGGAAAAGTGAAGACTTGGTTAATATTTAAAAAACAAACAGTTAATCTTGTTCTTTTGCACTGCCTGTGTGTGTCAGCTCTATCAGAAGCATCATGCTGTTCTAGAGGAACAGTCAAACTGGAACTGAGACACCAGAGATACCAAATATTATAACTGAAAAATGAACTTTTAAAGAACATGTAAGTGCTTTCCTGCTTTTGAAATAAACTGGGGCCTAAAATACTCTTAAATCTCAACCCATTCATTGTATATGGCACATATCTTCCCTGAAAGTTTTGGGAATTTAATATACAACTCTTTAGATGCCTTTATCAGTTCCACTATGTATTTAAATAACTTTAATAACAGCTGATTATGCCTCCAGTGGATACAAGGAATTAGGCACAAAATGTCATGCATATACCTAATATTTTACTTACATGTTTCCTGAACAGTTCAATACCCTCCTATACTTTTAATCTAAAAGTGTTCAGTTTTAATCTGAAATAGTAATTATCAATAGCACTCATAAATCATTTCCTACAAACTATGGTGGCACAGAAAGGTGTTTTCAGTCCTCTGCAGGTCTGTCAAAATATTTGTAGAAGTAATTCACACTTGCAGTAACCAAACCTATGAACATTTTGCAATTAGCTTCAAATAAAATCTAAGGGCCAGCTTCTGCCCTCCTTTTATTTTCCTTTTCTTGATCGGGGTGATTGCAGGCACTAGGTTTGCTTTATGTAAGAGACAGTAAAACTAAACCTAGTTAGCCATTATGAATGCCATATTTTTTAACGATTACCTGAGCTTAGAGCACTTCATTCTTATCAAAGGTATGAAAAACTAGCTGGTTGATACCATTAGTGACTTTGAAATTTCTAGCCAGCTCGTCTGCATTCTGCTGAGGGAGTGATTTTGTGAATGCTCATGCAAATCCTATTAAAGTTGGTGGAAGTCTCAAGCATGTCTCTGGGGCAGCGAGGGACCCCCTGCTATCTAGTCAGTGCAAATTAACAGCTAGGAGTGGAAGGAATAGAAAAAAAGCAAAATCTCTTCACAGGGCCACATTGATATGCAAGGGATTTGCTTGTCAGGGTGAGATGTGTGATATGAAGTGAATGTTTATTGCACACTGCAGGGATCAACCAGTAGTAGCCAGAAGGAGATATCTATAGTAGACCTGGATTGGAAGCTGTCGAAAAGGCAAGGCAGAATGAAAAGTCTTTTGACAGAGAATACCTTTGTGATGCTGCTTATTCTTTGTCAGAGAAAAAAACCAATTGCCAGCATTTGCAAATTGAGGAAATTGGGAATCCTGACATTTTGCCATCACTTGTAACTTGATTATTTTTCAGTAATTTAAAGCATGCTTATCTACAGCTATGGGTGGGTGCACAAAACTCAGTAAATTCTAGCAATGTTCCTACAGGAGCTCAGGGAGAGAGGAGAAACTTTTCAGAAGTGATGTGGACTTTAGTCTCCCAAGTCTGATAAACAGCTGTGGTCCCTGGCAACAAACACAAGCTTGGCTTGGACAGACATCCTCCTCCCTTTCCTGGGCAACTAAAAACCTTTTGTTCACCTGATCCCTGGAAGAAAATACTAAGGATTTTTGATCTGTGTTATGTTTGGGATGGCCTACTAGAGTCTTTCTTCTAGAAACATGGAGCAGGACATCATTTCCTCTTCCAACAAGAATCAGAGGCAATTAACCAGCACTTGTTTCCTTCCACTCTGCTGCTGATCTCCATTCATGCACGTGACACAAAAGCAAAGGTTGCTGCTGCTTGCAGCTCCTAATGCTACCAAATACCCCACCCTTTGCAGGGGATCAATCCAAGGGTACCAGGTGCTTGCTCAGGGATGGAGAAGACACCAAGTATTGATTACCTAAGGTTTTACTTTTCTGCCACAGTTCCTTTCTTCAGATCAAGCGACCATCCAGATGACCAACACCGCTCCAGTTGCTTATTCTGAAATCAGGTATATTACCTGGTTCAAATTTGATTTGTTAAGTTACTAGCATACGTTAGTGAGTTACACGATACTGCACAAATCTTATGTGCAACATTAACACAAGTGACAAATTGATGGATCCCAAGTTACTTTCCAAAAGAAATTTGGAAATTACTTTTTCTAGGGGTCACACCAGAGAATTTTGCACCCTTTTCATGAAACATTTGTGAACAATGAGGAATTTCATCAAATAAATCAGGGATTTTGACTTATTTGCCATGGTCTTGCTAGTAGAGTTCTAAACCCAAAAGCAATACCTATACACTTCCCACCTAGCCCAAAGACACAGCACAAATCAAAGTCAGTAGGAAAAGAGAAAGTAAACACCACTGAGAGAAAATAGACACAGAAGCTGAGGAATTCCTGTAGAGTAAGGCCATGGGATAAGACTGACTGTCAAGCCGTGTCCTGCTAACCTGCAGGACCTCAAGCACCAACAAATGACTGGGAATGGCTACACACTGTCCAGTTGCAGAGGTGACACAGCCAGCTGTCCTCACTATCCAGACAGCTGGGACATCACAGTGGATTATCAACCAGTGTGCAAACCACCACAGTTTCTAAGACATCTCGAAGTGAGATGTACACTTACTTCAAGACCCTCTCTATGAGCTTCAGGACATCAGCCATGAGAAGATGGTGCTGCTGAGAGCTGTGGCCTCATTGGTCATCTGATTTGCCAGCACTACTTCAAAATCACAGTGCTTTGATGAAGGAAAATTTCAGTGGATTAGGGTTTATTGCCTTAAAGAGTGATGTGTGCATCCTTCCATACACTACAATCAGCTGAAAGTAGAGTTTCATTACAAATCAGTCAGAAAATTCACAAGGTCGTTAAAACATGTCTGCAAAGCACTTCAGACATGAATGAATGCACAGGTAGATATGAAATGTTACATGCGTGCAGTCTAGAATCAGATGCCTTGTACCTGCCAGTCCTGTCACCTTTTGAGTCCTGAGTCTTGCTGGTTAAAGTCTACCTCATAGTGCCTTTATCTGCTAAAAATAATGGGAATTAAAGGAAATAACTACCCAAATGCCACTAAGGATCAGGACATAGAGGCTGTGGTCTGCTCCTTCCTTCAGTAGGGAAACCAGAGGACCTGTCTCTTCTTAGTGATCTGCTTTTCTCTTTCTTCAGACCGAAAATTTAAATTTTTCTGATAAATTCTGGGGTCATAGCAATATATATTACCAACTCAGAATTAATCCTAATTAAATCTTTCCCACTGGCTATCTGTATTTGGGCTTCTTTCCTCCAGTAATGTCAGCAGCAATGCTGGCTAATATATTTCCACAGTCTTGTCTCTGTTTAGATGTGTGTTTGCAAAGGTGGAGAGGGGTAATAGAAACCTTTAACATCAGCAAGACATTTCTCCCCTGATCTCAATATCAGATTGAACTTGAAAAGCAAAACCTGCCAGCCAGAAGATGCTGGTCCCTTGCACCATCTTTTTGCTATTTTCCTTTGCAGCTAGGTTCAAAGAAAGACCTAGGAAGAAATTGCAGCTCTGTCCCTCAAGCCCTGTGACTCAGCACCAGCACACCAGCCTTACACGTGAGGAAACATGTAGTGCAAAAAAATGGAGGCTTCTGCCTAATGCTGGGAAGCAGTGATGCACTCTGGCTCCAGGGAGAGGTAAAAATTTGATTGCCACCCACTCAATAACCATTTCCTTCTGCATGATCGATGGAGCATCATCACAGACCCGTCTGGTGACAAGTGCCTGTTAGCTATCAGAGGCAAAGGATGGGAATGGTTCTGTGATATATGCACACGGAGAGGGAAGCAGTAAAGAGCATGGCAGCAGTAAAGGGAATGAAATAGGCTTCCTGCTGAACAGAGGAGCAGGCAGTAGGATAAAGGAAAGGACATTGATTGAATCGAAGCATTTCTTTATACTCATAGCCCCGACTACAGCACTCTCATTGTGCCGTGTAAAGTTTCTTCCAGTGCATGCTTGGTGACATCTTGACACACTGATTTTAACATTGCTCAGTCTGTAATCCCCAGGGGAAGATATCTGAGCTCTGAACAGTGTTTTTGAGTAATACCTTCCAACTAAACGCATTTTCCACTTCCCTCCCTGCCAAGGTCACTGAGTTTCTGATCTCACAAGCAAAAGCTTTACAGTAAAGGTAAGTGGAAAGAGGAATGAAGGCTTGTGCTGTTCCTTTGGGGCACCAGCTGGTACAGCTCATCCTGTGCAGTTTGTGGGCAGCATTACCTGACATTAGACTAAAGCTTCTCCATGTAGGCAGAGCAGGAGCACGGCAGGGAGCCAGGCTTTCCTCTGAGACATAGTCTGGCCTTGTCTTGCTCTGGAGGCTGTATAGTGAGACAATCTTCTCACAGGGCTGGAAGATAAAGCCAGGTTGTTCTTAGATCTACAACAGAGGCTGGGACAGCCCTGGTTGGAATGGAGAAATTGGTGGCAGGGGAAGAGGTTGGGTGTGGGACGTGCCTGTGCATCTCTGGCTGCTCCCCAGAGTGGGTCACGAGGAGTCTGAGCTCTTGTCCTGGGTGAACGACCTGCCTAGCCTCCCATCACAGCAGAATTAGTAGGTGAGAGACCTCCCAAAGCAAAAACATTCAGGTGTTAATAGGGAGGTCTTTCCTTTCACTGCATCAACTAAGATACTTCGTTATAGTAGCTCTTTAAATATCACAGAATCATAGAATCATAGAGTAGCTTGAGTGCAAAGCGACCTTAAAGATCATCTAGTTCCAATGCCTGTGCCATGAGCAGGGACACCACAATATGCTCCCCATCTCAGTCTGTAAGATGCTGTTACACAAACCTACGTGTTCCCAAACACATGATCCAGCCTGGCTGCAGGTACAGTGCTCACACACACATACCTGCATGTACATGGGCATGGGGCGACTGAAGAAGTTAATAAGCTTCAAAGCATGCGATGCTGTAATCAGAAGTTCACATCAGGACAAGGAGAGAACAGCAGGGCCTCGCATGCACAAATAAATGACCTTTGGGTCCCATGTTCCCTGTTCATTCAGATACAGCCAGACTCTGTTACCAGTATCTCGGTGCAGGCACATTCCTCTGGAAGATCAGTCAAGTGTGGTGGTACCTGAGCACCTCTGTCATCAATGCCAACCAACTTTTAGATCTTTCCCAGGGCACTGGGTGCTATTTTGTGGTTCATCTCTTATTATGGTACCCCCTCCACAGAGTGTGAGGAGGGGTTTGGCACTGACCCGTAGTATTGTCCTCAGGGAGAGGAAACACCGGGGCAATAGTTTGCTTTCTACACAAATATTTCATCAAGCCATCTGACAACAGCAACAACTAGGAAAGATGAAAACCTCGTCAATCTCAGCAGAATAGGACACCATTATGAGGAGCCTTAGGGAGTAAGGAAGGCAGAAGACATCAGAAACAACTGTGAAACAACCAAATGAAATAAACAATCCTTCCACTTGTAAATGTTTGGGGAAATTACATCTAAACTAAGGCATAAATTTCTTCCATGCAAAAATATAAGAAAATATATCCACAGATTCATCCCTACCATACACATATCCACAGGTACCATGAAGGTACAGACTGAAGTAAATGTAAAACATAATAAATATGTGCCTTACTGAACTCATAATTTGAATTTTTCACATGAACTGCTCAAATATTTTTGTACATCTGCTAAACTGCTCTGGAAGTAACATGAGAGTACACTATGTTTAAAAACATAAGGAAAACTTTGAAGCTTCCTCTTTCAGATTTTTACTCAAGGAAGCATTAGTCATTAAACTTGGGCACTTTTTACCTTTTGCAGGGAAGTGTTTAAAATATTTCCCATTCCAATCACTCCAAAAAGGGAAAAAAATTCCAAACCTCTCTGAGAAATAATACTTTTCATTAATTAGAAAAAAAAGCTTATTTGAACTGAAATAAGTTTTTTGCTTTATCTTTCCCCTTTCCAAGTTCTTTTCAGGGTTAATTTCTAAACTGAAATGCCACATTCAACAGAAAAGTCAAAATGTTTGCAATAGATAACTTCTAGTAAGAAATGTTCCAGTATTTAAAGGAAATTCTTTTCTGCTTTATTCCATAAATTTGACTGAAGTTGTAAAACTATCCTATTCTGATTTTTTTAGCAGATATTCTGTTTCCCTAAAAGAAAATGATTAATTAATATTTACTTAATGTTCATCTCTTATAACATTAGCAGTATATGGGAGCAAGAACTGGATCCAACTCCAACACTCTCAACAACTGGATGTGTAGTCCAACTCTGCAGTGATTCAGGACTTCAGAGCACAGTTTGGAACAACTACCTCCACTGACTGTGGAGGTAGTTCTTCCTTCCAGTGAAGAATATATATATAAAAATGCATTTAAATTCTCTATATTTACAAACTTACAGATGCATTTTAAATGAGATTTTGAATAATTATATTTTTCCCTTTTAAATGCATATGAAAAAAAGTATATTTCAATTACCAACATAATATGTACTCTCATAGGCATATAGAATATATCTAAACCATGCACTTTATGGCTCATAGTGAATGTTTTTCTTCCTGTCTTAAATATACTGAATTTGTTATAAGCAGACAGTTTTGAAGACTTTTTTCTTTTAAATTATTTTATTACTGATACCTTTGGAAAATTCAAAAAATTCTGAGATATTAAGGGAATATAAGAAAGTTTCACTATAACTGCATAGCTTTTTTTTTTTTTTTTACAATACAAAAGGCTTTCTTCAAAAGTCTGCAAGATGTTTCATTGCTTAGCTGAATTGAGAGCATATTTTCCTGACCTTCAGTTGCTGTCACTCAGACCTGGGAGGGGAGAATTTCAAAGGACACACAGGTTCAGCACAAGGAGATTTGGGTCTGGGGGGCTGTAATAGGTGTACAACCACCAGCCCCATCCTTGGTGCCCTGAGCAACCTTAGACAGCGAGTCAAACAGCCCGATGACTTGTTTACTGCTAAGTACAGACAGTGGAGGCAAAGAGGAAGGGGAGGAGGAAGGGAGAAAGGAAATTAAATTGCTAGAAATTTCTTTTTCTGAAGTTACACTGTTATTATTCTTTATACAAAAAATCCATTAAAATTCCAGAAAAAATGGAAAATACATTATTTCTGCAGAATAACTTTGATCCTAGGGGCCTTATCACTAGCTGGTATAAATGTCTATGTTGACTTAGCTGGAGGCCAGGTGATTTATTTCAGGGTCTCGCTCCTCACCGAATGTACAGAGACCACAACAACACAGGACTGTAGCTGCACCCTCCACCCTCCCAGCCTGCCTTCCATCATGTCACAAAAGCCCCATAAAAGCTGACTTTTGCAAACACCACCACCCTGGGCCAGTCACAGGCAGGAGATAGGGCACTCCTTTCCTCCTGGGTCACGGCCTTCGAGATCCTGCCTCTCACTTCTAAAAAGTCATAAAAGGAAGACATTCACTGAAGTATCCCAGGCCTTGCCTGAGGAGGAAGCTTCAGTGCCCTCTTTCTGGGGCTGCCTGCCTCTGGGACGCATGCAGCCCCAAAATTAGCTTGGAAACAACACAGGCATATTAACAACCTGTGTTTAAAGGAGTTTGTCAGATGAAGGCAATGGTAACATACCATACACAGACCTGGGAAAACTCATTGTGTACCATTCTGGTCATCCCATTGCAAGAAGGATGAATTCACAGGGAAATAGGTGCAGAGGAAACTACTGAGCTGACCAGAGACACAAATAGCCTACTTTATGAAAGGAGATTAGATCTATAGGTTTTGTTTAACTTCACAGGACAGAGCCTGACACAGAATGTAGTTGCTGTATCTAAATATTCCATACTGATAAATGCCGTGGAAGACTTATCCAAACTCTGGGGTGATTGTTGGCAAAACAATCAGATCAAGCTGCCTGTGAATGCCATTAATGGAGAATAGGGATTCTCTAACTATCAGAGGAAGAAGTTTCTGAAAACATAAGAAAAGCTGTGAGATTTTTTCTAGTAAGTCATGGAAATTTGTGACTTGAGCAGAAGGACTGGACTCAGCAACTTTCTCATTCCTTCTATCTCTACATCATATAAAAGCCAAACTGAATTGTGCCACAGATTTAATTGGTCTCATTCTGAAATCTTAATCCTATGAACATGTACATGTGGCCTAATCAGTTTTGGGTCTTCAAATGATTCACCACAATTTTTCAGACCAGATATGGATTTTACACTAAATTAATGCATAAATTGCATCTTCAACAGCAGGACTCCAGACCTGGGGATACAGATCCCGGTGAACAGAATAGACTGTAGTGGCTGCAGATACAGTTTATTAATCAATTATCTCAGTTTATTGGAGACCAGGATGTTCCTGCAGCTGCTAAACTCAATGACATGCAATGACAATTATGTAAACTTTCATGGAACTCCAAAAAGGCTATCAGCGGTTTCCTGGCTGTAATTTTTGAGCTGATCTAATCTGACATATGGTGATTTCTTGAGTCATTTGATAGTTTAGAGAGCTCAGTAAACCCCTCTCCAAACAGCCATAAAAAGTGTCCATGCAGTGTTTGCTTCTCTTGGAAATCCAGAAGCACATTGCTGCAGAGTCAAGCGTGAACACAGGAAGGATTAGATCTTACAGCAGATCTTGACCTTGGGCACATCAAACCTTTTAAAAACAAAAATATGTTTTCAGCTAAACAACCTACTTTTATAAAAGGAATCAGCCTCCTGCAGAAGAGCATGACTCTTCATCAGAAAGTGCAAAATCCAATAGACAAAATGTTTCCATCCTAACACAAGAATTTTGTCAACAGTACACTTGCTAAAAAAGTTCAGTTTTCACCCATTGAAGATGAAAACATCTCAGTTGACTTTTGAGTGAAAAAGTGATGCTAGAGACCTTCTGCAAATAGTGAACATTTATTCTTCAAATAAATTTCATCCAGACATTTTCCAGGGCCATATTTTTTATTTCTCTCTTAAGTGGACCTCCATTTCTTGCTCTACTTTATATCATTTGATCCTCATAGAACTGATGATCCCATAAATCAACTATCTATACATGCAAAAACTCTAATTTTTACACTTCAGAATAGCATCACATATCCAGACCTGTTTCTTAAATATCCAGGAAACACAAACCAAGAGAAGACCTGTCACAGGTCAGTTCTACAGATGATACCTATGGAACAAAAGAGAGATTAGCCTAAACAAAATTGTACTAGTTAATGCTGAGCTGTTAATCTTGCTTACTAATAATGCCACATCTAAGTTTAGCAGAAAGAAAATGATTGTAGAAATCTGAATGACACAGAAATGTTGTCTCACAGTGATGCAGCATCTCCTGGACAGAAATGAACTCATCCAGCCTCACTTCCATCAGTCTCTTAATAATATACTGTGTGTAGATGCCATTCCTTGCTTCCACAAAGGCAATACTGCTCAAATTGGCTGGTTTTGAGTTATAAGCCGTTGACCCCACTCAGCACTATAAGGGAAGATGCTGGGATGTGAAGGAATTTGGTTCCACCAGCAGCTGTACCTGCTGACTTCATCCTGTAGCAATTGGCACATAGGAAAAAGTGAGGTGAAGAAAAGGACCAAACCAAAGAGTAGAAAAATGGACACTGGTGTGAAGCTGATTTTGTGCCTGCAGCTGAAGCAGAGAATATTAAATGTCAGAAGGAAGTTTATCCTCTAAAGCTTTCCAGCCCCATTTTGCACAACAAAGAGATCTGGCTAGTTCAGATAAGGGGTGGATGAACATCCCAAGTTTCAGTTGTTTATTTGTCTGAGGCACTCCACCCTTCACTAAACATCTTCTTTCCTAGAGTGATTCAAGTCCCTTGATTAAAACATTGTGGCATATTACCACTCAGTGCACAGTGCTCTGCCTGACCCACTCCCAGAGGGCCATCACTGAACCTGGTTCTGCCCTCCCAAGTTAGCAAAACTCCCACAAACTTCAGTGGCACCAGGTAATTATTTTTTAACTCATACACGGGTTGTCTTATTCAGTCATTCTAAACAAGGTAGGATATTCTCACACACACCTTTCTTAAATAAACTTTTTGTTTGCACAACTGTGCAAACACCTTGCATGGAAGAAACCTTTTATTCTGGAACATAAACTGCTTGCAATAATTGAGAAGAGTGTGTATCAATAGGCCCCATGAAGAAGAGAAAGGACAACCTTGTCATGGCATAGATCATCCTTTGCCTTTGAAACTTTGTATGTCTCAGTCAAATTCTTGCTTCTCTTCATCTTTGTGTTCAACCAGCTTTAATATGCTAACTTAGGAGACCCTGCGTGATCAAGGAGCAAATCTTGTATAGCAATGTGAGTCTGTAAGGAGTAAGTTCACTTTTCTTGGCTATCTTCTACCAATCCATTAGAAGTGTTTCCTAGGTTTTCCTTAATGATCCACATGTGGAAAAATCTTTCCTGCTCCCTAGTCTTGCAGAGATCTCAAAAAAAAAAACAATCCTGACTTAGTGAAATGTAATTTGTCCATCACAGAGACGAAGATGCTTCAGGAGGACCAATCTGCCAAACAGTTGCTCAAGTCTCAATGCATTAATACTGTTGGTTTGTACCTAGATAAAAATACATAGAGGGTACAAGTTCAAATGCATATCCAAATATAGTTATGTTTTCTATGCTGAACTCTGATCTAATATCCTTAGGTGAAAAACTTTTCTAAGGTTTACCCCATCATCTCTCACCCTGAAGGTGGCAGACCCTTACTATCTCACCTTCTCCTCTCATCTGGCATTTGACACCTGCCAGGTACCGACACTGTTAAAGACCTTTCACTTACTTTAACTTATAAGTGATTTAGCTCATAGTTTCTTCCCATACTTTTATATCTTTGAATATTTTACCTTAAAATGTCATTCTGTTCCACTCGGATGTTGCAACTCAACCAATTGAGCTTGAGCGATCACTTAGTCTACTTTTTCCATATGTAGATCAATTTATTGTATTGTTTGTTTGAAAAAAATTTAGCTTATGTTTGTTTGTGAGATGTGACACATTATTAAGTTTCATCTTATGGCATTAGCACAGTTAAAATTCTCACCTAGTTTGTCTTGCTCACAATTCCTACTCATCTTCTAATGAACTAAGAATTAACCAGCTAGATGAGAGTCATTAGAAATGTGTATTCATCTTTAGCAAGACCAAAACGCACAGCAGCAATAGAACACATAATTTTATACATTGCAGTAGAAAACTACATAACTCCAGGAACTTCAACCATTAACTGGCATTTTTCTAAGATTGATAATTATCACAGTGCACAACATACAGAATTCTCCTAGACATTGTCTGCAGATAATCTACCAGTGTGGATCTTTGCACAACCTTAAGACCTGACCTGAATATGGTTCCCTGTTTTCTCTACACTCACACATACAAACCTGTCACTTCAGCAGTTGGCAACTGATCAATTAATGGGTCACTCATACACTGTAATGTAGTCAAATATTAACATGAGAACAGAGTGAGTGACCTCCTCCTGTCACTGCCAAACACTTGCAGTAGGGACTTCAGTGGGTGAAAAGAAATGAACCAGCTCTACTGGGATCTCCATGAGTAAACATCCCACTCTCAAACAGTAAAACTTCACTTGCCCTCTGGAATATCACAGCATCAATCTGTCACATATTAGGGATTTCCCCTTCATGCTGTTAACATACCTCAAACTCAAATACCAGTAATTAACAGGCTTGTTGAGGAAAGAGAAACAGCGTACTTAGTCCTTGTCTATATATGGAATTATTTCTGTACCAGTAAGGACAATCCTTTTCCTGAACCTTTGCTCATCCTAAGCTTACTTTGCACGGAGAGGCAGGACTGTGAATTTAGTGTGTACTCCTGATTCTTTCTCTCAATGAATGCACTTTATGAAGAGTTACTCAGGTTTTATTTCCTCAAGCCAGCAAAGAGATTGATTTAAGCTCCAACCTTGTCAGTTTTCAGGAAGCTAAAGTGCTCTGAATCTGGATCTTGTCCAGGGGAAAAAAAAAAAAAAAAAGAAAAAAGAAGCTGTAGGTCATGGTTTGTGCTGCAAAACTGGTGCCAATGATTTTGTGGCAGATAGTCACACATCTGAGTCAAATCTAAACAAATGTGGCTAGGTTGTGTCAGAAGGGTACAGAGCCACCAGAAGTGCTGTCTTTTAGATTAATCATAAAAGCAAAGTTCAATTCTTGCCTCTACAGGTACATTAAAGCTAGTCCCTCTGTGTGCTCTTTATGGGTTACCAACTCTAATGCCCTTCATAAATCTCAGCCTGGTGAAAGATGCAGGATTCCTCAGTAGACATTGGTAGGATAAAAGTAATTTTTGTTTCCTAGGAACCTGCAGTCCAGCTGTTCTCTGTTTTTTGTGAGCCTTCTCTTCAACATAGAAAAAGAGATTTATTTTTTCTTACAAGGTAAAATTTCCCCTCAAAAAAATTTCTGGGGTTTGTCATCTCTCTTTATCATTTATTTCTTGTGGAAAAACTTAGCATACCACTGTCTGGGAAAAAACACTAACTTTCTTGTTCTTGTTCATGAAAACTCAGTATCTAAAACTGTATGAATCATTCAAAAAAATTATTTAAAAAAAAAAAAAAAATCAATGGGTTGTATCTGTGAAGGGACCAAGTGCTCTTAAAGGAAGGCCATCTTTCACCTCACAGACTTTTCTGAACCAGTCCAAATTTCTTCCTCAGCTCACCATTTTCATTGCAGATGCATCTTGGGGAGGTCAGACCTTGAGTTTCAAATCTATTTGAACTGATATAGATAATATTTTATGCTGATATAGGTACCTTTTTTAAGCTGATGCAGGCAAGATGAGCTTCAAAATGCCCATCAGATGTGGTGACACTTCTGCAGTCCTCTTGTCCTTTATGGAATTATTGCTTTTTGTGGAAGTGATGGAAATCTGGGGACAAAAAAAAAAAAAAAAAAAAGTTGGAAGGTATATTGCAATGCTGCTGGGCAAGAAAGGGGAGTCCCTGCTTCTTCTGGAGGCTACAACACCTTTCCAAGCAGATTTACGAACAAGTGAGTAGTGTGGCTCAGTCATTTTGCAATGAGTTTAAACAAAAAGTCAACAACAACATACCTCCCCAGAGAAATCCAGTCATTTTCCCAAAGCCATCTATCTTCCAAAGCCATGTGTAAAGTCAGTAATCATGGCTGTGAGAGACAGAGCATGTAAAGAATGATAAAAATTGGTCAGAAGGGGTAAAGGACACAATGACACCCTCTCAGTTCAGCATTCAGCCAGTGAGTGTGGCCATCAGTGGGCAAGAGGCAAACCAAGTTGTGCAGCTCCCTTCTCAATTCCCCACTTCATGGTATCCACAGAAGGGAAATTTGGCACAAGGGCCAGACGGGAGTCGCAAACAAGTTCTTTAACTCATTTTCAGCCCTGCCCAGGTGTGCCTGGTTGGAGATGAAGAGGGATCAATCTGTGTAACCTCCCTGATGACTGTGGCAGGTGTCAGGAAGGAGCAAGACTTGGTGACTACTACTCATTTCTTCATATTGTAGGCAAGGAACATGGAGTGCAGTGTAATGATGGCAGAATATACTTTAAGAAACTTTTAGAAAATCATGACTCCAGATTCCAAAACTAGGAAGTAAACAGGTATGTTAGGACAAAGAGAAGATATCATTTAACATGTGGTAAGGAAAGACAGCCTGGGCTTCTCTGTGGAGACATGCCTGTGGAGATAACCTCCAGTCATCCTGAATAATATTAAACCACATGCAAAAGTGGTCTCTGCACTTCATTAATTACTGAGGAAAGTTTGCAAAAGATGTTGCACTTGGGTTCTCAGGACAGGTCTCTATAGTTCATGGTGGAAATGAAAAACTAGTTGCCCTGTTACACTACTCAGCTGCATGGCACCTGGCCTTTGAGTAATGATGAAAACCTTTCTCACACTGGCAACAAATTCAGTTGTTGTGTGACTATGCAGCTGTAAAACAGCAAAGTTGGAAAAGAAAATGTTAAAAAAGTAAAAGGTCAAAACCCTTTCAGGAAATTTTTTTTTTAATTACACTCATTCCCATATTACCAGTACAACAATTGTCTAACCCTCCTCTTTGTAAATTAAATTTCATAAAGAAAACACTTTTACCTTTTCATCATAAAAATATAGGTATGTAAAAACACTGACCCTATGAATCAGGGGTCAATTATTATTTCTAAATGTGTGCTTACAGTCAGGCAAGTAGACGCTGGACAGACCCCAAAATGCTGTGGACTGTGTTCTGGCTGCCTATTACCATCATTAAGTAGGTGATTCACTGCCTAGCATTTAGGACTGCCCGACTGTGCCTTTCCACCCAATAAAGAGGGAGAAGGAGCTGCAACATCAAAGTCAGGCACTCACAGCCAGTCATCTGCCTAACAATTTGACTTATGTGTCTTTATTGCACAGGGATAAGAGCCTATGGTTGTGCACTCTGATCTCCTACCAAACATCAACATTGTTCTAGGTGCTCATGTTCATACCGGGGCCCTGCCTGGCAATAAAACCAGCCCTATGTAACCTGGGCCATGAACAAAGTACACAAAGTCATTGCAAACAATATATATGAAGGAAGGATGGCTTTAGAGGTTTTTTGGGTTTCACAGAACAGGCTGACAGCAATGTGTGGCACTTCCCAATCCACCAGCGTCTCTCATGTGCTGACTTCAAGGTGCTCTGCTTGAGTAACGAATGTGGTTGATCCCCATTTTCCCAAGGAAACAGAAACATCATAATGTCACAAAGGTTTCACAGTGAGAATCAAATCCAAATAGTTGCTCCTCGGAGTCCTACTTAACACAGGGAGGAAGAACTATAAATTGGCCCACTACCAACCTCCAAAGCAGAATTTGGAGGCAGGACTGCACCACTAATCCCATGGCTCATCCACCTCAGTGCAGGGCAGTAACAGGCAGTCAGCATGTCTTTGTAGCATGAGCTCTGCTGCCATGCATGCAGGGCTGTCGAAGCCACAGGTCTGCTGTGATCCTCTAGGCTCAGATGAGGCATTAAGCCTGGAATGAAGGCAGCAGGTGGAGGTGCTTGGCAAAGCTGAGGTGTTTGGCAAAGCCACTCTTCCCTTGGGAGTCAGAGTGTATTGCTTCCTGAACAAGCTCATGTTTGCTCAGTTAATTGTACAGCTGCAGGTTTGTTTCCAGCTCTCATTGCTGTCACTGGACTGCGTCAGACCTGCTGGGCTTCACATAACAGACATGAGACCTGCGTGCTTGACTCCTGTCTCCGCCTCTGGTACATCAGGCAGTGATGGAGCAATGCCGCAGGTGACACCAGCAGAGAGTGAGTCACTGTGGTGCAAAAAAGCTTCCATGCATCACTGAAGACGTAAGTGGCACAGCCAGGCCAGCAGGCAACTAATGCCAAGACACTGTGTGGCTCAGGATCATTCCTGCACACTTGATTCACATTTCCTACTGCTAAGATCCAGATGAGGCCATGCACTGGCAGCACGGAGGGATGTAGCTGTCAGGAGCAGTTACAGGAAATTGGGGTGGGTGCTGGGGACAAGGGAGCCCTGGTTGCTCTGCTCGTTCTTGTGCAGCAAAGCCCCTGCATAAGACACATCCCTGCATGAAGCCACCCCTGCTAGTGTGAAATAGGAAGCTCTGCGGAACGTCTGGGCAGTTCTTAGAACAGCTACTTGTGAAGCCCTTTAAAACCACCAGTGGCTTCCAAGTGATCTGATCAGCTTCATGCACCCTGAAACATTCACATAGCTGAATACCCCATTCAGATGAGTATCTTGTCTGTGGCTTGCTTTTGAGGACAATATTTAGGAAATATTCTTGCAACAGCAACGTATTTATTCCTACTTGCTGATTTGGCAATTTTGAGCCTCACCTGGTTGAGTTTGCTCCTTTCTCTTGCAAAAACGCATGCTCCTGTAATTCATCATGCTCACACAACTCTTTGTGCCCTGCTGCTATGTTTATTTGAGATTCACACATGCACACAAGATTTGAGACGGAGATAAAATCACTCTGGCTGAAAGGCTTTATCTTGCCTATCTGTTCCTCAAATGGGTCCATTTGACTTGGAAAGGAAGAGGATAATTTGATTCCTAACAGAAAACGTCGTCCTTTGATCTGATGTTTCTGCAGATTTAGCCATTCCCCAACAGATCTTTTCTGTGTGATGTATTCCTTTTGTTTTCCTTCATCCCTGTCTTATTTTACAATAACACATTTGAGAGAGCCCACCCTTCTGCCAAGGAAACATCACATCTAACCCATTCGCAGTCAACATAACTGTAAAATTCACGGCATTACCTCTTGTACCATCCTGGATCTTTAGATGATACAACACTACGTGGCTGGGCTTGCATTTAAACCAGCAGATGCTAGTATTACTACATTTCAAAGGACCCCAATCAATCCACTTCCTTCATTGTCCCACTCTCGCAAAAACCTAGACAGGGAAGCCTGAGGCTTTGTAGTTTTTGAAGTGCTCTAATCTGGACAGATCTTACCATTGCTGTCAAAATTGATTAAGCTGTTGCCAGCATCCCCTGCATCTCCTGAGAGCTGTCATGGTTCACATTCATCAGGGCATGCTCCAAAGTTCACACACTTCCACAAGGCACAGCTCAGTGAGAGTCGGACGTCATTAGAATAATAATACTTTGCACTTGCATCTCGCCTTTCATCATAGGCTCCCAAGGCACAGTGCAAATACTCAGAGCCCGTTTCTGCTACCCATTGTCATACCCTGTTATACTGTACAGAAATCTTCTCTCCTTCTAAAAAAGATCCACGGAGCGATTTGCAGAGCAAGATGCACGAAGGACAAGCAAACACCAAAGAAGAGTCATGATGCTTCTGAGAGATAACTGTTACTCCTGTTCTGAACTAATGGTAATACTGAATGGTCTGCACTGATCTCTGAAGGGTGACTGACAGTTGTCCCTGAGATGAGGCGTGCCGGTCTCCCAAACTGGATGCCTGCAAATATTGCCTCAGGATCAAAGTATCCCCATGTAGGATTTTATGAGCCCTAAATATAGGCTCTACCTGCTTGCAGACAGAGTGTAAAGGACCCATGTAGATGAGAGTGGATGCATTGGGGAGCATACTGCATTTGCAGCAGAGATGGAACATCTTCTTTTGGTCCTCCAAGTGATTTACCATGGAGACTGTAGATGACTCAGTGTAGGAGCTAACACAGAGCATAATGTTGCTTAATTCCTGCTCAATGTCTAGTCATTACAGCGTCCCATCTTTTGCTAGCCCATGGATACATCAGCTATTTATGTATTGGCTGCAAAAAAAGCACATATGAAATATATTTTTACAAAAATCTAAAAATTGAATTTTCTAGCTTCCAAACAAGTAGGAGACTCATCCAGCCTGAGCATACAGACACAGATGTAGTGGATACATAATTTTTATAGCTGTATTTAGTGTCTCTCTACTAATTTCTGGGACGTTTCTTTAGACAATGACTTTATACCCCTACTTATCTGCTCTTCTTTTCTGACCAGACTTAAACAGAGAGAAGACAGCAATAAAATAAAATAAAATAAAATAGCTCACTAAAGAAAGGGCAAGCTGACTTCGAACCCCAGGAGCCATTTCTGCTCTTACCAGCTGGAGTTTCTCCCACTTCTACAGCCATTAAAGTTATGAAATGTTTGGATGTTTTACTAATTCCATTAAGAACCAGAAAGGCTGTTCCCACCATGACCAGAAAATGAAACAGCAGCAATCACACGGGAAAATGCTCAACTTTCCAGACTCAGCAGTTTTATTAGTGCAAATACCCTCCAGACAGACAGCCACACATTTGCCTGCTTCCTAATTCTGAACCCTAATTCAGCCTGTGGTGGCTAAGCTGGTGTTACTAACCTTCTCCAGCTCATTTCACCTGTGAGAAGGAATGGCCAACCGATGAGGACTCTGACCCAGGATTCTGACATCTTTTTTTTTTTTTTTCTTTCTCTTTTTTTGGATCGCCTGGGCAACTTTGGGCAAGTTGTTAATTCTGTCTGTGTCCCAGTTCCTCAGATGTGAAATAGAAATAATAGCATTTACAAGGTGCAAAATGGCATTAAGAAGGTTAATTTTGGTATATCTAGTATACAATGCTAATAAAATCTTGAAATCATTTCTCAGGCTTCATCTCTAGCTTTGGTCTTGTTCTTTCCTAGGACTACTCTAGCAGCAGCAAATGCAGACATGATATGCATGGGATATTTTGTGGTGTCGTGTGTGCTTTTTCCTTGATCACTCAGCTCCTAGATTCATGTGATTCTTGATAATCTCACTCTACATTAAAATAAAGCCTAAAGTTTCATAGTAAGGAGATTGGAGTGTAAGAGGGTGGCAAAGGAAAGAAATGAATGCCTAAAAACATGAATGCAAAAGGGGAGTACTTGGAACAGCCCAACATCAATTATTTTAAAGAATCAAGACTTCTAAGCAGATAGACGTTTTATTAAGGAGAAAATAAAACTGTAAAAATTGAAAATGAAGAGCTGACAGTACCACGGTTCATTCTTTCTGTTCTTTTCCCTTCAGGTGCTATTGCAGTATGGATCAGATCAGCACAATTTCATTCCAATACACCAGTACAGGCACCTAAATTACAGCCTCAGCACCACTCAGGTCTTTGAGAAAGTGAGACAGAACTCATATTGAGTTTTGAAGCCAGCTCACGCTATGGTAGCCTCCCTAGCAATGTGATGAGTGTATTAGCATTTAGCAAAGGTATATAAAGCCACTGTCCCTGCCTTGAGGAGCTGACAACTCTGTAATATAGAGGGACAAGAACAGGAAGCCACATAAAAGAATTAAGCAAATGTGTTGGTTATGTATTTCTGCAACCACATCAACCCTGGTCAAAGGGACGAATTTACTGTGTCCTTGAATGCAATTCCCACTCAGTAATCCAGCCCCGGCAGTCACACAAGGGTAGGCACCACTCAGATTTGATTCCCAGCACCCTTTCCCAAGGGCCAGCCCACCTTCCTGCACTGGACTGCTCGGAATGCAGCAGAGAGACATGCATAAGTTAGATGTGAGCCACACGTGTAATTAAATTACTGGCTGGTTCAGTCAGTGAAAGCAGGCACGAGCTACATACAATCTGCTAACATTTCCAAACCTTGTCATTAAAAATTCTTCACTGCAGACTGTGCCAAATAGAGTGAGTAAAGTCTGCGGTCCCAGGGCACTGGTGTTCCCATCACAAGCTGCCTTCTTCCTACAGCAGCCATATTCCTGGCACAGATACACAGACCTCAGCCTGTCCTAGACCCCTGTACCCCAGAAGTGACAAGGTCTTCCTGCTAACCCTTCCACCCCAGGGCTGGGGTGAATTGTGTGTGGTCTCAGCCTGAAAGAAGGGACAGCTGTGTCTGGCCTGGGTCTCATCAGAGAGAGGCTGCCTGTCCTTCGTAGGAAGCTGTAAAATTCCCAGGCAATCACACAAAAGAAAGAAAATCCTCTTAAGAGCCAAGGAGGAAAGTCAGACACGTGAGACTGTGGAGAGACTTACTCAAGGTCTTACAGCAAGTCACTGCTGGAGCTGGACTAAGATACAAGGACACAAGGACACCAAATCCTTAGGCTGTATTGTGCTCCCTTCCCATAGATCAACTCAGACCAACACAAATCAGGATAACAAAATGATCAGACTGAGGAAAATTTCTCTAATACTAGGGATACCAGCACCTCTAGATGATGATCCTGGTAGCAAGAACTTGTTCCTAAAGCTGTAGAAAATGGGATTTGCCACTGACTGTTTGGAGAAACATGACTATAACAGACATCACTCCAGGTTGTTTGGGCATTCCAAGTCCAAAATAGCGAATTTCAGTTTAAGCCAACTTGTAGAGGTATAAAGGCAATATAACCTGATCTTATGTAGCAGAAGTGGTCACTATCTCTCAGGTATTTAGCATTCATCTGCAGAATCCCATCAGGCTACTGCACAGAGCACTGCACATCCTGCTCTCTCTGTATACTTTATTGCTTTCTTAAAGGGAAAAAGTAAATGGGCCAGATCTGCTGCTGATGTAAATCAGCATCTCCCTCCTGAAGTCAATGAAGCTACACCAGCGGGCACTAGCTAAAGATCTGGCCCAGTAAGTTTAGTGCCATGAGGTTGTGAATCACTGTTATTATGTGGCGCTGCATGTAATTGCCTGATCCCTTCTCCCCATCTCCCCAAGGGGTCCGGAGCAGCCCTACTCATAATGCTGCCAGCAGCAGGGGGAGAGGAGAGTGTAATGTTCAATTATCTTTTGCATGTTTTTCCAATAGTAAATCACAGCAGGGGATGTGACCCCCTGCTAATTGGAAGTCATGTCCTGTGGGGTTCTCTTTTTCCCTTTTGCTCCAGTGTGCATCTATTTGTCTTAAATACTGATAAATCGCAAAAATGCAGAGAAATGCTAGATTTTGTGTAGTTGTGGCTCTAATGATTTCTCACTCAGATATTTTTTCTCTAGTTTCAAATATGTTTAATCATGTTTATGCCAGGTTTTAGCATTAGAGGCTAAACTGATGGAAATTCCTTCAGCCAGACCTGACTTAAATCAACTGAGCCGTTCCTGTGTTACAGGAGGATAATGTTTCTTTCACTACCATCTACCACAAGGTCTGAAATCCCTCCATGACTGCTTTGTGTTTCAGAAAAGGCAAAACCCAGAGATGGTAATGCAGTAGACAGGAAGTGTTTCTGTGCAGCTCATCAGCAAGCCAGTTTAGGTTTTCAAAGGGATTTAATCCTGATGAAATTCAACCCCATGGTCAATGAAGCACTTACATTCCTCCTGAAGCTCAGCAATAAGGCGTAGGCACCGAGGACTGAGATGGACAGGCAGAAATTTCCTGGGGGGAATACTCAGGCTGTGACACCCCACTGTCACTGCAGGGTGATGGGTGTGCTCTCTCCTGTCACCCAGACCTGACAGCACACCTCCCTCTGTTTCGAGCCAGGGTCACCAGACCTCCTGGTGGTGTCTGCTGTCCCGATGCAGAGCAGCTGCTTCAGGCTCTGTGCTGGGAGACCACTGCTCTCCTCATGCTCCACTCACACCCTGGGTCTGTTAATCAGGCTTTTATAGCCTTGTAAATCCATGGGGCACAAGTACCTGGACAACCTGTTCTTCATGAAGTCCCCAGCACAGGGTGGCTGCTCTGGGAAGAGGAATGGACAAGAACCCAGCATGACCTCCCAGCAGCATTACCACCAACCTCTTCCTCCACCCAGTTCCGATGTATTAGATATGCCCTCATCCCATAAACCAACCCAGCCCTGTCTCACACATGGAAGGATGATACCTGAGGAGCCTGTTACATCACAGTGCTATGAGACACACGCACCTTTGAAATGTACCCAGGACCTATTGCATCATGAGAGATGTACTGAGAACACGATTAGAGAAGGATAAAAGCTGGTTTTTTAATAACACATTAGCCAATGTGTTTAATGAATGCATTTTAAATGCCAACTGCAGACAGAACAAGGAGTATTTCAACACACATTCACTGATCAAGGGAAACCTCAGGAGGAAGTCTAAAGGGAACAAATGAACTTGGCAAACTGGAGAATCCAGCCCACAGATAATTCAGTGGGAATTAGAGCCCTAATTCAGCAAGGTATTTAAAGATATATTTTTAAAGGTATTTAATGAGTTAAACATTTAAATACCTTTAAAAATCTCATCCACTAACATGTAATGATCTCTGTGTTCAGGTCTATCCGTGTTCATTTCAGCAAAGTAAGCACTACTTCAGTGTTCTGCTGAATCAGGACCAAAATCAAATTCAACAGTTTAACCCAGAAATTATCTAAATCCTATACAAGTTACTAAAGGAAGATTCCTTCTCCCATTTTCTGGTTCTGGAACCCTCCTGTGAAATCACTTCTCAGTATTTTATTAAATTCTGTGGGATAGAGTAAAAAAAAAAAAAAATTCATATCTAAGTAATCATTTGGTGTCAAATTCTGTCAGGCCTTCTGAGAAGACCAGAGGTTTGAATTTCAAAGAACAGAATCAATAATCAACAACTGTGCAATAATTTGGAGATTTGCAACACAGAAGTATCCATATGACACACAGAAATGACACTGTACAAACATCTCCTGTTTTATATCTGACTAGGAATAGGAGTCACAGTTACCTCTCAACACTAACCCAGAGAGAATCGAGGAGGAGGAGGAAGTGGAAGGAAACTCAGGTACCATCAGGCTGGGCACTGTGTAAGAGCACAAATCAAACCTAGTAAGTGCTACCCTCAGCAAGTGAAAGTGGCAGAGCATTAGGGCAAGTCAGAGGTTTAAGTCTCTGCACCAGAATTCCCCCACTCCAACTGGCTGATCATAAAAGCAGTTAGCAAACACATTTTAAGAGGGAGCAAAAGGGATTGATAAGGTGAAGAGACCCTTGACACTCTCTTGTTCCTTCTCTCCTGCAGTGCAAGCAAAAGTGATCTTGACGAGATCTTAAGAGAGTGAGAAGATAAGATAGTGGTGATACTACTTTATAGTGTCTCCAGAGAAGTGGCTGACACCCCATGCTGCAGTGAAAACCTGATAAGCATCAAGTACTAGGCAAAGTTTCAAATATAAGAGTTTGAAGTGCAATGAGTTTCTTTTCACCCCAAGGAGTTTCTGATCACAGCTCCAGAGCACGAAGTGCCCTGACTGCAGGTCATGCTGCACAAGCACTCTGGCTTTGTCAGGTCCTTAATCCACTCCCATGAGAAAGTGTGCACACATAGAGAGCTGCTGCAGCAAAAGCGTGTGATGGTGTGAAGGCATCCTGTCCCTTGACACATCTCTAGCATCAAGGAGCAACAAGCTCCACCGCTGCCCTGCTCCCACTCCCTGCAGCTCCCACCATGCACAGGCAAGTGTTACCCTCAGAACTGAGAGTATTTTTTCAATAAGGGCAATACAGAAAATGTTTTGGCCTGTTCTGTAAAAATAACCACATGAAAAAGAAGACCCATCTCATGTTTGTCGGGAGCCCTAAAGGTGCTACTTTCAGTATGCAAAAGTGTAAGAAATTGAACTGCACATCTTTTACTCACTTTATTATAATGGGAAAGGTTTTGGGGGGATGGAGTGTTTGAAGGAATTAGTAGTTCTTTCAAAAAGGCATTTTAAGCTACCAGTTTCATTGCTTAGGGCAAATCATCATATGCTTTGGGCCCAACCTGAGCTACAAAGATCAAGTATAGCTGTTCTATTACATGTGTGAAAGCATCATGTTTCTGAACAAAACTGCGCTGCTAAAACAACCTGCACTGGTGTGAATTATGCTGATCCAATCCACTCATGAGGTAGCAGAAGAGTTGCTGATGGGATTCTGCTGCTGTTGCCTTCACAGGAAGAGTAACTGATGTCAGTGGTATAACTGGTATTATGGAACCTTTTAGACTGAGGTGGGATCCATGTCTCACAAAACAGAAACAGCACAAGATACAGTGAAAATGTCATTGCCTTTACCTAAATAACATTCCCAGCCAGCAGCTCTGACTAATTCCGTTCAGGAAAATCACTCACATTTGCTGTTGCAATGTTGTAGGCTGTGAGGCAGGGCAAATTGGACATGGGATGCTCTGCTGCAGGATCAGTAATATCCTCATGGGCAGGACTTCTGCATTATGAAGAAGGTAATTATTTACAGGTTCTTTGACAATGTATCTTGGGTCATGAAAACTTTGCTCTTGCTGTCTAGCCTTTCTCCCCAGCCAAGCAAGTTCGGGCTGGCCAAGCAAGATCAGGTTGGCATCATCTGAATTTTTCATTCTACTCTTGTCATGTTTGCAGCCACCACAGCAAAGGTCTGGGGTGGCTGCATTCTACATTCATATGGAGAATTCTATGGATGTCAATACATAAGCATAGTTTTTAATGTAAATTTTACTGTACAATAAGCAAAGTGTGATTTTTGTCCACACAATATTTTCTGTCTCGAGAGACCTCCTGTGGCTTAACTCCACTGTCCTGTGCATTGACAAGAAACCCAAAGCAGCCAAGACTGTTGGTGACCTCCCTACCCGATTCAGACATGCCATGTACAGCACGGTGTGGACTGCCTACAGGTGGTTCTTTTTCATCTGGATTGTCTCTGCGGATTGCCCTTGCTCAAGGACTGCAAGTGATCATCCCTCAGCTCCACCGTTGCAACGGAACATTTTGATTCTTCCTCCTCCAATTCAGGACCATCAGGAGACCAGTTTCAAAACAAGTACTTGGACTATTTTGGGTAACCTGATCAAATTAGGCAGCATCTTTCCTATGTATTCCTCCACCAGCAGTCCTTGCTGAAGGCTGTCTTTGGCAGAGGGTTAATGACAAACAGGCAGAGCACATTCATGAGTTAAGCTACAGATTTGCAGCCAGCAATGGCTGTAGCTGAAAGGATGCTGGCAGCTCACTTCTGTGCTTAGATAAAACATGTAAACTGTGGAAACTATTAAAGAAGTAGTTTGCCCTGGTCTTCATTGATCAGCATCAGAGGTCTCTGTGCCTCCAGGACTGCCCACTGGGACTGTGTTCAAATGGGTATGTATAAAGCAGAAGTAGTAGTAGCTTATCAAAGTTCAGTGGTACAGTTACAATAGGCTAAGACCTAATAAAAATCTGGAGAAATCTTAACGTTAGGGGAAACAATTACAATGTTCCATTTCAGATGAGAAGTAGGAACCCATAAAAAAAATCTCTGGGGCATAGAAACAGTGGAGTAAAAAAGAGGAAACACTGAAATAAGCAAATGTTTGAATATTACCCACTATTCACAGAGGATTCTAATGCTTCTTTATATGGAAATTCTAACATCTTTGAAGGCCTGTGCAAATCCAGACTTCCAGAGTTGGAGAACAGTGGCTGCTGACTTTTGATAGCCTGACAGTGTCCATGCCCCAGCTTAAGCTGAGATGGACAGATTTTCCAAACTACCAAGAGCATAGTTGTGGGATGAACAGTGGTTCCACAGCCTGGTGTCACACCAGCTCCATTTCAATGCATCTGTGGTGACATGCTCTCAAAAACTCTGTAAACTCTAGAAACCACAACCCTTCAGAGTGCTTGAATGAGAGAAGAGCTCTGAGACTGTAATCTCTGGAAACTTGGGCTTCCTGGTATAGTTGAACAAGTAGAGAAGAGACTACACGGATTTTGGTAGAAGTTTCCTTGGTCAAATGCTATGAAGTGACTATCTATATACACCTTGTAATTTTTCCTATGTTTCTTCCTGAGGAACCTGTGAAAACCTGGAGGAAGCAAGGAGTCCCACACTGTAACTTTCTATGCACCTTGGTGAGCCAAAGGAAAACACAAAGTTCTGGGAACACCAGAGTCAACCCCTGCCTCTGCTGTTGACTGTGGCCTTGGGCAGGTAATATTGTTTGCTTAAGTTATAAAAAATACCAGAACATCGTCCCCAACTCTGGTAACATCAGAGTTACCATTTCTGAAGCACCTGGGTAATATAAAGTACCATGTAAAAAGTTAGTCCCACAATTTAATCTTTACAAAGCTGGGATTATAGGTAATTGATTTCTGCCAGCTTTGGGTTTTAACTGGGTTTTCATGTGTATATCTTCCTACAGAAATATTTCTTGTGGTGGCTATGTGTAACTCAGTACTGCCAAGTTCAATTTCATGTTGGGCAGAAATTAAGAGTATGTTGTATGTGTCCTTTGAATCTTAAAAGAAATCCTTACACCTGCCCACTGAGCCAGTGTATGAAATTACATACACGAGTGGGAATTTCTCCTGGTTTTTCATTGAGAAAGTGGGAGGAAAATACCTGTTTTCCTCTGGTGAGGGTTTAATTTTTATGCAAATGTTTTTGGGGATTCCTGTGAATGGAAAACATGCTGCTGTGAAAAAGAAAAACAAACAAGCAAACAAGAATCCAAGCATACACCTCCTGCACATTAAGGAAAGAAAAACTTTGATTTTTGTCAAAGCATCTCACACTTCTGGAACTTTCCAGCAGCATATATTTGATGAAATGACTCAACAGATGAGAATAAAGAGGCAAATTCAATAAAGCAAACAGTACACAAAAATGTATTACAACTGGAACAGGCCTGAAGGAAGAATTAAGACACAGAGTCACTAGTATGAGTTTAAAGGTTCGTAAGTAACTACTAACTTCAGTTCATTAAGAGAAGATGCCTGAAAAGGCCTTTGCTTCCAGAAAGCAGTAAGTTGTAAAGGATTTCTGGAAGATGAGGCTCTTACAAAGGTAAGCATGCAGGAGACCAAAAGGTAAATTCAAGCCCATGGGAATTTTTTATGTAAATATTTTGAGGACCTAAGTAATATTTGCTCCAGATCTCAGTGTCCCAATACTTTTGAGATAAAACATAGACCTACTTCTCATAGAAAAATATTATGGAAGTATATCCAGGGGGTTCTGGATACATCCTGACAGTCCTGCCACTGGAACAGGTCCCTGAAAGTAGATGGATGTACTTTTCAATACCAACACCCTTTAAAAATCAATCCAAGCTGTGCAGCAATGAATAAAAATTCCTGGTTAATGAAACTCAACAGATATTTGTTATTTTTTCTACTTCGTGATTTAATGATTTCTTTGCCAAATGATGGCTTTAACAGCTATGAATTGCATTTTTTTCTATCAAGTTCTCATGCAGCCCAGGCATGCATTTCACTTGCATTCACAATGAGTAAAGAAAATAAGAAACAAGTATTTTTGATCCTTCTATGTTTAACATCCTTAGCAAACCTAGCACACTTGTTTCTCAGATATCCTCCTCTTGGTTAAAGGTTGTATTAGGCTTAATACCTAATATCTATATTTTGTGCATCAGAGCTACACTTGTCAAGCACACATTTACCACACTAAGGTTGACTGAAGGTAGTGAAAGGGCTGGCCATGATCCTATATAAGATCTTCTCATTGGTGAGCACCAGTCTCGGAATCCAGTCAGTGGAAGGAGGAATTTGTGGGTAGGTTTTATCTCATTTCTTCCTTGAGTATCCCCTCCTTATGACTGTGGTTGCAAAGGGGACAGCCTTTCTTGCAGCTTCCACACAGATCTGTATGAGAAACAGACCATGCTTGGTTCCCTTAATTTAGTGTTTTGCCATAATTTCTAGGTTTGTGGCATTCTTTGTTTCTTGTATCATGGTGCAGGTACAGTCAAGCAGCAAATCTGGGGAGGTAGGGAACAATAAAAACTAAATAGACAAAGAGATAACATCACTTTACACTGATGCCAGTGTCAGAGCGGGCAGTCACCAAAAAAAAGATAGCCACATCTGCCCATTTCCCACCCCCTAGGCACTCCTTCCATCAGATCTAACAATCACCTTGAACAAATGGGTCTGTTTGCTAAACCAGCAGAAAACAAATATTTTTGTTTTCTTGTGTGGGGTTGGTGTCCATGTCAACTCACTGCACATTCACATGATTTGCAGAGACTATGAGATGGAAGGACAGGAATGTGTGAGTGGTAGCAGATAAGGGAAAGCAGATTACATCAGGTTAAACTGAAGATAAAACTGCACCCCAGATCCTCAATGGAACACCTAAATTTACCAACACGGTCATCCAAATTCTGAATGGAATGCTGAATTACTTAAGAATCCATGAACGCTTTTCAAGATAAAAAAGAGAGGAATTGAGGAACTTCAGCTCAAGGTTTCAGACTCTATATCAGGTCAGAATATTCAACAGTGAAATTAATGTTTAATGGTTTATCTTAATATAAAGAGGATAATTTAAATACAAGCATAATAGTAATCAATCTGCATCAATCTGAATATTAAGTATATTAATATTCAAAGACTGAAATGATCTTTAAATGGAGAGCTAGTATCTTTTAGTAGAAATAGCCTTTGTAAGTTAAGCCTATCATTAGGCTTTATTTTCCATTAAACTTGTAAAGTTAATATTTCATACATCTATGGTCTATGGTATAGTATCTATGTATCTATATTATCAATAGTATCTATTATACTGTAATAAAGTAAGTACTGCTTTTCCCAGTTACATGAAATGTACCAAATGTTACACAGGGTCCCTAGCCTAATTCCTGCAGCACATATAATTTGGATGATTTTTGGATTTCAGAGAAAACTAATGTTTATGTTTGAGTTAGAAGACAATGTTTTTTAAAAATAATCTCTAAATACTATTGTTAGAGATCTTGCTTTTCATTATATGATAACAAGCTGTTAAAATCTCCATGGATGAAGGTTGGAATGAAGAGTAACTAAGGATATTTGTCTTGCAACTGGTATTTTGTGCTACCTAAGCAAACAACATGTCTACAGTCATCTCAAGATGTTTCACAGAATTGCAGAGAGCTGAACCTTCACTAAAGAATGTGCATTTCAATGGCCTAGGTTTGCCTTCACATTTATTAACAATATGCAGTATAAAGTATAACTTGAAAAGTACTTTAGTAATATGTACAACATTACTGATGACTTTGACAGACTATAGGGTCCAGACATCCTATCCAATTTAAAAAAACAATTTGATAACATAAGTTCAGAAAATGGCTATGAGGATAATGTGTTTTATCAACTAAATCTGCCAGAAACATGATTGGAACACACATAGAGAGTTTGAACTAATTTTAGAAATTAGTTCAGATATTGGTATTGAAGTTTATGATTCAAAGTCCTGCCTGTGCCTATGCTAGCCCTGTTAAACACACCTTGAGTATCTCTGCAGGTGCCCAGACCTGCACTAGACTAAGCCAGAGTGACTTTTGAAGCTAAGGTTAGGAAGGCATTCAGAAACGTGACATCAACTCAACAGTAAACTCTGTAGACATTGAATTCAATGGGATGGAAGCAAAAGTGCAATAGTAAAGACATGTTTTTCAGAACTACAGCCCAGAAGAACTAGAACTGTTTAATGTTCTGCAGACAACCAGAAGACCATCAATATTCTGGGAACTGACCCCCGGAGGGGTCTGTCTGCTTTTGTGGGTCCATGGACAAAGAACATCCAGTCACATACTGAATATTTTGAGTTCCGTATCTGCCAGAAGGGAAGCATATTGCCCCAAATATTTTTGCTGCAAAACCACTTGCCCTTTCCCAGATGCACAGACTGATGTGAGACATAAACTCATCAGGTTTATGCCATTAGTTAGATAGGACCTTGATGTCTGAACCAAGTGTTCCCTTACTGAAAACTGGGCCACTCTTCCTGAATCTGATACATAAAATACTTATGAAAGGTGTGAGTAGCTCATCTGTGAAGATATGACTCGTGTTAACAGAGTGGCTCTGACTGACATGAGTAATTAATTAAAAATACACTGAACTGCCTCACACAGACAGAATACAGATTTGAAGGGGAGGTCCAGACTAAATCCATGTTTCTCCTACCAGCAGATGGTACTGGAATTCTGTTAAGGGAAGAAGGGAAGACTACATTCCCTCCCCACTAATTTTCACCTTTGTGGCTCTGGTCTTAAAACCACAGAACTGCCATGGTATGAAAAACAAACAAACAAGCAAACAAAAGCACAAACAAAAAACCACACACACACACACAAAAAAAAACCAAAAAAAAAACCAACAACCAAACAAACAAAACCCCAAAAAACCACACACAAAAAAACCCAACCAAACAAACAAAAACAAAAACAAAAACAAACAAACAATCAAGCAAAAACACAAGCAAACCCCAAAACATTTCTCCTTTGTCAATAGACTCATGACAAAATTCTGGTTCAGCAGAGTATGAGAAGAAACAGAGAACATGACTAGACCTGCAGTATTCCCTCCTGGTTTTCCAGTAAAAGTTTCAAATTGGAAACCAGTCTCCACATTGACCAGTTGTTTTATTTAACAGAATTACATGTGCAAAAGATGAAACATTTATCAAAGCTTCTAAAAGTTAAGCAAGTTCAGTGAGGCTGAAAAGTTATCTATAAGCCATGTATTTGTTTGAGTAAAAGGTCCATTGTGTTTAGAACTTAGATGAAATCCATGGCTGCCCTTCTTGTCACAGTTGCATCTGTAGATCTTAGCACTGGTATAACCTTTATTGCATCAGTGAACCAAAGGAATGAAGAGATGAAGAAATTTGGCAAAGGGAAAAGAGAATTTGGCAGCAATGCTGACATGTAGGCAAAGTCTACACAAGACATACTGCTGTGTTCTAGCTAACAATGACAATCCTTTGTTACCAGCCCAATGTTCCACAGCACCATGAACATCCTTCTCTGCCTCAACCTCCCCATTCCCTTTCCTTCCCCTTCCTACAGGAGAAGTTGCACAAGGAGCAGCTGAGGGCACTTGGCTCTGGAGAACAGGAGACTGAGAGTGGACCTCGTTGCAGTCTACAGCTTCCTCATGAGGGGAAGTGGAGAGGCAGACACTGAACTCTTCTATGTGGTGACCAGTGGCAGGACCCAAGAGAATGGCCTGGAGTTGTGTCCAGGGATATTAGGTGGGATATTAAGAAAAGGCTCTTCACCCAAGGGGTGTTTGGATGCTGGAAAAGGCTCTCCAGAGAAGCACCAAGGCTGATGGAGTTCAAGGTGCATTTGAACACAGTTCTCAGGCACATGGTGTGACTCTCGGGGATAGTCTTGTGCAGGACCGGGAGTTGGACTCAGTGATCATTGTGAGTCTCTTCCAACTCAGAACATTCTATGATTCTATGATTTTGACAAAGTTTATTTCTCTGGGGAGAGCAAAAGCGCATTTTGAAGCCTGTCAACTGCACCTTCAGTGCGAGAAACTACTACTGCATCCAGTCCTAAAGTCCTGTCTATATTATAGGGATTTTTTTGTGTGAATCTAAGTAAGTATTTATAATCTTGCCTGCTTATAAACATAACTCTCAAAAAGTCCTAAGGATTTAATCTTATGGGCTTTAACTTATCAACATGTAAAGCTGAAATGATAATCTTTTTCTTCCTCACTTATTCCTTAGTGTGATATTATTAATTATGTACCACCAAGGACTCACTGGGAAGTTTTCAGGCAACATCTATTCCAATAGTTTATATAATGACAGGGTCATTCCAAGGCAAGATATCTTAATTATCACCACTGTTGATGGTTCCTAGCCCAGGTTGGTTCTGTGCTAGGTAATATTCACTGAAAAAATCCTCAGGGCTACTTTAGAAGCTTTCATGGGCCAAAGACCATGTCCAGTGGGCAGTTTGGTTGCAGCCAACTCATCTGGCATGATAAAATAGACTACCAGTAGGAGATGGGACAGTTGGTCCCAGTGCCAGAGAAGGGTGCAGGGTACAATTTCTTGCCTGGATGTGTATTCAAGCTGTAAGCGAGGGAAGAACAAAGTAATGTGTTAGTGGCATTAAAACCTTGTTTATCATTGCCATAGTGAGACACATAAATAAACACACAGGATGTTGCTATCATTAAGTATCCTTATGCCAGGTCTCTGGGGGTATGTGTGCACCAAGTAAAAAAGGCCAGGGCCTGTCCCTGTATAGGATGGCTGATGCCCAGACAGGTAGGCTGTCCCACCCCTCCTTGGTCAGGCTGCCAGCTGCTGAGACATCAGCCCAGGCTGCCCCCAACTCACCCCAGAAAACTGCCCAGGAGAACTGTCCATGGGTGAGTGTGTGAATGAGCTTTATCTCATGCCGTGACCCTTCATGTTGGCAGCTCATATGGAGCTCTGTGCTCTGGATCCCTCTGCAAATATCAACAGTACAGCGGATGAGCACTTTTACTGAACACTTGTAGCACACTATACTTCATTCTCTGTTTACCCTCCAGCCGTGGCATCACTTCAGTGATATGCCATGAGGTTGTTGCATCTTCACCTCATTTTGAGACACCCTAGCCAGTGAGTGATGCACGTGGAAACTGGCCAGGGCTCCAAAAGGAAAATATCTTTTGTGGGAAGCAGAAGGCAGAGGACCCCAGTCACACACTGGTTTTGTGTTGAATCAGCACTATGAAAACTCTTTCTGTCCTAATTCAAGAGATGCAGAAATTTTTTTGAGCATCTTTATGTGTGGAGCTAGAAAATAGGTCAGGTAGAATAAGTGTGACAAGACAGGCCACTCACAGGGAGGTGGAAAGTTCAGCTATTATAAGTGCAGTTGTGACAAGTTTAGATTTGGCATTTGCTGATCAGGATCTCTCAAACCTCTATTAACTTCAACCTTCTCCTGAAAGGACAGTGTGCTTGTGTTTGTCCTTAAAATATTTTGTGAGGTTAATGGTACAAGGTAAAGGATTTATTTTAGAGGCTAAATATTCCATTAAATAAGCAATTCCAAGGTACTTAGTACAGCATAATATGGTAGTTTCAGAAATTACACTTGACATTATAAAATCAGTTTTAGGGCATTTCATCCTTAACTACAGTGTGTTAATGAGAAAGATCTGATTAACAATAAAGTTAACAATTGCCTGTGACATGATCCATGCCTATTAAGACTTATGAATGTAATGTAATGGAACATTTTCAAATCATAACATTATTTATTATGTACAAACTTCTTAATTTTGTACAGAATTGAGCAATACTGGTATTAGTTATTTTAGTTATAAAACAGACCCTAGCTTTCAGAGAGATGTCAAAAATAATTTTAACAAGTCCATAATTTTAAGTGTTTCCTTAATATTCATACCAGTAAAGCTAGAAACCTTGTATAATCTAAATATCTACAAAAGCCAGTTAAAACTCCAAAGTTCAACCACAGCAGTTACAAGTCTGATCAATTACAAACTAACAGATGGTAACATAGGGTTCATATACTTCTGCACTCTTCTTATCAGATCCCGTTACATGTGCACAGAGCCACACTCCTCCAACTCAGTTATTGCCCATCTCATCGATCAACTCCAACGACGCAGAACCAGCCTGATATTGCTATTGCATTACAGAAGTTTACATCATCTTTGTCATCAAAACTAACAATAGGAGAAGGACACTAACACAGAATTTTGGAGATGCCAGTTCTAGTCTCTCCTGGGTCACACGAATCATAGAGCATTGGTATTTAAAGATACCAGAAATATTATTGTGCCTTTTCCCATTGGAATGTGCAGGAAGAAACAAGTGATGTTCCTCAATGCTCATGAACACCAGTGATGAGGGTCACATAAGCACCTCCAGTGCTTTAGTATTTTTTGTTGTCAGCACCACAAGACCCCACTCAGCATGCATACATTTAAGACTTACACTAATGTTAACAGGAGTGTTCATCTTGAAAGCTGGAGGGGGACTTTTTACAAGGATTTGTAGTGATAGGACAAGGGGGAATGGCTTTGAACTGTAAAAAAAAATGAATCAGATTAGAATTAGGAAGAATTCTTTACCATGAGGGTGGTCAGACACTGGCATAGGTTGCCCAGGGAAGTTGTGGATGACCCATCTCTGGATGTGTTCAAGACCAGGTTGGATGGAGCTTTGAGCAACCTGGTCTAGTGGAAGGAGTCTATGCCCGTGCCAAGGTGGGTGGAAGTAGAAGATATTTAAAGTCCTTTCCAACTCAATCTATTCTATATTTCTGTGATCTAGGAGGTTTGGGTGGCCTCAAAGTAATCTGAGATTTCATTTGAAATGCAGTAAGTTATATATTTTACATACTAAAATTCTACTAATTCCTGGCAGTACTTTTTTCTCTTTCCCAAAAGTGCCAAAAGCCTGGTGTGTTTAAAGAAGACCCACTCCACATGCTCAGAGGTTTTCATCATAAATTTATGGACTCCCTGCTAGTGCCCTCATACCACAGAAAATCCTTCTCTGACATCCTTCTTCTAGCTCCAGCTTACATACTGCTCCTTGTTTCTCCGAAGCACAAAAGCATCCTAGGACCAGCAGCAATTTTATTGTGGTTCTGCCCAATCCAGGCTAAGATTCAGAGATCAAAACAAACTTTCAATCTAACTTGCACATCTACTGGCATTTTGCTGTGACTCTCAGAGCTCTGAGACTCTCTTGGGAATAGAAGTTTTGTACAAAAATCACCACCCGTTTGTTGCTTACACAGGAAACACACAAATATGACAAACTATGCAGTTAATAAAATTAAAAAGGGTTTTTAGAATTATTTGGGCATTACATTGCAGGATTTTTTTTTTAATCTAGGGAAATAATTGATAGAAGAGTAAAATGGATGTAAAACACTTGTCAGATTAGAAAGGTTGCATTTTACACTTCACAGTCACTCTGCTGCACTTTATATTCTTTACATTTTATGGTGTACATTAATAATAAAAATCAGATATTCTGAGTTACAAGGAAAATATGACCCATCTCTCTTACAGCCACGAAAACTTCTGTGAGGTACCGTAACTTCTGGAGTTTCCTAGCTTTTCAATGCTCCACCTCACATGCATCAGACTGTGCAAATGCTGGGGGATTTTAAGGGTGACAGGAGATGAGTGTGTTCTGGTTTTGTTTTGGCCTCTTTTGAGGTGGGGATTTGTTAATTCTTGTTTTGCATATAAATTCTTAGGTATTTTTAAGTACAAAACAAGGAAACAAGAAAATCTGTTGCAGTGTCTACATTTTACCAATTCCCACACTTTCCAAAATCTTTTTAACATGCAAACTCTGTGGGTAAGTTTCTGCCTGTGGATCTCCTCAGCTCTTGCCAGACATCCTTCATACATATCTACCTCAAAGCTTATAATCTTACTTAACTTTCCCAGAGTTTGATTCCTCTATAAGATGATCCTCACACCCGTAAGTCATGCAGACAAGTCACCATGCATATATTACATGTTCAGAGGAGCTCTTATGGGAAATCCTGATAAAGCCCACATATCACTGTGGACCATGCACTAATTCAGTGTGGAATCACATGCACAAGCCCATATGTATCCATTCAAGCATGTGTTTAAGCACTGTGCAGTATCTGGTCCTTTCCCAGCAAAAGGGAAATGCTGCTTCTTTCCGTGCACTGTCACTTAATGGCCATTTGGTCACCCCTCATTTCTTCAGGGGGCAGTTGTCAAATGGGCCATGCTTGGACAAGAGTGAAATTAAGGCAAAGTCAGGTCAAAGTGAAAGTCCAAAATGAGACCTCAGAGATGTCAGGGCTCTCTGCAGTTAGTTTGTGGCTCACACGATTTGGTATCTAATGTTTGGAATGATTTTTTTAAAAGCCTGCCATTCTTCACCATGTCCGCAGCATGAGAGGAAAAACTGTACAGAGACATCTGAAGGGATAGAGTCATCACGCAATATTTACTGATTTACAGGGAAAAAAAATCAGCTCCTGAGACATTTTAGGCTTGGGACAGAAGATATTTGCAAGCAGATTCACAGGCATTGAGGCATTTACATTTAACCCGTTCCTGGACTTCTGAGGTCACCACAGAGTTGTGAATGTCCAAGTGGATATGCCTGATCTTTACAACATTCCCTTCTCACCCCAAGGGCAAACATTTCCGGAGCCATATGCCTGTAGTTCTCCAGAGAGTGTACAACTGGTGGCATGTGAAGTATTTTGATGAGCAAAGAGGAGACATCATGGGCAGAGTCAGGCACATCCAGCAGTGGAAGGTTGGAAATCTTTGGCTTATAATATTGGCATTAAGCTCAGCTTCTGGGAAAGATCAGCTCCTGTCCCAAGAAGTCTGATGCCCAGAGAAGGATGTCCTAGATAGCTGCATGCTCATGAACAGAAGCGAGCCTTTCTGAAGGATCTCTGAAGAGGGTCTTCTCTTGGGCAGCTGTTTGTATCCCTTCTTTCAAGTAAGAGTGTATGTTGTAAGGTTTTTGTTTGTTTGTTTTTCAATAGAAGGTTTTTGTTGGGTTTTTTTGGGGGTTTTTTTGTGGGGTTTTTTTGTTTGTTTTGGTTTTGTTTGTTTGTTTGTTTGTTTTTTTGGGGGGGTGGGTTGGGGATTATGTTTGGGCCACTGATAGCATGTGATTTCATTAGACATTGTGAGTAAAATTGTGAGTTTTGTGTCTTCCTCCTGTGAACTCCCCTCCCACTTACCCCACTGCTTCCGAGAAAAAGAAGCTGAAAATGGCAGCTCAAGATATTTTTTTTCTGTCAAACTGAAAATAAGAGAAAAGATGAGAATTTTTGAGCACAGCTGTACTTTCCTGATCAATAAGGGCTGATTGGGAGCCCAAAATGCTCTGCACACAGCTACAACCCTGCATTTCCTGTCACTGCCCAAGGTGAAACCTTCCATTGCCTGCTGAGATGATTCATTTCCAAAACTTCAGTTAAATTATCACAAGGCAGGTGACCTCTGATTTTCACTGTGTCTTTTCCCCACCCTTGCTTTCTTTTATTGCTTTTCAATTAAAATGTGACTCATTGAGATGGAATTTTTTCAGAGTCCATCAACCCAGATCCTCTTCCTCCCCAAACCCTGCTCCTAATACATCTGTAACATAATTTTGTTTTAAGCCTTAATATTTGGTGCTGTCATTTTGTTGGATGCATTTACAGCTCCAAAATCTGAATTCAGAGGGGCTCTGCTGTGCCAGGTGTTACACAAACATAATGAGACCAGTCCCCAGGAGCTAGTTTTTTATAAGTCCTATCACTTCTTTAATGATAGACTCTCTTTGTGTGTTCTCTTCTGTTTCACTTGCTGGTGCTCTGTTGACAGCAGTAGCCTGGCTGCAAACTTACATTTTGCTACCATTGCAGCAAACTGGATTGACTTACTGGAGATGGCAGAACTGCTCTCGATTTCTGCTTTGGATGCCTG
The DNA here is from genome assembly GCA_013399695.1 of Formicarius rufipectus. Taxonomy (NCBI): domain Eukaryota; kingdom Metazoa; phylum Chordata; class Aves; order Passeriformes; family Formicariidae; genus Formicarius; species Formicarius rufipectus. The sequence continues at coordinate 806,005 of VXAU01001251.1, forward strand.
ACAGCAGGACATGCTCCCATCTTTCACTCACTGAAAATTAGTCATGATAAAATGGGATGATACATGCAATAGAAAAATCTTTTGAGGTTAGGGAGACAATAAACCTCCCTTCTATTTTAATTCTGTGCAATCCCTACCTGTTTTAAGAGATTTTAATTACTAATTAACTATGCTGTGCATTTGCTTCATTATATTCATCTCTGCTTTCTGCTGGGATTTCAGCATCTGTTAGGGAGGAAACCTTGGAAGAAAGCCAAAAAAATGGCTAGAGGTGTCAGTGATGCTCTTTTCAAGTCAAAACTGGAACCAGGGACACCATTTGATGGTAGTTAATGCACTGTGTTACTGCCTTGGATCACATCCTGGGAATGTGACACACCATGTGCTCATGAGAGCTTGGAAGTCCTAACAACAAACTGCAGCTCATTAAGCAAAATTCAACAGACTAAGCAAAAATGAATTTTTTTAAGCACTACCTTATAAATTGCCCTCTCTGATTAAAAGACTGCAGAGGAACCCTTCCCTTGAGCACCCTTGGGTGAACTCATCCTCATAAGTGAAGCCTCCCACTTTTTCCATGAAAAATGATCTCCACTTCAAGAGATAATAGGCAACAGCCTCGCCTACAGGCAGACACATGCTGGTGGTGGAGTTAATGGATGCAAATGGCTCCAGGGTGTTTTTCAGAGGATCTCCAGAGAATCTTCAATGTCTTCACCATCTACACTCCACCAAAGCTTTTAAAGAAATAGGTTATTTTCACAAGACCTTCCCTAAGAAGGAGAGTATAAACAAGGATGAGAAATTCATCACCGATCTCTAATACTCAGTATTTGAAAGATGAAGTTAGGCGTCATTATTGTTGGTCTCTTACACATTTCAGTCAAACTCTAATAATAGGTTTTCCCACATAAAAGGGCAAATGCTCCTGTGTGTCACAGCTTATGTTTTCACTTCAGAGTTAACTCAGGTGAAGCTGTTGTCTCTTTCTCCTTCACAAAGAAACCCCAAATCTGGAGGTGTGTTTTTCATTCAGTGCAGCATTGCCAATTGATACCCAGGATCTCTTTTTGCAAGGGCTGGCATCCTCAGTGCTAAAGATGCAGTCACAGCATTTTAACACTAAGTTCCCCATTTTTTTCCCACACCTCTATGATCCCAGAAAATCACTCAAATTTTACATACACTCATCTGGGTAAGGGCATGTCTGCACCATCATCTCACTCCACATCTCATGTCTGTTCTGGATTCAATGATTTGAATCATTGTGCAAGCATTAACTCACTCTCATGCTATTTTTGGAAAGTACTAGGTAGGTCCTTTGAAAAAAAATCTACTCTATATCTCCCAGAAGGCAGTAAGGATGAGAATGCACCAGGATTGTTTTCTTCTGCGCTTCAGAGTCCCCCAGCAACTTCCTTACAGGCTTTGCAAACTCAAAAACGTCAGACTTGTCAGATCTTACATACAAGACCAAAATGTAGAATCTCAGCTTCATTCCATGAACACACCAAGTATCAGGACTGCAACACAGATGGGACCCAAAATGATAGCTATGTCTTCGAGGGAGAAGGACCAGAAGTACATAGGGCCAAATGTGGTATGGAAGGGAGATAGTTCCCCTGCTGCCAAGGAGGCCAGCCTGTCTACTGTGGATACAACCACCAGTGGATGCATTCAGCAGGTTACATGTAGAGAGAGAACACCATTTTATGTAGTAAAAACAATTATAGGATATTACTTTCATGGATTCAGAAATGTATACAAGTGTATGCAATCCCTGTGTGGAAATAACAAATATGGACTATGGCCACAGTTTGCTAAATGGAGTTTAGATCCACATGAAATTCAACCACATTTTTACAATAAAGACCTTCTGTGTAATTGATAGTGGTTCTTTTAATGGATTCTCAGATTGGAGCTTTATGGGAACACAAGTAAAAATATGACAGATTCCTTAGACGATGATTTTACTGAGGGGAAACACCACTGATACTTCCTCATGAATCAGAGTTTTTTGTGATTCTGCTCTTCAGCTGTGAAGGTTTTTTTCTAGTGCATTATATGGACTATCAGCTTTGGAGATAGCAGAAGACAGAGAGATCTCTTACATAGATAACTGAACCTAGTCTTGTTTTGAATGTGGATTTTCTTCCAAGTTTCCCCTATATTCAAAAAAGGGTATATGTATTGTAGTTCAACTAGCATTGTAAGAATAACCTCAACTGGAGACCTCCCACCTGCAGCGAAAACACGATCAGTAACTGTTGTCTATTCAGCATTTGAAAAATTACCTGCCTGCTAGCCTGTGTCATGCCAACCAGTTTCCATACCCAGGAGTTTTCCAGCTGGTGTTGAGAACCTGATTCAAGAAGAACCATGAAATTCAAATCTGTAAAAAACACGAATAGTTGGCTGTCAGTCATGATAGAGGGCACACTCTCTGCTGCAACCTAAGATGAAGAGCAGTTACTGCTCTAGTGTAAGATTGCAGAGTAGTCTTGTGTATATCTACAGAGGTGGGAAGGAGTGGAAGGTCGTCTTTATGTTCCTCCCAGCTGGGGATTATGTAGGCAAAAGGTGTGTACTTTCAATGCAAAACACTTGGAGTAGCTGCACCATTTCTGAGGACTTTCTGCTTTGTACAGTCTGGATTTTATCTGTGGACACACTGAAGGATTAGGGTGGGAAATTTTCTCAAGAACTCACTGTACTTATATCTGCTTTATCTAAAATCCTTATTATCTGCACATTTGGCTTGGATGTCTCAGAAGAACAAATATTGGCAAGAGATTTCTTCCAATTTTTACTTCCAGAAAAGTAAAAAATAGAATAATAGTATCAAGAATGACCTCTTCACTTATGCTTTGGGTTCTCTGTAGAAGAAGGAAGTACAAATGTCCTAATATGTTCAATTCAACATCAATTTTTTCTAGGTCTTTTTGTCAGAGCAGCTTCTCCAAATATAACTGTGGAGAAGCTACAAACCCTGCAAAAGAACAGCAAAGACATCAGAAATGTTGGGTTAAAGAGTAATAATTCAAGTATCTTACGATAATGCAGAGGGAGTATGATATTAGTGGAAGACTCAAGACTTCCTTGTACACTGAATCCCTGCATTGCACTAATGCACAGGCATATTTATGGCATGGTAGGTAGTGCTGGAGACAGAAGAGAGACAACAATCTCTTCCTAAGTCTTCCCAGCGCCTTGTTCAGTAGTAGAATTTTGACAGGTTTTAGATCTATGCAATCACCTTGTTTAAGTAGAAGTTCTCCCAGATTGCTTCAAGTGATGTGAAACAAAATATCACTGTAATTGTCAGCTCCATACCTCCACTATTCCTGACCTACCAATATGGTCCCTGAGTAAGCACACACACCAGAAGGGCCATGCAGCTTCATTTAGGAGAAAGAACCATTTACAGATGCTTTCCTCAGTAGTGTCTGTCTGCTCTCTGATGTCAGCAATCCTTCCTTCCTTCCTTTCTTTCTTCCTTCCTTCCTTTCCCTTCCTTCCTTCCTTTCTTTCCCTTCCTTCCTTTCTTCCTTCCTTCCTTCCTTTCTTTCCCTTCCTTCCTTCCTTCCTTTCTTTCCCTTCCTTCCTTCCTTTCTTTCCCTTCCTTCCTTTCTTTCCCTTCCTTCCTTTCTTTCCCTTCCTTCCTTCCTTCCTTCCTTCCTCCCTTCCNTCCTTTCCTTCCTCTCTTTTCACCAGAAAAACGGGTAATTGTGCATCAGGGGCAGCATTATGCTACCAGAGCATAACTTGTTAGTGCCAGAGGTATCGCAACACAAAGTCTGCACTGTAAATAGGATGGGAGATAAGGAACTTCTTCACATCTGGGGTGGCCTGCATATCTCCTTCACACTGGCAGGGTAAGCAAACGGCTCTGCTAAATGACAGTTGCTGGATTCAACAGGCAGTTGGCTCTGTCCCTTTTCACATACTGTAAATATCCATATCAGAAAGGCCACAACTAACCCATACTGAATCCTTGGCAGATAAAAATCAAAAGGAGAGATACTGAAGTCTGATGTCTCCATCTAAAGCTGACTGAAGTCAATCTCCTAAAAGATTTGGCATTTATAGCTATGACTAAATTACCCTTTCATCCTTGGGGATATTAGCAGGGGCAGATATCTCTCCAAAAAAGGTTTAAGGAGCAAAAGTATAACACTATATGAAGCTGGTGTTGCCCTTCTCAGATTATGTCCACAAAATCTGTAAGACAAACTGAACCCTACACATATAGTGTCAGCTCTATAAATTCAGGCTTATTATAAAATAAATAAATAACATTAAAAGCCTCCCTAGTTAAACTGCTCCTTTCAAATCCTCACTGGCGACAGAAACCTTATTACCAATCATGCACTGATGCGAGTGCTGCAGATCATTTCTAACATGAGTTACTGCCCATTTTCAATGGCTTGTGCAATCAGTGGGTTTTCTAATTGCTTTGGGGATTAATAACACAATAGGAGGCCATTTCACATTGGTTGGCAATTATTTTATCCAACTGTATAAAGAACAGGTGATAAATTAATAAATTATAATCAGCCAGTTATTAAAGCTTAATGGCAGATGGCTGTAACAAGAATAAAGGGAGCCTGAGCCTCACAAAATGGTATTTTGATAGTATTTTTCAATGCATTTTTAATGAGAGACATATAAAATGCATAAAACTTATAAATCATTTAGAGAAGAACAAACTACGGAGTTGAATGGTCCAGTTATAATGCTATCATTATATTATTAATATCACAAGATCACACAGCATCCTGCAAATCTGACTGGCAGTTTATTGTGTCTGGTGCTGTACAAACAGAGAGGACTGCCCTGGTGCTGAGGAGTCGCACAGACACAGCTGGGTGTTGATGAGCTGCACACCTGGAAGATGACCTGCCAATGCCATGGGAAGGCTCCACGACAAAAGGTTACTCACCAGCACAAGTTGTGCACTGAAGTCCTAAGCGACTACTGAACCTAGTCTAGGATTCCAGAATTTTAATCCAGACATTTGTGTATTTCTTAGGCTCTTTTCACACTGCAAAAACCACTGTGCTGTGTGACCAAGAAACGTCCTGCATGCAGGTGAGGTAATGGATGTGCAACACCTTGTTTTGTCTGTTTGTTTGCAGGCACAGGGTATTTCACAGCACAAATGACTATAAATGTGTACATTTCCTGAATGCCTTTTTTGTGTGTGTTGGTCTAAAAATATGGTCAATCAAATCAGTCTAAGAAATCTATAGTTTTCCTGCCTCTTTTTGCTTCCTCTGAGGTACTGAATAGCCTATTTTATGATTTCTGTATACTTGGGTGTAATTCGCACCTTTTTCAAATCTGTAGTAAAACATTCCTGACTATAGCTGAGCTGAGAATTACAAAAATTGTTTTTGTTTTCCAGGTTATAGGCCTGCAGAATACTATTTCTTCCCTCATCCTCATACAGCACCCAGACAAATAACACCTTGGAGTCCTAGTCCTATTAAGAACAGAGAATAGTCTCAGAAGCCTGGCTGGTTACTGACTGGCTCAAATTCACCTCAGTCAATTGTAAGTCAGGGTTTTCCCCATGGGCAATTTAGTGCTAGAAGGACACTCTTTGTGGGACATTGATAGACAACTGTCAGTGCACACAAAAATTCCAGCTCCTGCACTTCAAAACTTACCTCACACAAAGTTTTACTTCATTCCTCTCTGCTGAATGTTAGCAGTGATTCAGTAAGGTGTATTGAATATTCCAGCTCCGACATGCATTCCTCACCGAACAGTTATCATGGGTAATATCCTTTCTGGCTGTATTAAACCAGAGATCAAGAACTGAATAACCTCTGGAAAACAGATTATGCTTCTTCTCCTGAAGGTAAATGCTTTGGAACTGCAAGATTTGAAAAATGTGCTTGACAGCAAAGTAGTCATCCTCAAACATGATCTGCCAGTGCAATGAATGCTGTCTCTTGGTTTCCCCATCTTCTCTCGCTCCCCTCTCTCATTGTCATCGTTGGCTGCTTGCTTCTCTCTCCATCCTACACCAGACACTCCATAGAAGGAGGATCTCTTTGTTTTCTGTGCTTGAACAGCCCTTAGAGACATGGGGAAAGGCTGGTCCTCAAAAAAGAACCCTTCCCACATCACAGACAAGAAAACAAGGACAAATACACAGGAAATATCTTGTAAGCATCGCCCTTACACTGAGTGTGCTGTAACCAGTCTGTGGCTGAACACAGGAACACCAGCCTGGCACCTTTTCCAGGCAATGACACTCATGCTGTTTTTTCCTTAGGAAAGAAAAAAAAAAAAAAAAAAAAAAAGAGTAGCTCTTCTACAAATGCACTGGCAAAGACTTTCGGGGAGTAGCAGAGCAGAGAGTGACTCTTAAGAGGTCTTAAGGGGAAGGGGAAGTCCACTGGCCTGGCCTGGACTCTGGCTGGGCGTGGAGTCTGTGAGGGGTGAAGGAAAGGGGTGATGCTCAAGTAGCATTTGACCAAGCCCTTGTCCCTGAGAGACCTCCCTCCAACAGAGCTGTGCTCCTTCTCATGCCTGCTACTGGCTGCCTCCTTCAAAGGCAAGTTTTCATTCTCCCCTCTCCTGCCTCTTCTCCTCTGAGTGTCTGTCCTCTTTCATTAAACTGAGAGTGATGTGTGCCCAGTCTCATGTTAAATTGCAAAGGAGCCTCATCAATAGAGACATATAGGTGAGAGCCTCTGAAGGAATTTCTAGGTGATGGAGATCTCATGAGGATAGCACCCTTCCTCCCAGCAGACAGGCATGTAACAAGGTTCTGAGGGATTAGAAGTAGACAGCACTGCACTCAGCACAACACGAAGCCCTTGGCATGGTCAGGCAGCCAGGTCAGTGGCCAAACTGGCCCCAGGTCCCCGCCCCAAGGTGAGAAGAGCTCAAATGACTTGTCTGTGTCCACATCCCCACCAACCTCAATCCCACACCCCAACAATCCCTCCCTCCACCGTGAGCTCTTGCCCTCCCTCAGCTGCAAGCCCTGCTCTGGATGCACTGAGTGGGCTCATGTGAAACACTACTTTTCTCAGTCAAAATGTGCATTCATTTCCTTTATGAGCAATTTCTCTCTCCCAAGTATAATTTCAAGGATTTTAGACTCTGTTTCTGCAAAGATCTGCATCTCCCACCATTCCCACATTAAAGCTGTTAATACACAGAGAAACCCTCCATCCACCCTATCTTTCCCCTCTCCTAATTCTAGGGTCTTTGTCTTATTATCGTGATGCTACATTTATCTGACCTTTCTTGAATATGCCATCTGCCATGGTAGAAACTTCAAAAAGCATTTAACTCTGTCTGTATCTAATTGCAATTTTCCTCATTGCCCTCCAAATTTAGCACAAGATAATCTGGAAACACTGTGGCTTTCATTTCAGCTGAATCACAAAAGCCAATTATATCAATAGCAATAATTTAATTTTTTTTCCTTTTTTAAGAAATAAAAGATTGGAAACCAGAATGCACCCAAGATTTGAAGAAGAAATGCTTGCACTCCCTGTGGGTTTAAATACTAGTTGACTCTATATTATAATTTTACCCACTCTATACGTTTAGGCATCAACCCCAGATTCTCCGAACTGTGTTTTGTTCTCCCCCAGCCCACTGAGGTACACAATGGTCACAGTGAGTTGCCTTTTTTTTGGTCTCCCTGAGCAGCAATATCCTCAAAGAATTCCAGCCAGTTAATGAGGCATGCCCTTCCCTTCCTGAAACCATATTAGATATCCTTAATTAGGCCATGATTTTCTAACTGTTCCTCCCTTAGTATCTCAAAAGAGAAGCTGAAGACTTTCAACTGCATGGATCTGCAGCTTCCCGGTGCATCCCCAGGCCCTTTATAAAAATAGAAAAAGAGATCACATTACCTCCCCCTCAACCCGAAGATATCTTTCCCCTGAAGGAAGCAAACTTGTAAAAATAGCAACTGCAGTTTCTCTGGTTTCCCAAACAGAGCAATATTAGCCTGAATAGACATGTATTTTTCTTTTCTCAGCAGTATGAGTCTTAGAAAGGTTAGAAATGTGTTTCAGATGAGCCTGAGAAAGCAAGGTAGGACACTCCCCTGCTCATCCACAGATCATCTTTCTATGTTTATTCTGTTCACCTGAAACTTTACAAGATAATTTTATGGTTTTCTAAGATAGAAGTTTCTTCTGTTTTTCTTGGTTAAGGTTCTCAGTGCTAACCAGAACTGAAACATACCTCTTCAGATCATGCAAAATTTGTGCTTGCACTGAAAATACCAGAAGCTTCTGGAATTTGTCATTTTCATTTTTCTAAAGATTAGCCCAACACAAATGCTTGAAAGTCTCATGATTTGGACAAGCTGAGTTTAGAAGTGAGGTTTGAAAACCATGGCCTAACTGATAGATTCCACTCAAACAAAATGATCGCAGTTTAGTCTTTTGATCCTCTCCTGGAATAAGACCAAATCTGGTCCTTCCCTAGCTGCAGTTACAGTACTGCCTATGCCTTCCCTATCACTCCTAAAAAAACCCCTGATTTTCATGTTTTCCAACATGGTATACAACTTCTTATAAAGATCACTCCTTGCCTCACCCTATCACTACACATTTTAGTGATGATGGAGCATCTCTTCCAATACACACGGTTTTCTCCTCTTATTTTCTTGATTAAGGTATTTTTTTATTTTTTTTTCACTTGGTGGAACTAAAGGCAAATGCATCATTAATTCCATCCAGACCAGCTCCAAAGTGAGAAAAAACCTGAAGCCCAAATGTGGTAGATGTGTGCAGGACCCAAATGGAGCCCAAGTCCCCCCAAGGTGTGGAAGCTATTTCGTCTGCCTGCAAAACTTTACAGGCTCCACAGCAGTTGCAGAAATTAACATCTGGCACCCAGAGAAGGCCACACAGGTCCATGGGACTGGGGATTTGGAGGTGTGAAAGTCAGTGCTAGCAGCTCCAATAAGATGCTGCAGAGGGGGGAGGCTGAGCTCAACACAGACCGTGATACTCAGAGAAGAGTTGGAAGCAGGATAGCTGCTTCAGGGGCAGGGCAGGGCTTCTGCCAAAATCTGCTTCCTGTTTACTGATGACTAATACTATTTTATTCAAATCACAGCAGTAGGATGGAAAGAGTAATTTCTGAGACCAATAACTGTACCATAAAAAATATTGCCACAGAGAGCTACAGATTTTGCCGGTAGGTGACAATATTGACATGGAGAAAATCTTGAGTGTGTCTCAGCTGAGCAAATGTTTGATCTCAGGGGCAGGAGTTACTTCCACTACTTAGAAAAACTGAAGAATTTATTTAGTCTCCAAAAGGCTGTGCAAATACCCTTGATCTCATGTAGCACTGGTGATTGTCCTGCTTCAAGTGAAAAGGGAGATGAGAAATACCCAGAGCTTTCAGCATTTCAGCATGGACCTCTCAAGTTCAAGAAGAGTTCTACAATCTGATAGGATTACTAGGTAACCTTAAAATACATATAAAAAAATCTAGCTAGTAATTGTTTGTACAATGATGATCCACTGAAAAAAAAATCTGATCTGCGACCTTTCAGTAATAAGCAGTGTGTCTGAAGCCTCTGAATATATATATACCAGAATTAAAGGCAGAGAAAAACATGTGACTATTTCTGTAGGAGACATTCACATTTGTCCCTATTTCTTGCAAGCACTGCCAACAAAAATATCTTTCAATTATATTTGCACAAAAAGAATGTTTTCCACCATGGCACTTCTTCAGATCAGTTTGGGAGAAATTTAAACACTTTCTTTAAATAAAATATATCTCATCTCCAACTTGCTTCTTCATTTCTTCTTTAGCTGGAGTCAATGCTTGGCTTATCTTCTTATCTCTGTGGCTAATAACAATTCATGCTTTTCTTTAGGAAAGTATAGACAGGACATGATTTAAAAACACAGCGCAGTCAAAGCATTCCAGTTTTACCTCAAGGTGAATTCATACAGGCCAATGTCAAACCTGCGTACAAACCTGACCCTGGGTAAGGTGAAGAGCCTTTTCTGGGCGTACATGCTGTGTGTCTGAGTGGTGCAGTGTGCCCACTTCTGTGAGCCTGCCTGTCCTCCAGCTTGCTATTCAGTCCAATGAACTGCAGTCCATTGCAGAGGAATTTCCCTGAGTTTCATGTCAGAGAAAGCCCCCTGCCAATATCTGGAGGTTTCAGGTAGGTGTGCGCAGCTGGGGCTGGTACTTGGTCCTCATAGTTGTAGCCCCACATCCATTGCTGGAGTTTCATTGCCATTTCAGGATGGTTGGGTGCAGATCATCTCCTCTTCACTGCTTAGGTTTGACTGTGACTCGGGGGAAGCTTTTCTACTCCCTTTTGTGTGTTACACTTTAACTTTTGTCATTGTTCATTCTCCTTTTACTACCGTGGAAGGACGTTTTTTTCACTTCAGTATTTGCTCATGTCAGAAGCAGATAATGCTGTGGGAGGCTGTGGGAGGCAGGACTCGTCCTCAGAGGTCACTCCTCTTTTCAGGGAGGGGGCATTATTGTCTCACCTTCCTCCTTGAATTCAGCATCCCTGCTGTGCAGAGTAATGCTGACTGTCAGTTCTGCCTGCCCTCCCGCTCGCCTCTCTGCCATCACTGCTTCTGCTCGTTGCTTTCGTCCTCTTAGGGAGAACATCAGAGGTCAAAGAGATCTTTAATACTAAATTCAAAGTGGGGCTTTACTTTGGTACACCACTGGTGGGCCAGCTGGCCACCCTGAGCTTACTACAGACATGAAGCCTGATGGCCCTGTCCATTCACACATTAAATCTGACTACCTGGATCTACTTCATTTCCTCAGTACTTGTGGATTTACCATCACAAGACTTCACAACATTAAGGAAAGACTATTCCCTTTTTTCACAAACAAAAACTGAGAATCATCATTCAAATACCTTAGAAATTGGGTTTACTTTATCTTACTGAATTTTACTGTACCATTTCTAAATGGGAAACCCCAAAGGCACGTATTGATTCAACCCTGTCTGAATACGGCCCTAGTTCAATTTACCCAATTATAAATTAACTGATAGAAGAGCACAAATAGGAGTCAAGTCTTCACACCACTTCCTTCCCATCCCACTCTTTCTCTTCACTTCAGCTGTTATAAATTTTGCAAGAACAGAAGGAGTAAAAATTAACCACCTTAGAGGAGTCACTGTGGCATGTAACAGGGCACTCTCTGCTGGAGCCCTGAAAATCCCATAAGCCGTTCATTAAGTGGGAGTGAAGGTATTCCTGTGATAAGCATTTATGAAAAACACACCCTCAGAATCAAGTTGGAAAAAGAACTATGCTTTCCTTCCTGTTCCTCTCTGGAAATACAAATGTCTCCTTTGATATGTCACAGGCATTTCCTTGAAAAAATTAAGTGGGAGTGAGGAATTCCCAGAAATATTTCACTTCAAATCAAAAATGTACCTGAACACATAGCTTTCTAAAGGCAGTTTGTACCATGAAACACAGTTGAATTCTAGACCACAGAGCCATCTGAATATTGGATCAAATCTGTTTTTTTCTCCTGAGTTTACTGGTGATTCAGAAACTCAAACAAGTACGCTTAAAAAGTGTTTGTTTAAAAACAAAAAAATAGAGATCCTTTAATTCAAGTGTTATTAATATTATAATTAAAACCTTATGCAAAATTTTGAAAGCAAGATGAATCCTTCTAGGAAATTACCCAACAGAAGTAAGTCCATGGGAATTCAAATACCAAGGGTTAGAATGCAGATTGGGGCTGAGGTGAAGGTTTCTCTCATTGTTGCCAACCCTTTCATGATGTGAAGACATCAGTACGAGATACCTAAACACAAAAAGACATCACTAGAGTTTATCCAGCCAAAGTATAGCACCTGTAAGGACCTAAGGATGCAGGATGTCTGTGCAACCATCTGATTACAGAGACAAGTCTACACAATTTATTTCACTCTAGGGCTTACAGTGTCACTGCTGTTGCACAATTGACCCTTATACCTGTAAAGATAACCTTCTAGGGGAGAAGCCACACAAAATAAAACAGAAGCTACACCAAATCAGTCAGCTTGCCACACAAAAAGGAACGCTTGTGCCTGCAAATACAGTGGCTAAAGCTTGAAATGTGTCTGAGGTTTACTCTTCCTCGCAACAGAGCCCTTACGCTCTTGCTGCCGCTCAGTTCCCACAGGGGTCCCATGTAGTTTTGCAGCCTGAGACTCACTATTTTTCAGTCTGTGGTTGTTGAGACTCTGAAAACAACAAGAGCCACTGAAGAAAATGGCAACTGCCTCCCCTATGATTTTACAGCATCTTGTTTTATTGAAATTCCCTAACTTGAGAAACACTGTAAAAGTAATTTTGTCTATAGCTGGAACCACAAATGCTCAAAATCAGAGTAACAGACTTATAAAACCAGACTCTGTAATTTTACATTTCGTTATAATATAAATTGGCCGATGTAAGAAGTGGACCAAATTTTGCTTTCTGTGGAGAAGGTTGAAATTCTTAGGAATCCATATGCAGAAATAATACAAGAAGATAATTCTGTAGATTAATTAAAAATAAACCTTCTGAAATGTTCCTGTTTTCTTTTTAACTGCAGATCTTTCCAGATAGATGATATCCATCCATAATACAGCTAATCTTATGTTGTTATTTTAATTATAAAAATAAAACACCAACGGTTAGCCTCTGACTCCCTTGGTATAAAATCCAAAGAACAAAAGAAACAAGCCATTGAAGTAATCCTTTTTCCTCTTTTGTGTTTGAAACTTCCTCCAGTTACATACACAATGACCAAAGGAATTGCTTCTCATTTACACTTTTTCTCTCTGCAAACCATAAAGCACCATTTAATTGATTCAAAAGGTGGGTAAGGATTAGCAGAATCAAAGTCACATGGGAAGGGAAGATATTTTTAAAGACTTCCAGTCTTTAATACAGAGAAGAGGTTAATGCAAACACAATTAAACTCTTTTGATGCAAAGGAAGCAAATACTCATATTGTGATTTGCAAAAGAATGAGTCGAGAAATGAAGACAATCAAGCTATGTCATGTTTTAGCTCACTGTAAAGTCCGGGCTTTAAACTCCTTCCTTTCAGGCAGACAAACAGTGAGAGCTCTGTTCTGTTTTCAAGGGATGGATGCTATCACTTAGACAAGATCCTAACTCCCAGTGGGTGATAAAAGCTTATCACCCCTGTGAACAGCACAGTCCAGTAACTGGTGGGCGCCTCTATCTTGCAGCTCCAGCTGCTGGCTTCCTCTGCCTTGAAGTAAGGGAAACATAAATAAAACAATCACCATATGGATATTGCATTATGTAAATGGCAGTGGCTGTAAGAAATGCAGTTTCATACGGTATTGGCAGAGAACTGAGTATATCACCAGCATTTCAAGGCTGGTTGAGCTGAGAGAAACATTTGTCAGGCACATTCCTCCACTGGTAAAGCAGAACTGAGCATTATCTTCAGGACACAGTATTCCTGGTTAGTTGACATGGGGACCCTGTTGGGAACTAATAATCAGTGGCTGAAGACAGATGGCTCAAACAAGCTGCCTTAAATGAGCAAGACCTGGTATCAGCAGAAGAGTGTGGTACACCTCGTTTCTAACTGCATTCCATGTAGCATCACCATCCAGGTTGCTCATGCAGCAAATGGTGGTTTGGGACAAAGACCTCCAGAAAACATCACCCTGGGCCTGATTCTTTTGTCTAGTTAAAATCAGCAATGATAGCACTGAAAGCTGAAACACAGGGATGCAGTGTGACTCCTGGATTGCAGAGAGAGGGATTTCTATGTTGTGCTTTAGCATTAAAGAAGGCCTTCATAAGCTTTTCTTCAGACTGTGCTGTGCTGGGGTTAATTTCTTGCTCATGTCCATTTCCAGCCATAGTCTGTTATTCAGTTAAACCAATGCAAATCAGGAGCAGCCCTAGATGAAGTTAATGAGATTTCTCCTGCCTAGTAGGGGTCCATGTGCCAGCAGATTTCATCCCTCTTTGGTCAGTGTTCATTACTGTAAGCAGGGCGTTGCTCAGCTCTAGATGGAGAGCCAGGACCAGGCTGATTTACAAGGTAGTCACCAAAGTGCAACATGAGCAACTCCTCTGAAGGAGAGACAAGAACAGAAGTCAAGACCTTATACAATTTTTAATGGTTACAGCATTGGCCTTGAACCGTTGCTGAGTGCCTGGAAGCAGTTTGAGGTTTAGGAATCTAGCATGGGACTGCAGCTGAACATCAGTGCCAAATCTCAGACTGATAGCAGCAGCAACCCTGCATTCTCCTTTCTTTACACTTCTTCAAAAGGTCTCTGTGACATGTGCATTTACTTTTTCTGCATGCACCCAGCCCTCTCCCAGCCTGGACTTATGCCCTGCAGGGTCAGGGCTGTCCCCAGCCCAGGGCTCTGGTCCACGGGACATGTTCAGAGGGTTACCAGCACATTCTCAGACGTAAATGGCTGATCAATTTTAAATTCTATTCTTTAGCTTAAAACCAGGGAAGTGCAGAGCCCTATGCCTATCACACGACCCAGCCCTTCATCTTGGTGCCAGGGTCTCAGCACAGGTGTGATTTTCAACCTTAAACAGCTCAAGAGACTTCATTTAAATAAGCCAACAGTCTGAGTTCCCTTTAATCTCTGAGATAGGGGATTTTTTTTCTTGCATGTTCTGTGGTTGTAAGAATGAAAAATGAGTGGTCAGACCAGTAGTTTGCAGTTATATTGGCTGTTTCCTTTTCCAAAGATAATGATTTTTTTTTTACTCAATGAGTTGGTTTTCTTAATGACATGCAGTGAGGTTTTGTTTTTTTCTTTTTTTTTTTTCTTTAACTTTCGTTGTTAATAATAACTCTGGAGTGGTCTTAAAGCAGTGCACACAGTTTTACAGAAGTGTGAATGCTCTGCTGAGAACCCCACGCAAATAGACCACAACCCCTGGGAGAGACACACAAGCCTTAAAACCGACAGAGTAAAATGAGTAAACTCACACAGTCCGAAACAACAATTGTTCATTATTCTTTTATTATGCTTAAGTAGAGGAACCTTTGTCAAAGAAGTAGACTTAGAAAAGCTCCTGCCAGATCGGTGTATTTAAGAAAGCCATCCCAATCATTCAGTGCAGGAAGTTAATTCCACATCCCAGGGAAACTACCTTCTGATAACGTGAGGAAGTACACAGAAATAGTGGCAATCATTCAGGGATTTCATAAATAAATTATTTTCTCAGGTCCTTCCCATGGGTTACAAGCCAATGCTACTAAAAATAGTAATTTTGCCCATTATGAGTGATTTATGAATATTTACTTTCCTCTCTAATAAAGTCAGATGCTAACAAGGTTGAGATCAGCGGCAGAAACAAAGCCTCAGCTGTGAGTACAATCCTAAAGCCTATTGTTCTTTGCAGTGGATGTGTTGTCCTGAAGACTGAGGGTAGAAGGAAAAAAATCCTTTGATCCTCAGGATCACATCCTCCTAACACAGTAATACAATGATTCCTTTAATAAATCCCTAGAAGATATGGAGTCTTCATCCATCCAAATCCTTATAGGGCACCTCAACACAGGGCATGGAGACAGGCCTCTGTGATCAGTCTCTTGCATTGCACCTGTCCAAGGATGTTTGGGATGCAACTTCTAGAAATGAAAATATGAACTCAGAAAAATATTTCACATCTGAAAGTATTTTCTGGTTGTTGGGACTGATTGTTTCTGTGTTCACAGTTTATATTTTCAATATCCCCTTTTTGTCGACAGAAGATAGAAACAACTTTTGCAGAGAAGGTTGAACCTTTCTGCTCACCAAACTTTGTCTAGGTCTGTGTGCCTGCATCTGGCTAGATTTATGGGGTCACATAATTATGGAAACAGATCGCTTTTCTCAATGATATTGCATCCTCCTCTCTTCCATGGATCACCTCTAGCTTCAACTTAATCAGATCAAGAGGTTTTTTTGCCTCCAGTCCTTACACGGGTCATTATCTTGGAACATCACCCTGCCCTTTGGATTAATATTTGCAAGACGCATATAGTTTACATAATTTTCTGCAGTATGCATAGATCCTTTGAGGTGATGTCTGTCCAGGGATTTGACATTTAGCATTTCTTGATACACTCACAAGAAGGGCCACGTTCTTCCTACACAGGCCTTTTTTCCTCTTGCCAACGTTTGCACTTTCTCTTCCATAAATAAGAATATGGTTCCTGGATTACTCACAAGGTATGTCTCAGCTGTAGTCATTACTCCTCACACAGATACAGAGCACAGAATTAATTTCAGGATTCAGACTGGTCTGAGCAGAAGAAATACTCATTACAATATCTTCGTCACTCAGAGTATGTGGTCTTACTTAGGCTAACCCAGAGATGCCAGCATGGTAGAGCACAGAAACATGGAGTTTCCTGAAGCACTCATTACAAATTCTGTCTTACAAGACATCCACAAATTTTGGGTGCTCTTGTCTTAGACACAATAAGCACAGAATATTTTTATCCCTGATCTTTGCAGGAAATGGAAGAACATGATGGTCACATAAAGACTGGAATTCACCACCATGACTGCTGGAAGGACCCATAATTCTCAACCTTGATATTTAGCATTATTTCCATTTTTGAATCCCTTAGCAGTTGCAGTGCTTCAGTGTGCTTTTCAACATCAGGAAGAATTTCCAGAAAACTTCATTATTGCCACAGACTGCTGAGCATACAAAACCCTGCAGTTACTACTTCAGAGTCTGATAAGGGACCTCTTATTTTTATTCATTGGTAGAAGGATGAATTAAAACAACCAGTGAATTTCTTCCCATACATAGGTCTCAAAGCCAACTGAATATTTTAATTCTTTATGTGACTAGGCCAGTGTATGAAACCTTGAGTAGCAAATAGCAGACAATTAGGGAACAATTATTCATTCTTTCCCCTAAAATGAGAACTAGAAGGCACGCAATAAGTTAACAGGTAGAGGATTTAGTCCAAAAGGAAGTATTTTTTATGTGATGCAGATCTGAACAAATGGAACCCATTGCTACAGGATGTTGTAGGTACCAGGAGTTTAGATGAATTGAAAAAACAATTAGACCAAGTTATTGAATGAAAAACCATTGGTGACTATGAAAAATAAATAGACACTTCCTTTACTCCAAGCTGATGGAAGGGCATGCTGGGGTAAGTGAAACTGGAGGCTTGATTAATTTTTATAACTCATCATTAAACATTTACATCAAATCAATGTCAGACACAGAAATCCTGGAATACCTGGATCATGATTCTGGAGCTGGTCTTGCATTTCTGTGTTTAAAAGGCATTACTTTTCCTCAACTTCTGTCAATACTAATTTCTTCTTGAAGTAATTCTGCTAGCACTTGTCTTCAAAACAAGGAATGACTCATTTAGTAGGCAATAGTTTCCATTTGTTTCTTCTGTGCTGTAGCAGTCTCTTTTTTGTCAGAAGTGGCTACCATGTTTACTTAGATATGAGTAGATCTTTTATATTTGTGTCATGCCAGTATCTATGGAATAACTAATTATACAAAATATTGCTGCGCTTCATACTTTCATTAATATAGAATGGTTTGCAATGAAAGAGACCTCTAAATGTCACCTAGTCCAACCCCACTGCCATAAGCAGAACATCTTGAACCCAATCAGGTTGCTCAGAGTTCCATCCTGACCTTGAATGCTTCCAGGGACAGGACACCTACCAGCATTCCGGGCAACTTGTTCCAGTTTTTATACACTTTTCCTTGTGTCCTTCTGATATTAAACTGCCTTTTTCCACTACTTGAAGAATACCAGGGTGTTCATTATTGCAATTTCTCCTAAATGGTCTCATGTGAGCACCTCACGAAATCACTGTGTGTGAAAGACCAACAGGCAATTCCTTCCAGGCAGCCTTGTGTGCTTTAGCACTTCTCGTTGCTTTGGGCCATTGCCCAAAAGTAAAAGCTGTTCATAACATGAAGCCTCTACACTTGAAATCTCTCCTCAAAGGAGGATATCTTTTCCCTTTATCTTTCAAATCTGTTTCAGCAGCCTGGAAGAGATCGAAAGATGCAGTGGAAAAGAAAAATGTGTGATAATTGTGGCCACAAATTCCCACCACCTAGGCCCTGGTAAATATAAAGCTCACCATTCTTCTAGTATAACTCCAGAAACGCTGTTATTCATTTGGGGAACCCTCCTGGAAAAATCTCCTTCTGAACCTTTTTTTTGTTCAAAACCCAATAATAATTCAGAGCAAGCATCAAATTTACAGGTTTACCTAGTGAAAGCACATACAGTTAAAGATTAGATCAAATGAGGATAAACTACATAGATACAGAAGACAATTGCTAATTGGCTGTTGGTGAAGGTAATTTTTTTTTCTTAAAGGAGAAAGTATGAAGAACAAAAGATCCACACAGCATTTTAGACTTAGGGCCTCAGCCTGTAGCTACATCCCTTCTCCAGACAGTGTAATCTTCCTGAGGATCTCCCTGGAGAGCTGGGAACAAGTCAGCGGTGCCCATAGTCACTGGGAGCAGCCCATAAATGCTGATGTAACTCTAGAGCTGGTTGCTCTGCACAGGTGCAAATTTTGCCCTTGGCAAATATAAGCAACGTAAGTGTCACAGAAGCAATGACTTCCGTGACCTCTCTCAGATGATTTGCATCTGCAAAGAGACAGTTTTGGAAATAGAACGGTTTTGTCTCAATGTCTCCAAAATAAAATTATTTGACTCTTTGATTCAAATTGACTTTTAATTCTGAAACCTCATTCATTATTCAGCTATTAAAATTCTGGGGTTTTTTTATTATTATTATTTTTTAAAGGTTAGACTCCAGAAACATTTTTTTTCTTTTAATTTTGGTCCAACTCTTACTTAAGAGCAAATTGCCAGAAAGGAATCCATCAAACTGAGTTATTAACAGTTGTGTCAGAGTGAAACAAGGGGAAGCTTAACACAGAAGGTGTTGCCCACAAAATTTCCAGAGCTTTGCTCAAAACAGGAGGGCCTTTTTTGCTATTTTGGAGCTATTCTTTAAATGTGTGGACAGCAATACTGACATATAAGGAATTTGCAGCCAAAGCCACAAAGAGAGCTGTGAGCCTGCAGAATTCTGTCCCAGGGACCTCACTGTAGTATTGGGCCTTTGATATCCATGGAAATGTGGATTCTCAGGAATTGTAAGTAACCCTGCAGGCAAATTTATCTTACAGCACTTGGGAAAAATAAAAGGCATCCAGCATGAGATCATCAGTTCCTACTGGGGGAACAATTGATAAAATGTGGTTTAAAGAGGCAGAATTCATGTGAAATCCCTCTACATCTGGAGCTTACTTCTCATGTTACTGGAGCCCCAAATGTTCGGAGTAGTGAGCCATTAGTGACTGAAGGAGCAGCAAAACATCTGTATAATGCATGAAATGTCTGGAAGTGTCTGACTCTCTGGGAATCAGCTGAAGCTTTCAATTGATGCTTTAATGGTGGTAATTGAAGTTTGCAGCACTGGCATATACTAGATCAGTAATTAGATGGATTACAATCTTTCTTGTTTGGCAGCATTCCTTAAACAAGCTTCAGCTTTTCATATAGTCAACACTCTAGCAGAGATAAATGTCACATCAGTTCAGAGCAAAAAGTAATTTAAGGAAAGAGTCAAATTTATCTTCACTGAGTACCAAACAGGAGATATTTCAAAGACAGGACAATGGCCCTTTCTATTTTAAAAGAATGGCCCATTTCTCCCATAGAAAGGCTATCTTGTGAAGGGGAATCTGTGGGTGTGCCTTTCCCGAAATCACTGAAGCTAAACCTGCTTATAATATTTCAGTATTCTGTCTATGTATTAATGAATGGATGAAATTCTGGCATATAGAATTGTGTAGGGAAAGGAAAAAAGGGAGAATTCCAAGGGAGAAAATATATTGCCTATCACTTAGCAAGACAGAATTTGTCACTGTTATTGGTAACCAAATGGCCAATGAGAAAATGAAGCCATGAGAAAAAGCTTTATGCTGGGATTATTTGAAGTGAAGTCAAATTAAGGCAGTGGAGACCCTGAAACAGCCTGCATACATAGGGAAATGGGAGACATGTTTTTCAGTCACTTACTTCCAAACCTTGCTTCTGTAAATCATTTTCACTCTTAGCCTTAGAACAGCAGCCTCTAGCTTGTGCTTGCTTTAAAGCTCCTGACAAATGTGCTACATTTACCTACCTTATTTCACTGGTGCCCTTTGCAATTTCAGAAGCAAGATCTTGAAACAGGCTCTGTTTCCTAGAGTTCGTATCTAGATTTTCTCCTACCTGGAGATGTTTCAGTTGCATGATATAAAAAATTCTAAATATCAGTGGACTGGTTCACCTAAGGAACTGAGCAGCCTGGGCAAATCCTCATCCCTGTGTCCTGGGAACTGGCCTGCATGGTTGTGTCACCACTGTGATGAAGGCAGACCTCCAAAGCAGAGCAGACAGGTACAGTTGATCTTGTGATCATACTACTGACTCAGTTTCCTCTACAGTTTTGCATGTCCCTTCACCTCCTTCCTTCCTCATTCAACAAAGGGATAATGTTGATGTCCTTGCTATCCTACGAGAGCCAAAATATTTCATGTCTGGGGCAAATCAGACTGGCATAATTCCAATGGCCAAAAGGGATTGAGAAAGGAACTGTACATCCTCTCTCAGGTTTTATTCATGGACTTCCAATCATGTGCACTACATCTGGAGGAAACTTAGTAGTTGCCACCATCATTAGTCCCTTTTTACAGATTTTGCATCATGCTTGATTCCCCCACAACTGAACAGTTTTGCAGTACAACTTCTCCCCAAACTTTTGTCTTGAAATCTTGAAACAAGAACAGCCTGTGACCTCCCTGTGTGAGATGGTGAGCCTGAATCACTGAGGCATTGACCTAGTAACCACTGCCATAACTGAAGGACCCTACAGCAAGTAATAGCCATGATCTCATCCAGTGTTCAGCACAGGTTCCCAAGAAAAAATATCACACAGGACATACTTAGTTTTCCCTTTAATTTTCAAGGTGCATAGATATTTAACTGCTCAGAATAAATAAACAGAATAACTGACAGAGACTGTTTCTGACTGTAGTAAATCACTCTCTATGGGCTGTATTTTGAACTTTGCCATGAGCTGCTGTCTGATCTTGGGAAAGTCCCTTGACGGCTATTTCCAGGCTGAAAACCATCTACATGAAGGTGACAATACCTTACTCAGCAGATCTACTTTCCTAAGTAGCCATAGTGTCTTTCTTCTATTTAAAAAAAAAAAAAAAAAAAAGGCAAATAAATTCAAGGTCTGTTGTTTTTTGGTATATTTTTTCCAAAGAGCTGAGCCCAGCTGTAGGTTGTCCTCTGCTTGCTCAACAGAAAAAAAAAATAGTTGTGTCCCTGCAATCTCAACACCACAGGCAGTTCAAGCAAGGTCCCTGTGGGCTTGCTGGTTTGCACAATGTCCTGTGCAAAACATGCTAGTATTTCCAAGAATGAATAAATGTAAACTGATTTTGATGAAAGACTGTAGCACCTCTAAACATCAGGGCAGTAGTTTACCAGAAATAGCATTCTGTAAGAACATTTGGGCATAAAACATATTAACTACTTTTAAGGCTGAGTTTAATCAGTTCATAAAAGGGATTATATAATGTGATTGCCTACACACAAGAGACCCTTTTCAAGCCTGCACTCCTTAACTGCACAATATATCTTAAGGCTAAGAGATCAATCAATGGTAAGGACCGTTCGGAGATTTGACCATGTGTGAGAAGTGTAGTTGAAATGAAAGCGCTTTAGCTGTACATTCCTTCTTGTCCTACAACACATTTAGTAATGTAGCATTTAGAAGGATTATGACAAATTGGTAGTTTAATGATAGGGCAGGGATATCCTGGGTGAAAGAAAACTGGATAATGCTGCTGGTAAGACAATTAGCTGGAGATTGCTGGAGATTGCTGGAGTGCCGCAATCCTGATGCATTTTGGAGATCTCCAATCCAATACATTGCAAAAGGAGAACTTCAGTGGAGGTGTAAAATGAAACATTGAACCATAACAAGATGCTTTCTGAGAAGCAAGCACCAGGGATGTCAGACAAACCCTCCCACAATGGACTTGCAGGATCATCCCCACATTCAGCTGATAAAACCTGATTGTCACCTGATGGTTTCCACATGCCTCTGCCATTTTTGAACCAGTCATGAAGAGCGACATCAGGATCTAACTTAAAGCAATGGGACTTATCAACTGGTACTCAGTGCCATGTAAATTTTGACTATAGCTACACTATTTTGAGACCAGCACTGTCTCTGAAAGCAGCAGAGGCACATGTACTTGGCACCATGCCTGCACTAATAAATGATGACTTGGGTGGTTAAGGTCTGGATCTCTCAACATCTACTGCATAGTTTATGTGCAAAATCCACCCATGAATAATGATGGATTGGTTGTATTGCTACTTCTTTTGCAACTTCTTTTCCCACATGCACTGTATCAAACCAGTGGCCACACACACCTACAGGAACTGAATTCCCCACGTGAAGCCAAGATAGAAAAGCAAAGGTTTCAGGAATTACTACTGTCTGATGTAGAGGAGTTGCCAACAGCTTTCATTCACCCGTTCATAGTCATCTCTTGCTAAACTTTACAACCCCCTCATCAATGCCTTGAAAGTGTAGTTCACAAGCACACTTTCCTCCTTCTCCAGGATGGACCTTTGAGCAACACAATTTGGGAAAGATCATTTCAAAGTTCCTTCACAAAATATATAATCTCATTATCCTGGAACATGTCTTGTGATTGTTCAAGATGAGAGTGAATACCTGCAGTATACAAAAGGTGCTAGGTATGAAGAGTTGGAACAACTCATGCATCAAGTGTGTAGCTTAGACTGGATGCTTAATGGTTACCATTGCCCCTTGACTTGGGGGATCAGGCACACATGAGATATATAGGTTGATAATCATCTTTTGCTGAACTTTTATATGGAAAACCATTATAAAGCATTTTCTCCAAAGCACTCAGCTTCCAAAGCCTCACTTAAGTGGCATAAAAACTGTATAGACTGCACATACCCTAGAGGTCAGCTCTGCAGCCTTTGGAGGTCTGTAAATGGCATGGAAGTGATACCACATGATTGCAGAAGAGCAGATGATGCTCCCTGTGGAACCATTGCAAATTGGCTCTAATTATCTGCTGAAGGCTGGAGGTCAGACTACTGGAACCCCATTGCAGCATTATACTTTCTTTATATTAAACAGAAATGTGCTGTAACAGTTCTATTTTCCCTCAGACCTTGCTTCACACCATCTCATAAGTAACAGGATTGAAACTTACATATACATGCATATAGGAGTTGGAATTCCACTATCCTTGTGGTTCCCTTTCAACTCAGGAGTCTATGATCCTTTGTATATTTTATATATATATATATAATTTTAAATGGGCCTGTGACATTTCTTTGTGAATACGATGATATCCATGAACCTTATCCATGCACAGATATGAGTGTGATCAAGGCAGGACAGAAAACACAGAATGATAATTTTAACATTAGTTCAAACAAGATGAAGGGAAAAAAATAGTAACAATCTGTGGACTATTTTCAACCTGACACAATTTTATTCATTGCTGTCTATGGAATTTAAGTGGAGAAGGTCACTCACACAGCAAGAAACTAATCACTATGGGCAGAACTCATTTTTTCTGAGATTAGCCATCTAAGAGGCAAACATCTAACCTAAGGCAGTTTTCTAGGCTCCAGTACTCAACAGAGAGAGAAGACAACACCCATGGGCAGCATCACTGGCCCTCTGAAGACAACTCTTTTTGCTAATACAGAGGGAGGTCGCATTAGTTACTAGTTTACTTAAAATGCTCAGCTTTTATGCAGTTGAGGTTGCAAGAAACAAAACTCCCTTCAAATGTTTATAACCTGCAATATTCAAGAGTCATGTGTAGCATGCGATTTTGACTGATATTGTCTGATAATTTTTTTTTTCAAGATTAGAATATACTAGATCATAATGAAGTGAAGATAATCACTTTTGTGGTTCCCTGAATTACACACAGAGTTTGGGTGCATTTTCCCTTCATCTGTAAGAAAACTATGGGTCATTAATGAATTAGAAAGGGGGAACCAGTACTGAATTTCAACAGGATGTTCATCAATACATGGCAGTGCAGTGGCTGAGAAGCATCTATTGTTTGGTATAAGTCCTGCTTAACAGACAGAGTAAGAGCCATAAAGCAAGTGGGCACTCCTGGAGTATTGTATCCTCAGAAGTGTGATGGAAAAGCAGTGACTGGTTCACTGCACCATTGTTCAAAGATTAAGACAAACAGAACAAAAAAGCAGCAAGGTCATCCAGTCCATCACAGGAGACACACTTTCCACAGTGTGTTTCTGAATGTTTTGTCCGATCTTGTTTTAAAAGTCTTGCACTGTGGGGGCTACAGTAGTTCTTTAGGGAGCTTGTACTAGTCTAATTTTGGCATTTGTCCTCTAGTTGCCCTGTTACTCTTTTCATAGTATTATTATGTTGCTATGTTCAGCTCCTGAATATTTTCAATAAGTTTTCCTTCAAATTTGTGGTTTTCAGATGCTTATACACAAACTTCACTATGTCATCTTACAGATCATATTTCAAAACTTTGCTGCTTAGAAACAGTAAAGTCAAAAAAGTCTAGATGCAAGGTTCAAGATGTGAATTCAAACTCTTGTGAATATCACAGATACATGGATTTCTATTCTGTACAAGTATCAAAAGCTTCTTCCTATTCATGAAGCTACACACAGAAAGACAGTTTCTCAGGTGCCTCCAGCTATGGAAACCTTTTAAGATTTATCTGACCTCGCTAGTTCCTAGCACTCAGGATATGTTTTTCTTAACTTGGCCTCACACTTTCTTGAAGGTCTTTCTGTTTGCCAGCACTGTTTTGACATAACAAGTGTCCAGCACTGAATATTTTGTCATAGGTATAGTTATGGAAAGCAGAAGCTTCGGTTTCCATGAGCATCACTAATGTTTCTGTAGCACCTAGAGGCTCTGATGCCATTGTGCAACATGTTGCAAATTAAAAACATAGTCCTTGTCTTATAATTAGATTATTCATTTGTGCAAGGGAGCCTAATACAGCGTATCATGCTCCTTTTCATTAACCCATTGATGACTTCCTCAATCTGACTGCATTTCCTCATCAGGCATCAATTATCTCAATTTTTTCAATTGAGAAACACACAAGGTTTGATCCATTTTTCAATACTAATTTAAAGGAAATGGCATCAATATGCTTGCTCTTAACAAGCAAAACATTCCATGAAAGTGAAGGTTTTTGTTAAAACTACTCCTACAGTTAAAAACAGAGACAATATTTGATGCAGGGGGGAGGGCAGAAGCTGTTTTTCATTAATAAAATCAAGTTAATTCTAAGTGGAAACAAGGGAAAGCAAGCCTGAGGAAGGTAGACTGAGAGGGCTTTTAAGTATCAAAATATAATGAAAAAGAAATAGAAATGCAAGTTGAGTAATTAAAACATAACATTTTTAATTTAAGGCTTGAGCTAGTCTCAATATATTTAATACAAATCCCACTGCCCTAAATGTTCTAAATTATGAGAAATTTGCCACCAGTAGGGAAAATAATCATAAGAGGAAGTACACTGTAGGTTTAGAAATTCCCACACCCACATATTCTTCCTCTGTCCCTCCACTTCATTTGTGTCTGTCATTTTTCTCATAGAGTTTAATTTATTTTGTTTTCTTCATTTGTATCTGGTCATGATCTTGGCTGGGGTAAATTTCATGTTTAGGATTCACTGCCCCTGTGTTGAGAGTAAATGTGTTCCACTGAGAAGCTCACTAGGATAAAGTTGACCAGTGCTAAACTAATGCTAAATCCATCAGCTCTTCTTATGAGTAGCTGTTTTGTCCTGCAAGTCACCACGTTGTGCTTTCCATTTCCGCCACATGACCTTTTTCTGCTCTTCCTTATTCTCATTTCTCTGAACAGGCTTTCATGCAGTCAAAGCATCTTGTCTTCCTTTTATACTGCTTTTATTGACAATTGAACCTGGTGCACTCTTCTGTATTATGGGGGAGATAAGGTTCTTGATGCTAATCAGTCACTCTACATAGTAGATACAACATGCTACTGACAAATACTTGACTAACCTTTCTTCCAGCCATATATATCTGAGTGAGCCTCTATAAAATTCTGTGGCCTACCAAGTTCATCTGACCCTTCAGGGAGAGAACTTCCTGGAAGATTTATGGTGCAATGAGTCGGGAGAAGAAAAGAAAACCAACTTAAAGACCTAAAATTTCAACTGGTATGAAATAACAAAGTTTTACTGAAATTAAGAGCTATGTCATTTGACTATGGTTGAAAATTAGAACACAGAAGTTTATACTCCCAGAACCTTTCCTGGTATAAGTTTTAGAATTGAGAATTGCTTCAATAAAACAATGATTTGGCATAAAGTTCAGCCACTTAATGAGCTCAGTATAGAAAAAGTCTTATGTAAAAGGCCAGATGAAGTCAATGCACACTGATGTTTCTGGTGGATTTGGTGCAATTCTTTCATCTTTGGAGAATACCTGAGTTTTAAATAGATCATCTCATAACTGACTTTATGCTCTCAGCTTGAATGGCAATCTCTTGTAAAAAGATCACTCTTGGAAGCTGAAAGCAAAAGAAAAATTTCTTCAGAAGCCAAAAAAGGTGGACAGGAAGTCAGGTGATGGGAAAGCCTGAGAATATATATTAAATGGATCTTGATTCAATAGGACCACTGAGCAGCCCACAGTGACCAGTGTCTAGAGTGATACACCAGCTGGGAATAATGAAATTCCATATAAACCAAATTAAAACTGTGATGGGGATGAAGATCTTTATCACGGTCCCAGATTGTTAATATTAGGCTAGGAAGCAAGACTTGAGATTTAGGTGATTAGGATCCCAAGTCTGCAACATGCATGTGGAGCTTGCTACGAAGGACTGGTTGAAAGGTTCCAAACATCTTCAGGAACCGGCTGCTTCAGAAACCAGCTGCCCTCATCACTCTTTGGCTGTGACATGTTCCAGTGTCTGGGATGTGGTGACAATGCAGGTTCAAAATGTGAAGCACTATTCAAAATTGGAGACAAGGAACTGACTAATGGGAAGATGACAACAGCCTGTGCACAAAGGGGAACTGTTGGCCTATAGAGAGTATTTTTGGAGTTCCTCAAGGATTGGTCTCAGGACTGATGTGACAATAACTTCATTATTAACTTTACAAAAAAAAAAAAAAAAAAAAAAAAGAAAAAAAAAGAAAAAAAAAAAAAAGAAAAGAAAAGAAAAGAAAAGAAAAGAAATACTGCTGTAAATGTGTAAATGGAACTTGCTGATAGGAAGTTTAAAATATCCGGCATTACAATGAAGCAATCATACAGAAAGCACCAGATAATGTCAGTGATGGGCATACAAGAATTATTTTTAACAGGCAGAACAAGTTTGGCAGTCTCACAAAGGTCAAAAAATCAAAAATTTGGCCAAGAAGCAGGCAAATCCCTGGCAACCACTTGACTGAGTTATCCTGCAAGCCTGACACACACATGCTGCCGAAGTGGGCATTTTGGCAATATTTGCTAATACCACTCAACATATTCATGTGGGATGCAAGGGACACACCCTCAGGTGAATGCACTATCTGGGAGAAATGCAACTCTGATAGGTGTACAGAAGCCTCTACTCTGGGACAGAAACACAAAGCCACACCTGCAGTCTCCCATCAGGCAGAATAAATTGTGATTTTGGATCACAGCCCTTGGGCAATAGCATCAGCTAGCAGATCCAACCATGAAGTGTTTTCCCCCTAAGGTATAAAACACAGATGGGTTATTTTTTTGTTCTACAGACTGTTTTTTCTCACTAGCAGTGGTGCTGTTTGTAAGCAAATAATGTAAATTTTGATTTTTTTTTTTGGATGATTCACAGCAGGCTTTTCAGGGACTTTGTGCCAATATGTCTAATGTAAGAAATTGTAGGCACTGAGATCTACAGGCTGAATTTTGCAGACACAAAGGGAAAAAAATAAGAGTACCATTCTAACTCCAGGGAAATTAATCCAAGGTCCATAGATTTCCCACTCTCCACTGCTTCTTGAGAACAAGACAAATACTCCTGAGCAATGAACATCTCACTGCTCCAATAAGTGAAATTGCCCCTTATAAGCCTAAAGCTTCCACTGAAAAAGAACATCTAAAACTACTGCCTGACAGAAATGGTAAGACTTACTTGTCTCCAGACTTTCAGTCAATCGGTTAAACCAACAGAGACACAGTTGCAAGTGCCTATTTAGCCCTATACCACCAGTCTTCGGCTATTCAAACACAAAAGTTTGGTTCAGGCCCATTCCCAGTGAAGATACTATCAAAACTAAAAATGTCTTACACTGCTGGTAAATTTATTACTCAGAGAGTCTACTTGTCTGGTTTCTTGTCAGCCTACGGAAGTTTTTTGTTGTTCTTTTTTTTTTCTTTTTTTGACAGCATAGCAACATTTTCTTTCTTCAATGCTTCATTAGCTTGTCTTACTCATGCAATTTTCCCCATTTTATTTCATGTAAATCAAGCTACTCATCAGCTCTGTAATGCCATCAGTGTACAAAGAGCCTTCTATAAAAAATCACATAGTTAAAAAAAAAACCAAACCAAAAAACTGAAGTCTATGCAGGTAGCATAAGTTTTTAAAGAACTATTCATAATACATCCATAAAGCTAAAGGCTCTTATGTGACTAGGAGGACATGGGAAAAATTTTAACAGGATTAGATTCTTTAGGATCTGGCTGAGGAAAGATGATCAAGAAATATTTTCCAAACTGGGGGATTCTTGCCTTGCTATACCCGATCTTTTCATTGTTTCTTTATTTTTTTTTGTCAAGTGTGGTTCAGTGTTGCTCATGCTTCAGTGCCTCAGTTCATCTGCTAAGTATTCCCCTCTTGAAAGGATGTGTCATAAGCAGAATATTCTCTTTATTCACCAAAAGAAACAGGTGAACTGCAAGCAGTTTACAACTTTGCATGTATTTTCTCTCGTCTTCTGCAAGATCAAAAATGGCAGCAGAACAGAGCAGTGGGGCTGTTGGTGCAGAACTGCAACTGACTGTGTGAGAGAGGATTCCATGGGAGGTGTGCACTCACCCACAGCCATGGAACATGAACATGCACAAGTCAGGTGGGAAAGGGGGTGAAAGCAGAGTGCTAGGACAGGACTTGAGGTGACCTGCCAGAGATCCTTCTCGTGACTTGGGTATTTCTCCACTGAAGACAAGCTCCTCCCTGCATGTATAGGATGCAGGGCAGAGAGGTGGAAAGCAGGGAGAGGGGTTGTGAGGATCAATGCTCTAAAGATCCTTGTAAATCACAGGGTCTGAGAAAAGAAGTTTAACTAGGAAAAAAAAAATTCAATTATTAATCCTGTTATACATCTGATAAATTATATTCAGGTGCATAGATGTATATGTATATGCACATGGTTCATAATTTTTAATGGTCTCATTTTACCACTGCTTTTCACCATAACAATAAGATAGAGTCAAATACTCAACAAAAATAAGACACCATTAAAGCAGTAAGAAAGCAAATGGCTGAGCTCTGAGTTAGACAAGAGAAAATGGTATAACTCATACCTAGCAAACCCTCGTGGGTCTTTCCCAAGCATGATCAATAACAGGAAAGCTGTCTGAGGAGAAGGAATTTCTTCCGGGACAGACAGGCACCATCACCTGAGATTTGTCTTTTAGAAATAGGATATACAGGAAAAGGTTTCCAAATATCACTATATAACCAGCAAAACTGGTTACTTGTAGGATTGTGTCCTATACCCTGAAAGTGAGGAGAGAGTGGTCCAACAACGTGCAAGCACTGAGGGTGTATTGGGGGCACGAGACATAAGATGTAACATCAGTAAGAATTTTAAAACATTAAAAAAAGTTGAAAAATAGAACAGCTGATCAAAATTGCAGGGAGACACTTGATCTCAATTTCATTAAAAATAAACTTTCACTTGCAGCTAATGACCTTGCCTGCAAAAGCCTTTTGGTTTTAACAGAGAAAGAAAGCTGGACTTTGAAAAGATCACTGCTCATGACAGGAAGGCATTAATTAGCTGGTGGGAACCCTAGGGAGTAGATCTTGTGCATAGTTGCGAAGCTCAATATTTCTGGCTAAGTTTTCTGTCAGTCTGCAGTGAGGTAGGATGTGCAGCCAGAATTGGTGTTTTCTCACAGTATCACTGCTTTCAGCTCTGTCTGAAGCTAGGAAGTGTACCAGTTCTGTGAGAGTTAAAAGATTATCAGCCAGTTTTTCACCAGAGATCAGTTTTCCCCCATTCATGGCATTTCCAACAATTTAGCCAGCAATTAAAACAGCTGCAGATAGCATACCAGCTGGTGCTAGTGAGCCTTCAGCATGGTTTATTCTCCAGCTTCCATTCCCAAGGACTTTCCTGAGTCAATTCAAGGGAAAAAAGTATGGACAGATTTCAACATCTTTAGCCCCAGTTCTTGCCTGTGATTTGTCTCTGAAATACACACAGTAGCATAACAGTAATCTAGAGCCAGGACCTGACACATCTCTAACTAGCATTGTTCTTGCAGTTTTACTTCGGATTTTTCCCCTGTGAAATCATTCTTTTTGAGTCAGAACATTCGTTCCAGCTTAAAGCTATTTCTGATGCATTTGTTTGAGATTATTTGTATCTACCTGATCACATCTAAATACTCTTGGAATGGATAGCAGTAGATATATTTTCAATACAGAGGAAATCTTCAGATAGCCAAGAATTTACTGCAAAAATGTTGACCTTTATTCTACTTACTCATTCTTTTTTCATGTGATTGCAGCTGACTGAGGTGGAGATTTGGAGAAGGTAAATGCTGAGCAAAGCTCTATCCTTGCAATAACCTGATATTCATGTGAGAAATCTTTCTGAAATTTTAGCAGACCTACTTTGTGATTTGATGTTGTCCTTTTGGTTCTTCTTACCCAAACAGGTCAAAATCTCACTTGTAAGAACGTCATCCTGTGTCAGTATCAATTCCTGGGAGTCACATCCACTCCGGAAACCCCATTTTCAGTAGGAATGGGACATAATGGAGGTGTTGTTTCCAACAGAACAGTGAAATAAGAGTACCTCACCAGTGGAAGGCATGGATTACCCCTGTGAACAATTTTTTTGGAGCTCCAGCAGCTCCAAGGTCTTCACACACAGGAAGCCCTGGAGAAAGAGCTACAGGACAGATGGGTTTGGATGATCTTGTTAAGTCAGCATCAGCATCATCACCAAGTTGTGAAGAAAGTGGGGACACAGGAAGGGGTGAAGACACGGCCAGTCTGCTGAAAAGAGATTTGACTATAAAAAGGTCAGAAGCTACCCATACTGATACACAGCTGCCAGGGCCTGCTCCACCCCAGGCACAGAGGAAAAAGTCTATTTATACTGATTCCCACCCAAATAAATAAAGTATATTTTCCTGGACAATATGTATCTGTCCGAAAGGTGGAAGGATGGAGAGCATGAGTGCTCTTTTTGAGCAGTGGAGTTTGTGTTAAGGCTGAGAAGCCTCATTTGAGCCTTGCTAGTGAGTGATGCTCAAAACCCATTTCATAGGTGGAACAATGGGAACTTGCATAGCAGGCTGCCTTCCTGCATCGAGAGCGATGGTGATGGGGTTGTAATCCTGGGAAAGCTGGGGTCCTTCAGGGGCTGCAGGTTTCTATGGCATCTACAGAAGGAACCAAAGGAAAAGAAGACAGTTTCCCCTAGGATTTAAGTTCGAGGATCCTCACCTCTTGGCAAAATAAGACGTTTCAAGATGTGCAAATGAACTGAAACCTGCAGAAGACACACAGCACCACAAGATGCAGGGAAGGGAACATCTTGCATTTTCTGTACGTGTTTTACTGAAGGGACACACTACTTTCACAGCATCTTCCAGTGTCTCAGAGTTTCACTCTTGCCTTACACCTATGATGTCTTTCCACCCCCACCTTGACATCACCTCCAGCTGTGTCTGCTGCACTTCCCTTGCCACAGTTGCACAGATAACAGCCAGACAAAGGAAGCCAGAGGGTCAAAGGCAGCATCTTTTTCTGAATACAGATTACATGGCTGAAGTCACAGGGTGAAGTTCACACAGGCAATCCTCTTGCATCAGGAAAAATAGGCACTTACACTGGATTCAGGAAGCTCAGGAGGCTGTACAACAATACTGACACTTGTCTCAAGATAGTGGTAATTTGACTTTGTGCAGGAGTGGATAATGAAATTTTGCGAGAATTGGAAGCGCAGGGTTTTTGCAAAAGGACCCTCAGTCACTTCTTGTCAGAGGAGAGCCACCTGCTTCCTTCTGCCCCTCCATATCCTTCTGGGTTTCGTAGCTATGAACAGGGATAAGAACATCATAGGCAAAAGTTTTCACTGTGCTTTTGCAACTGCTGTGGGGCAACCACTACTTAGGAGATTTCCCAGTTGCAGGAGGACATCCAGTATTGCACCATCCCAAATAATCCCTAGCTCCAGGAATGCCCTGGGAATGTGCCCTGAACGAGTCCACACCCTACTGCTGCCACAGCTTCCTGAGGGTCACTGAACTGAGGGTGTTCTAATTTGCAGCAGTGAATCAAAACATCCATCTGGTGCAGGGATCTGGAAAACATATGCATGTGAGCCTCATGAAACTACTCAGTCTTCACAGATATTGCCAAAGTGAGCTTTCAGAATCCACAGGTCCTACTGTTAATTGTAAAGAATATTTCAAACTCCCTCTGAACTGACTATGGGAGTATGCTTTGAAGGCAAAGGTAGTGAGATTTGCTCACCTCTTTTTTGGATTGTGTCTGTGGAGGGCAGGAAATCTCCTCTCTCTCAAAGAACTGGGAAACCAGAGATGCTGCTCCTCCCAACCTCTCTTACCTGCCTGCCTTGTCATCAAATTTCTCAGTGTTGCACCTTCAGCAGAGATATGCCCTCAGGTTTGCCCTCACTGGCAACTGTTTAATACTTAACCCTCCCAAGAGGGTTTCTGCAGCAAGCTTCAGGGTCCTTGCAATAATTCAGTGAGACGCATTAGTGACATTCAGGAGAGAAGACACACTCTTTGCTCAGCTCCAGAGGCCTCTGGAGCAGCATGGGCAGAAAGTGCACCACTAAGGCAAAGGAGACACAACTTCCCCTGCCCACAGAAATGAAAAGGAGTTGATTTCTATAATAAACCAAATATATGTAAGAAACAAGCTACTTCACACTTTTTGTATGTTCTTATATAAAGTCTGAAGTAAGAACAGACAAGTTCATGTCACCTCCAAAGTACTGGCTAAAGGAGTAAGTCCAGTGAAGCTGTAAACAAAATTAAATGCACCTAGAACTGAAAATACCAGTCAGTTGCAGGACTACAACTCTGGGTGTTTGCTTCAGCAGATAGCGCAATCAGACAGGCTGTAATGACTGATTTAGGTCCTCTAATACAGGCACCAAAAGTGAGCTTTTACACGAATTACAAGTCATTTCCACCTGACAGTCTCCAGCACCTATGGTGGAAATATGCACTCATTCTAAAACCAGTGAAGATTGGATGGTTGAATTGTCATCTGTGATACAGAAATGAAAACCAGGTACAAAGTATTAGATCAATTTGTACCTTCCGTTTTTACATCAGGGGCCTTCCCTAAAGTGCATTGTACAGCAGTCTCATCAGCTGATTTTTAAAGGACAAATAAAACGTGGATTTATTGATGGCTCTGGTATTTTCAGTGCATTTGTCACATTTCTGTCACATCCAACCTTCCCCTCACTTACCCTGACTTAATATGTGAGTAAGATACCCCACTGAATACCTCTGCCTTTAGCATGAGCCCCCTGGTTTGATAACTTAAAAGTCTGATGTTGTGGATGTGGACAGAACTAACTTCAGCATCCACATAGGGCACAACGCTCAAATCTGATATGAATTTTAATTATTCTCATAATTCAGTTTCCTTGACTCAGATAGCACATTTCTGGTACCACAACTCTCAGAACAGTGTGATGCTTGCAAGGGTGAGGCTCACCTTTGCCAGACAGAGATGGCCTGTCAAGTCTATAACCTCTGCCGAAGTGGCCGCCGACTCACAAGGTCATTAGTAAGAGTTTGCCAGCATGCCACACAGTGAGTCATACTTAATAGCCCATCTGCTGTCACACTTCATAAAATATTTTCCTATTATTTCTCCTTCCTGTTCTATTCCTAAGGAGCAAAGCAATCCTCAGCGGATATGTAACTGCCAGAACCCATTTTTGCAAATAAAAGAGCAGAAAGATAGTTGTTGCCTTTCTCACTACCCCCAAATATCTGATACCTCTTACCATTCTTGCTGACATTTTAACAATGCTGACTGCTGTTAGGGATAAGCATTAGGATTCCTAGTCACAAGCCAGGGCCTTATTTTACTAGGGACTGTAAAGACATAGCACAAAAGCTGCACCCGAAAGGGCTGCAGACTAAATACATTTACAGGGCAATTCCCTTCTCACTCGGTATGGATTCCCCTTTGGGACCAGACTCCCCATTCTTGCTGCTGATTTCAACCAGCCTTTATGAAGACTTTCTGAATAGCTAATTCCTCATTCTTTTCCTTTATTTGCATACAACAACATTTCAGTAGGTGTGGTATCTCATGGTTGTCTCTCTCTACCCTCCTTTTTTTTTTTTAATGAAATAAACTGTCCTACAGTTCTAAAGTTATCTAAGTAGCAGAAACCTTGAGAGAAATGTCATCCTGCCATTTTATGCTATGCAAGTGCCATTAGTCATTATGAATTTTAGTGGCTCCATTTTGCTGTCTGTTGGGGTTTTTTTCCTAGAGGACTTGAAGGGGGCAGGCAGAAGAGATTATTGTGAATGAACTGATCGTTTTCTGAAATCATTAAATATGTCAGTAATTATTAATAATTAATGACAACAGTGGTACATTCCCCTCCTCTCCAAGATGCCAAGAATGCTCTTTAATGGGTGTATAGCAGTCCTTTGAAAAAAAGGCAATGAATCTGCTCCTTGGGGGTAACAGTAAATTATCTGGATTGATGCTTTCCATTCCTCTTCCACTGCACTTTGCATTTAACATGAACTTTAAAGAGAAAGGATTTGCTTTCTAGTCAGTTAATATTATGTTCACTTCACCTCTGCAAATGCCTCGAAGTCTAAGTGGCAGATGTCACAGAACATCCTCTGGAAACCTTTTTGCTACTTCAGCTCCGTGACGAAGCTGCACTCTGCAAAAGCCAACAATTCTTTCCGCTGAAGGAGTCTTCAGAGACATCAGCCCCTGAAACCCTGCAGCATGTCCTCACAGCAAGCAAGACACCCTTCCCCTGACATAGAGGAGAATGGTGAAGCAGAAGGAGTGACCTGGGGTAGCCTCAAAGGCAGAGGACAAGAAGGAAAAATGGGAATAATCCGATTCCCGGCGCTGGCCATTGGACTGTCCTCATGATGGCTGGGTGCCACTGATACTGGCAGCAGTGGTCACATACTCCATGCCTTCTTCTTCCAGTCTGGACCAAATCAGTCTCTCCTGGCATGCTGTTGGGAGAAGCACATGCAATTTTATTTCACCAGTCGGTGACACATCCATGGCAAAGGAGGAATCTGGAGTGAAGGATGGAAAAATCTCACTCTGAAGTCAGAGACTCAGAAGGTCTGCCTGTACTTTTATTGCAATAAGTGCTGCTTATTTCTATCTTATACAACTTAGCTGTTTACCCACAGACAAAGGGCTACAGTTTTCTGGTCATGAAAATAAAAACAAAACAATGAAGAAAAGAAAACAAAAGGAAAAATTAGTTAATGAGCAGTGTATTTTTGGAGAAATTCAGAGTTTTGTGTAAGGATTATTTTGCCCTTATGTCAAACAGAGAAATGAGACTACATGTTAATAACACTAGTGAAATGTAACAGATTTTTAATGTAATACAAGTAGAGTGTCTTCATCCTTCCAGCTCTAGTAACAGAAGGTGCACTTATGCAAAACTTTAAGGATATGTGACCAGAGCAATGAGGTCCTGCTTATATAAGTTCTACTGTCCTTTAAATCTTGCACTGCATTTTACATACTTTAAAAAATAGCAGATGAATTAGAGTTGTCTTTCCTTATTCCTATGCAAAACCAATGCAAAATCGGGACATTACAGACGTATAGTGAGGAAAAAAAAAAAATTAAGGACAAAATAGGACAAAATAGCATTTTGTAGATTTGTCTGGCAGGAAAAATTACGGTTTCACCAGTAAGTAAAGAGGAAGAAGAGGCTGATTTGCTTTAACTGAAAATAAGAAGATACACTTTCAATATTTCCATCTAAACATAGATTCATTTCTGGTGACTGATGAAAAAATGGGGCTTTTTTTTATTTCCCTAATTATTTTACTTTTAGGAGATAGAGTAGTGTGCTTGCCTGTATGTGTCCATCAAAAGATGCATTGCTGATCCTAACAGTAATTTTACTGTATTGCATAAACCAGTAAAGAGGAAGGAAATGTTCATCTAGAGAAGTAATAGCAATGAAAGAAGGAGATTCTGACTTGAGTTTACATGGAGAAATAACCCCAGCTTTTTCTAAAAAGACCATGGGAAGGCAGTTATGATCCTATGTGGTGAGGCAAATTACACTTGGAAGTTGGACTCATGTTAAGTTCACCAGGAGCGGATGAGACACATGCTGTTCCAAGGGACAAATGAGAGAGAAGCATTCAACAATTTTTTGTGAACATTCTTTGGACTGAAGGGAGGAAATCTGGGAAAATCTCAGTTTATGACTTTGTAAGTGGTCCTGATGTCCAGAAGGTCAGGTTGGATGAGACCCTGAGCAATCCAGTCTAGTGAAAGGTGTCCTTGCCCATGGCAGGAGGACTGGACCTAGAAGATCTTTTAGGTCACTTCCAACTCAAACAACTCTATGATTCTATGAGAAGGATGAAATTAGCAGCCAACCAGCCCAATTCCCACAGTGTGATGACTTGTACAAAGCTGAGGATATGAACCCTGAGGCAGATCTGTGAGAACTGGTTTTCCCAAACCACTTCCACTTCTGAGATTTCTGTTATTTCATACTAGGACATATCTGTGATAGTTAGAAGATTTTGTCGGACCTCTGAAAGGCACCCATCTCAGCAGGGTCAGTAATCCTGTGGGCAGGGCTTCCATGCTGGACAAAGATCATCAAAGTTCAAGTCCCTGGCTGATTCCAGTCATGGGCTGGAACTCAGGTTTTCCATGTGCCATGCAAGTCCCATAAATACCTGTCTTGGGCAGGGTAAAATTAGTTAACTAGAAGAACACAACCTCAAAACTAAACCTGCTATGAAAAGCACAGGTCTTACAGAATTAGCAAGAAAATTAGTGCATCTAGGTGAGCATCAAGGTGACATCTCAATCTAGGGACATTTTCTTTTATGGACTGGTGAAACGTTGTATTTGT
Source organism: Formicarius rufipectus (assembly GCA_013399695.1). Taxonomy (NCBI): domain Eukaryota; kingdom Metazoa; phylum Chordata; class Aves; order Passeriformes; family Formicariidae; genus Formicarius; species Formicarius rufipectus. The sequence continues at coordinate 843,490 of VXAU01001251.1, forward strand.
ACAGCCCACATGAGCTTCAGGGGAAGAAACAGTTATGTGTGAACAAGAAAGCATTGAATTGACGGGGAGAAAGGAAAGATGACAACTACTTGTGTAGTAGGCAGCCCCAGGAAAATGGAAAGATAGGAACAGAATATTAGATATGCACTGAAAAACTCCATAGAGTAAAGGAGAGAAACAAAAATAAAATAAAAAATTAAGTTTTAAAATTAACGGAAAAAGTAAAATTATGAAAGAGGTCACCACAGGAAAACAGGCAGAGGTGGTGACTTAGGGGAAGTTCAGAGGGTTTTATCTGTAAACAAATGTAAGAGATTTCAGAAAAAAAAAAAAGGAACTAGTAGTAGCAGCAGGAGGTACACAGAGGAGACTGTTTCAACATCACGGGCATAACCAAATCAGGGCGAGGAAGTGAAAGTCCAAGAGGATGGGTGATCAGGGAGGAGAGCAATGTAGCAGCTAATGACACAAAAACTTTCATATTCTAACCTGGCAAAATTGAGATATTGGGTCCTGCAGTGACTTTTTAACTCAACTGCATGTCAGAGCTGCACTGCAGGAAGCATCACCTTCTTTATTACCAAAAACCTGTCCTCAGGCTCCCAGGGATTGTGTCCACATACCCTATCTGGAAAAACTACTATCAATTTACAGGATCAAGTTACCACTAAAAACCAGAGTTGAAAGGCATTTTAGGAAGTCTCCTAGTTCATCTCCCTGCTCAAGTTATCTGCATCTTTTTCAACTCTGACAAATGTCTGTCTGATCCATACAAATTTCTTACATATTTGCATCCAGATCAAGTCATTGGTGTAGTGAGATTGCATCAACTTCTAATAAATAAATATCTTTAAAACTTCCATCTGGCTTTGCCCAGAAAGATGTCATCTCTACGTTCTGAGTGAGAATGCAAGTTCCACCCCAGGCTGCAGGTGTCTGACCACTATTTCTTTGTGGATGGGAATGAAGTTGTACATATGGAACAGTGTTTTGTTAAGTATGGTTCTGTTCACTGAAGTATATATTTAAATCACTGACATACACACACTCAGCATACGAAGAAAAATCTGAAGGTCTGTTCTGTAAAAAAAAAAGACTTTTTTTTTTTTTTTATATAAGCCAGTGAAAACAACAAGTCTGTGTTACNCATTGGCTTAAAAGTGTTCCAGTTTTATCTGACTGTGAAAGTGGATGGTGTCATGCTGCTCAGTGCCAGAGAACAATGAGCAACTACAGTCTTGGATAAAGAGAACAGCCATGGCATCATGCAGCTTCTCCTCCAACCTCCACTAGATGTGCAGTTGACACCTCACTTGGTTTGTCCCACCAGCACTTTTAAGCCTCTCCAAATCCCCTGCTCTGCACTTGCAGAGACTGGATGACAGAGTCCCATAGGATGCTGAAAAGGGTCGGGACAGTAGGTACGGAGCCAGGCAAGGCTGATGGCATGAGTCAACTTAGCTGGTGAGGCCACCCCAACTCACTACAATGTCACCAACACTGTCCCATGGCACCAGCTATTCAATGGACCCAGTGCTGGTCTTGTATAAGCAACCGCAGCACAAAAAGTTCACACAAAGCAACACCACACTGCCAGTTGCCAAATATTTATTGTACAAGCCTGGCTAACCATAATGGGAACTTAGCTTGACCAAAACCAAAAGAAAAAGATCCTTAGCTTGGGATGGAAGCCAAGTCAATTATTTTGTAAACAAGCTTGGTTCTCTTCCTAAAATGAAGATCAGATCCTCATTTGGTGTAAAAGGGTATGGCTTAAACTGGTCTCAAAGAGCAGGTCAGGAGAAGTAGTCAGGCACTAAAAATCACTTTATAATACCTGTCCTGCTATTTAATGCTCCCCATGCTCTTCACTTCCACTGACTGCAGCACCAGTCCTGTACTGGACACTTGCACTTCCATCCCTGACATTGACTGGAACACTGAGCCATCAGTGGCAGTAAATCAGGAGCTGAATAGCTAAATGCTTTAAGAAGGCTCAAGACTTCTGCCATTGAAGGAATGCCTCAAAAGATGATTGATACCTCTCTGTGAAATTTATTGCTTTACCCACAGCAATACGAAGTCAATGTAAGAGAGTCATGATATGGGATGTGATGACTCTCCCTCAGGTTGTTCCTGAAGGCCACAAAGGAGGTGGCAGAAGATGGATAGAACCTCAGATGCCTGGTGAGGTGGCAGACAGGGAAGGATGCAGCAGTAGAAGAGCCAAGCTGTTGTGCTGTGACTCATTTTCCACTTGATTTTGTGACTGTTTTTACAGTGAAAAGAAAAAAAAA